>CM021109.1:187482019-187495768 GCA_007115665.2 Sequoiadendron giganteum | reverse complement strand
TTATGTAAGTGAATTTTGGGAATTGGATAAACCAACATCCAAATTTCTCAATCATTTCTTGTGCCTCCCTCGATATTCTGTGATGGGTCCTTTGCTGCAAGGTCCTCATGATGTGCATAGTAAAGGCATCGTTGACTCTTTTGTAATTAGTAGTGCTTGTCAAATGCAACTGCGGACAAGCCTCAAATATTTTGAATTGCTGAGAACCGCAACCAGTTGGTTCTTTGTAAGAGATCCCCCTATATCTTGTCATGCGAGCCAGCATATAGACGAGGTAAGAGCCCATATAAAATGTTTTGGCCCTCCTCACATTGCGGAGTTGCTCACATAGACCATCACTGATTAACAGTGCCCAATCCATGAAATCCTTGCCCTCCAGCACCAAGTTGATAAAGTAAAACATCCAAGGTTCGAAGACAAATGCTTGGGGACACCCTCCAACTCTACTCAACATCATAATCAGGTCACCAAACTCTTGATTCAAGTCTTTGGAAATTATCTGTTTGGGCAACTTCATACGAGTTGGTTTGGGCTTGATCATCCACCTAGTGTTTATCACATCAGCACACCGGTTCGTTGTAGATGAATACATTCTGTCAGCCCTGTCCTTCATTTTGTAAATCATTTTCTCATGGGCGGGGATCCCAAATGCCTCTCCGATTGCTTGTGGTGTCAGGTTAGCTAGCACCTTGCCATCTGGTGTAACGATCATCCTCTTCTCTGAATCGTAGTGGTGAGAGCATTCCATAATGAGCTCCGGGCACCGGATGGCTAGTGGAAAATTTGCAGCTGCATATAACCCACTTCTGACAATGCTATGTGAAGTCACTGATGGGCGATGGCCTCCAATCCCCATTATCCTTCTTTTGAACACCTCCAGGTTAAATGAGCCCAGGTTTGTCTGCCAGCCTGCCCAACTTTGATGTAAATTTTGATTCTGGCAAGAAAGACTTGCTTAATTTCTTGATTACTGCCTGTCTGGACTCAGCATGGACGTTCTTGCCTGCAGCTCTTCTGCTTGACTCGGCCATTCTCAACTATTGCCTGTTTACTTCAACGTTCTCAAAAATTTCCTTTGGGTTGCAGCAACACAATGCCCAATACTTGGGAATGTTTGCCTGCAGCAATTTAACTTTAACAAATTTGAAACCTCCTCTTTGAAGTTCGCACTTTTCCTTCTAACTTAGCAACTTTCAGCAACTTATAACTTTCTTCTCAAGTCACACTTAGGCACTCAGCAACTTCACTTTGGTAAATTCGAACCTCCTCACAATTGCAGCAATTTAGAAACTCACATCTCAGCAACTTGAAATCTTGACAAGGTAGGTCGCACTTCTCCAGCAAGTTGGTGACCTTAGCAATTCATGCTTCAGCAACTCCAGTCCTTCAAGGATTCGAAATCCTCAACCTTCAGCTCTCTAAAAATTCGAAATCCTCAGCAACTTTCAGCTCTTCTCACAAATTCAAACTTCTCACTTTCAGCTCTCCAGCAACTTGCGACAGAAAAATGAAGAGAACTTCAAAACTTATAGCTTGGGTGAATTCCTGTAGAGGCTAAACCTAGTAAATATTTTGAATTCATTTTCCCTCTCTTTTCCAGTCGCAACACTTGTCGTCTGAAGCATCAGAATCTCAAACTTCTAGAATTATGAATTCATCACCTCTGCACAGGCCTGCCTCGTTGCGTTTGATTTCTTAAAATATTAAATCGTTTACTTCTTTGAACAATTTCGAAAAGTTTGGCTAAGGCATTCTGGCAAAATTATCAAGTTCAAACTCTTTAGCGAAATTTCTCATCCATTTTAGTCGTTTGCCTTAGAGAAATTTCACTAAATTTGCCTTAGGAATTTTATTAAAAATAGGTACTGGGCAAAATATCCATCGAAACGACGTGAGTGAGGTATAGAATAACTCTGAATCACTTTCGAATTGCAAACGTTTAATACCCAGAAGAAAAATCTTCCCGAAATCCATTGTTTTTATGTGTATCCGGACGAAGGGGTACGTTTAATTTTTATTATTTAAAATAATAAAAAAGGCTAATGTTTATTTCTCCCCTTCCGGATGTCATCCACTCCTGCAATTTCGAGTTCCTTGGCCTTGGCAAATTATCTTGATTTTTCCTGAAGAATTTTCCTCTGAAGATTTTTATAACTCTGGCAACTGGCATCATCTTCTAGGCATATTCATTATTTTTCATTTTCCCTTAAGAAAATGCCTTAGGAATTTTAAATTTAATTTTATCTCTAGAGGACGCACTTGAACATGTCATGAACTTCATTTTATTCCTTAGGCAATTCCACGCCTAGACATTTCTTAGCAATTTTCATGCTTCAATTTTTATTTTCAAGTTCTAACTCCATAGGCGCATTTCACATGGTGACCCTTCACCTTTCTCCAGCGCATTCCTCAAGTGTAGCTTCCACCTTCACCGTTTTACCTTTCATCCTTACCTTTTACTTGGGGCACAAATGCCATGAAGAACTCTCACGCCTAGGGTGACTCTTCACCTCCTCTTGGCGCATATGGGGGTGTAGACTTCCTTGTTATCCTTCAACGCATTTCACCTTCATTAAAGAAAAAATGCCATCATCAAGTGTCCTTTCAGCTTCCTATGGCGCATATGGGGGTGTTGGCTTCTATGTTTGAGCACACTTCATTCATGTAAAGGAACGCACCTCTACCAAGTGGCTCTTCACCTCCCTTGGGCGCATATGTCATGGAGAGGAGGAATTTCTTTATCTTAGGCGCATATTGGCTAGTGAGGAGGAAAGTGCTATGCCTTAGTGAATTTTTTACATTTTGGTGACCTTTCAGCTCCTTTGGGTGCATTTAGGCCATGGAACTTCCATTCTAGGCACATTTGACCTTGTGAGGAGGAATTCCACGCCCAAGCTTGACCTTTCACCTCCTCTTGGCGCATTTGGCCCTGTAGATTTCCATTTTAGGCGCATTTGAGGATGCCTCAGGAAATTTTGATGCCTTAGGGAAATTTCGATGCATTTTTGGTGACCTTTCACCTTCCCTAGGCGCATATAGCCCTTGCTCAAGGAAATCTCACACTTAGAAAATTTTGAAGCTTTCATTCCTCTTGGGCGCATATGAAGGTGTGTGCCTGTCAGCTATATTTGTAAAATTTCCAACGCCCCGACCCTATTCTGGCTTTCTATTTTTAGCAAATTCGGAGAAATTAGGGTTTCATTGATTTTCACCCTGTTTCGAGCTGGAAGTGGCATGGCTATGCCCTCGTTGACCTATATCACCTCGTTTATACCCGATTTTGGCATAGTACATGCTATTTCTAGCCATTTGCTATTTTTAGCAAACCCTAGAATTGACCAATTTTGTATCTCTGTTTGTTTTGAAATTTGTTCCACTTGTACTTGATGCTGAAAGAGACTCATTCACACATTTTTCCTGATGAGGACGTGCTATTTTTAGCCATGAGGTGACTTGCTAAAAATAGTAAGTATTCAGATCGTGTTCAAATTTTACCAGCCAGTAGCCTGAAGGATGTTGATTCCAGTGGCGTGCTTCGTTCTGTCATTTCTGCATTTTGCTTCATCTATTTTTAGACATGGTAGGGGAAACCCTAATCTGATCTGCATGTGCTCTGATTTGTTCCTGGTTGTCCTTGATCGTGCCTGATTGCACCTGATTGCTGGATTGGAGTGGTGGGTAGCCGTTGGGATGATACTGCTATTTATAGTAAGTGCCTGTGAAGTGGTCACCCGGATGTCGGACGAGCTTGCATGTCACAGTGCCTGTGGGATCTCAAAAAACCCAGAAAAACCCAGAAAACTGGTCAAAGTTTTGGCACTGGCTAAAAATAGTAAGTCCTTGAAAACTGACCCGATCCATCTGCATGTCATATCATTGTGAAGGCCTCGCAAAACCCACATGGAATATCTGAACATGCACTGAAAATTCTTGCATGCAAACCCTAAAAATAGCCTCGGGAGGCTGAACTCTGAAAGTCATCATCTCGGTTTGCATGTAACATCATCGCGAAGGTCTTGAAAAACCCAGATCAATTCCCCTGTCATTCATTGGAGAATTGTATGTTTAAACCTTGAAAACAGCCTCTGAAGGCTTAACTGCTAAAAATAGCCAGTTGTCAGAATCCATTCAAATTTCGCGCATAGGCATTCTAAAGCTGCCTGACTGTGGTGGAACTGACAGAATTCCAAAATCTCAACAAAATAGTCCCAAATTGAATACTTACTAAAAATAGTAAGTTGCCGGAATACAGTGAAAATTTAGTGGGACCCTGCTGGAAGTCCTCTGACTGCTGTACTAAGCACAACTCAGTTTGACTTTTAATAAGCCTAACTAATGAAAACCCTAATTTCACAGACTTGAACAATACTTCAACCTAGGTCAAACAACAGGACATCCCCGGAAGGACCAGAGATAGAGAGAGAGACGCACTAACCAAAGCCAAAAGACCAGAATGGAGCAAAAATTAGGGGGTCCCCATCTGGGATGGGGTGATGTGTGAAAAAGGTCACAACAAACTTGAAGATGGAAAAAAGCAAGGTTGAAGCCATTCTCAATTGGCCTACTCCCAAGACAGGGACAAAAGTTAGGAGTTTCCATGGATTGGCACAATTCTATAGGAAGTTTGTGAGAAGGTTTAGTGAAATTTGTGCACCGGTTCTTGACACCATCAAAGGAGGACTGAAAACTAAGTTTGTGTGGACCAAAGAAGCCAATGAAGGATTTGAAAGGTTGAAGAGGGAGATAGCTACCCAATCTATCCTAGTTCTACCAAGCTTTGACAAACCATTCATAGTGGAATGTGATGCAAGTAACATAGCAGTTGGGGCTATTCTAAGCCAAGAAGGCAGGCCGATGGCATTTTTTAATGAAAGGTTGAATGAAGCAAAGTCTAGGTACTCATCCTATGACTTAGAGCTATATGCTTTGGTGCAGGCTCTTAAGAAGTGGAGGCACTATCTATTTCCAAAAGAATTTGTGGTATACACCGACAATCGGGCCTTAAGTTACATCAACACCCAAGAGAAACTCAGTTTGAGGCACATCAAGTGGATGGAGTTTTTGTAGTCATACACCTTTACCATCAAGCATAAGAAGGTGGTTAACAACAAGGTTGTTGATGCTCTTAGTAGGAGGTTGCTTACTGTCCAAGAGATATAGCTACAAAGCACAGGGGTTGAAGGATTCAAAGATCTATATGAAGGAGATTCTGATTTCTCAAAAATATACAAGGTATGTACTGATTTTGAGAACCATTTCACAGTGAATATGCTGATTACACCTTACAAAATGGCTTATTATTTAGGGGGAAGCAATTATGTGTTCCTAGAGGTTCTATGAGGGAGAATCTGATCCAAGAAAAGCGTAATGGCAGTTTGAGTGGTCACTTTGGTTTGAACAAGACACTAGACTTAGTGGAGAGGTTCTATTGGTGGCCTAAAATGCAAAGAGATGTAAGAAGATATGTTGAATAGTGTGGAGTATGTCAAAAGGCAAAGGGAACATCAAGCAATGCAGGTCTTTATCAGCCATTACCCATCCCAAGTAGACCATGGGAATGCATAAGCATGGACTTCATAGTAGGGCTACCTAGGACACCAACTGGTTTTGACAGTGTGTTTGTGGTAGTGGACAGATTTAGCAAGATGAGCCATTTTATTCCATGCAAGACAACACATGATGCAAGTCAGATTGCACACCTATTCTTCAAGGAAGTAGTGAGGATACATGGGTTGCTAAAGAGCATAGTTGCAGACAGAGATGTGAAGTTTATGGGGCATTTTTGGAAAACTCTTTGGAAGAGGCTAGGAACCAACTTGTCTCATAGCTCAGCATATCATCCACAAATGGATGGACAGACAGAGGTGATCAATAGAGTACTTGGTAACTTGTTTAGGTGTCTCACTAAGGAGTATGGACAAGGATGGGAACAAGTGACTCCACAAGTAGAATTTGCTTACAATGATAGCACAAATAGTACTACGGGTAAGAGTCCATTTGAGATAGTCTATGGTTTACATCCAAGGGGTGTACTTGAGCTTAGAGATCTAAAAGGTTATGAAGGAATTAGTGGTCATGCTGATGATTTTTCTCAGTCAATGAGAGAGGTTCATGAGCAGGTAAGGAATACATTGATAGAGGCTAATCAAAAGTTGAAGGCTAAGAGAGATGAAGGGAGAAGAGAATTACAATTTGAGATAGGTGATATGGTGATGGTATACTTGAACAAGGAAAGGTTACCAAAAGGCATACCAAGTAAGTTGCAGATGAAGAGGATAGGGCCATGTAAAGTATTGGCTAAGTATGGATCAAATGCTTACAAGGTGGAGTTACCCAAGGAGATGTCTATTTCTCCCATCTTCAATGTGAAGGACTTGGTGAAGTATAAAGGACCAGAAATGGATGAAGAACAGTATAGTGCTGAGGTCAGTAAGGATGTGGAAGCACTCAAGGTACCTGATCAGATCAGACCACAAGTGGATAGGATTTTAGACTCAAGGGAGAAGAAGACTAGGCACAAGACATACAAGGAGCACCTAGTGAAGTGGAAACATCAACCAGAGTCAGAGGCTACTTGGATAGCAGAGAGTGAATTTCAAAAGCATGGAATTAGTGAGGATCTCTTGACACCATAGGTTCCTTAACTTCTTTGTTGCAGGGGGAGAATGGTGCAGGAGCACCTTGAAGGTCTTTTGGAAGATCTTGGCAATTTTGGCTTGTAGGTGGTTCTAGCCAACCACCAAGGTAATAAGGACTAATTATAAAGTCCCAAATGTGTTTTTGATGTGTTTTTTATGGCAAACTTAGGTTGGTTTAGAGCTTGGAGGTTTGGAAAATTATGAATGATAAAATTAGGCAAAACTAGACAAGGTTGTCTTAGGAATTTGGCCTAAAAATGCAAAAAAGGCATTAATGATGTTCTAAGCCCGACCTAAGGGTCCTAGAACGTGGGAGAAAGGTATATAAGGTCATACAAACCCTAATACCTAGGTTGGAAGTTCATTTTCATGAATTGGGAATTGGAGAGCATATTGAGTGATTGGAATTCAGCAACTTTTAAGTGAATTTTTGTGTTTGAGCCTTCATCCAATCAAGAATGGATTGAGAGGACCGGTCTGATGCTTTGAGTCTTTCTTTTGTTTCATTTCATTACTGTTTAAAGCATTATATTATCCATTTAATTCAACTGGTTGTAATTTTGCAAGTTTTGGTGTTCTTGGTTACACTGTCGGTTAAGGCCAATTTTTGTAAATAATGATCCCCACTTGAATTCCTATGGCAAGGCTACCATTGCCACTTGGAATCAAGTAGGGGGATGTTTCTATAGTTTAAATAGTGTGTGTGGATTCTTGGTTTGCAGGGGAAGAGTTGAATTCATCAAACACTAAGCGAGTGCAAGTGCATTCTGGCTAGTGGCTTGGAGAGGACAGCAGTAAAGAAAGCTGATAAATGGATTGGTTCATGCCAATCAAGAGCTTGGGAGTGTGGTAACATGTATTCCAAACATGTGTGTGAAAGGAAGAGATTTGAGGAGTTCATTGAAGCCCTCAAAGTTGGAAAAAGGAGCCGAAACCCTAGAAACCCTTGAATTTAGGGGGTATGAGGACAGTCATATGAATGACCATTTGGGAGACCTTAAACTTGGTAAATATTGAATCCTAGGGTACTAATAGAAATAATATCCAAAAATATTTGGGGGTTGTTAAGACCGTTTTTGAGAAATGCCAAGAAAACGGGTTCTTGGAGGCCTAAAAGGGGCAAAAAGGCTACAAGGCCTAAAAGCTAAGTTTCTGGAATTCGATGGGTAAATGAAGAAAGAAACCTGCAAGAAGGATCAGAGTGGAGAAAGATCACCCTAGGAATAGTTCTAAGACCTATTCCAAGACCCAAGCAAGGTTTGGTAGTTTTGTGGCAAAATTGAGCCCAGGGAAGCTTAGTGGTGAATTGTGAGCAATGGTGAAGAATTTGAAATTGGTGGAGAGTCTTATGAGGTGAGAGGGGTTTAGGAGAGATCCCTGAGTAGGGTAGAGAGGTATACCCTAGGAAGACCATAGATTAGGTCTTGGGAAGAGCAAGAGTGCTCTTGAGGTATAGAACTCCCCATCAGATTCACATGACTCGCATTCTTTGACGTTACCTCTAATACGTTGTGGTTTACTTGACTATTGGTTTTTTTTCATAGCCATGTGGGCAAAAAATTGTAGACTATTCCCACATGCCAACCAGGATACAAATGCAACCACTGACTCATACTATTGCAAGCTCAAAACTCGGTACTTGTGTGATAGTAAAAAAAATGCACAAGGTGAATGGACTATTTCTATTACACACTTGTGTATAAAATGGAACCATTCTTTAGGCAAAAGAAAAGTTGTAGCATAATGGTTTTTTGATGAAATATACATTTTGAAATATTCAATCTAGTTTGGAGCTAGCAAAGGCAATTATAGATGATGATTGTGTTTCAGATGAAACACATCTTGGATGGCACTGGGTGAAAATTCAAAGTAGGTCCAACCACTACCTCATTCAAAAAATTGGCGAGCACCTTTTTGTTTGTGAGTGCCCTTAGAGTTTGCATGGGAACACCTGCAAACATGTCCTTAAGGTTTCTGAATTGATTAAAAGATCATATGTCGTTGAAGGGGTGGTCCATGGTAAGTGAATTTCAATTTGAAGTGTGTTACTTTATGGGAGACAATTTTGTTTTGCATTTTCTACTGCCTAATACAAGTTTCTTGTGTTTGGTCATTTAAATGAGGTAGGTCAACCAATTGATAGAGGGATAGATTTAAACGAGACATTATCACAGGGGGCATCGAAGAAAAAAATCCTAATCTTCTCACCCCTACACAAGCTCCTTCTATCACTCATGTATTTGATGAACATTTGCAAAAAATGTGTATTTGGAATGGCACAAATGAGATCTTGAAGAAATTGATGCGTACACCGCCCCAATTTCTAGAATAAGTACAATCATATGCACAGTGAGTTGAGAGGTTTCTATAGGACCTACAACAATCCAATGCATTATCATTTGAATTCATTCTCGATCCCGATGCAGATGCAACTAACACCGTTCGCATGCGTCCATGGTTTAGTGCAAACAAGGATCGTCCTCGACGTTCAACCCGTCGTACGAAATGTGTTGCACAATAGTCTGATCATCGAACTCCTTTGTGTGACTCATTTCCCTTTTCCACGAACAATAGCTTCAATGTGAATGTCAATATGCAATGTGAGACTTCAGGCGTAGCTACTATGGATGGGGAAAAGTATACGACATCTAATACAGGTGATTATGAGAAAACCCATTTCAATTTCTATATTGTAATAGGAAATGGTATTGCAGATTTATTTTTCCATTAAGTGGCTTCTACCATGTCATAAACTTTCTGATTTCTTTTTGGGTCATTTTTGTTTGCTTCAGCATTCCAATCTGGGGAAATCAGTCCTCACTGATGACTATCTTTCATGATTGTAAACCCAATGGAAGGTATGGTTCCAATTTAACAATTATGCGTAGTTAAGCCCAATTTTTTGGTATTACATTATGCAATAGCATGCTTCCTTATAAAATTTTGGCTACAATGACAGACTCATGTCGGCCAACATTTGTTCACTCTGTTGCTTCTTGATAGTTACTAAGGAGTGCAAAATCATACATCAGTGAACCTTGGTCTGTAGGTAAGCATGTCGTCTTTTCTAAAAGTTGTTCACAAAAGTTATCTACAATTTTGACATCGAACTTTCATGTCTCTGCCCAACTCATTTTGTGTTTGTTCGCTTCTTCTTTTCAATTTCTTGTACAGTAGATTCCATTTTGATTTCATCCATTCTAGTACCTCTTGCTCCAATTATGCATTTCCATTTTCCCATTGCACATACTGCACGCAGTCCTTCCTCAACCCATGAAGAGCAAGAATAATTTGTTCAATCAAAACATTATCTATCTCTTTCACTTTTCTCACTTCTTTTCAAGTGTTTTCATAGAAGATTCCTTTTTCATTTTAGGTATTCTAGTACATGTTGCTCCACTTGTGTGTTTTCATGTCTATTGCACAAAAAAAATGCTCACATTATTTGTAGTGTTGGAAAATACACTGTCCCATGTCAGTTAGTTATGAATTTTTTTTGTTTCGTTGCAACCAAGAATCAAATGAAGTCCACTTTCAAAATGTTTTGGTATAGTCAAAATTCCATTTAACTTTCTTCATCTGATTGGAACAAATAAAATGCTAGCATAGTTTGTTGTCGGAAAACACACAATCCAAATGTAGGTTTCCATGTGTTTTTTGGTCAGCATTGAGAGTGTCTTTCTAATTAGAGAATGTAGTTGTATCTTCTGAAAAAGTTGTTTTGTCTTTCATTTCATGTATTTTACAACATGTTGCTCCAGTCGTGCATTGCCATTTTCCCATTGCACATGTTGCACATGCTCCTTCCTTAAGTTCTGAAGAACAGGTAGAATTTCTTTAGTCAAAACATTATCTATCTCTTCTACTTTGGTCGCTTCTTTTCTAGTGTTTCCATTGCAGATTCCTTTTTCATTTTTGTATTTGTAGTACATGTTGCTCCACTTGTGCATTGTCATTTTTCCATTGCACAAAAAAATGCTCACATTATTTGCAATGTTGGAAAACACACTATCCCATATTTTCACATTATCTACACATATTGCACATGCACGACATTTCAATATTGTTATGTAGGTTTACATGTGCTTTTTGGTCAGCATTGAGAGTGTCTTTCTAATTAGAGAATCCAGTTGTATCTTCTGAAAAAGTTGTTTTGTCTTTCATTTCTAGAATTTTACAACCTACTGCTCCAATCATGCATTGTCATTTTCTCATTGCACATACTACACATAATCCTTCCTTAAGTTTTGAATAATAGGTAGAATCTCTTTAGTCAAAACATTATCTATCTCTTCCACTTTGGTCGCTTCTTTTCTAGTGTTTTCATAGCAGGTTCATTTTTCATTTCAAGATTTCTAGTACATGTTGCTCCACTTGTGCATTGTCATTTGTCCATTGCACAAAAACAAAATGCTCACATTATTTGCAGTGTTGAAAAAAACACTATCCCATATTGTCACATTATGTGCACATACTAGACATGCACGACATTTCAATACTGTTATGTAGCTTTGCAATCATTTTTTGGTCAGCATTGAGAGTGTCTTTGTAATTAGAGAATGCAGATGTATCTTCTAAAAAAATTTGTTTTATTTTCATTCCAGGTATTTTACAACATGTTGCTCTAGTTGTGCATTGTGATTTTCCCATTGCACATACTGCACACGCTCCTTCCTCAAGTTCCAAAGAATAGATAGAATCTCTTTAGTCAAAACTTTATCTCTCTTTCACTTTGGTCGATTCTTTTCCAGTGTTTTCATAGCAGATTCGTTTTTTCATTTCAAGATTTGTAGACATGCTGCTCCACTTTTGTGTTTCCATTCGTCCATTGCACATACTGCACATGCACCTTCTTCAATACTGTTATGTAGCTTTGTAGTCACTTTTTGGTCAGCATTCAAAGTGAAAGCTAATAATTTCTTCAATGTAGGTATAGAAGATGTCACACAATTCAGAAGCATGGGTCTCTAGTTGGTTGACCAAATACCACCCATATCTTCCATGTAATATTTTTGCTCGAATAGAGGAATTGATTCTCCCGTACAGGTTGCGAGAAAATATGTTACGGAGAATTGATAGAAAAGGGTCAAACCGCAGTGATGTCAACTATCATAAATATGCTCATTTCTTTAATGGTGTCTTTGGTGTATGGGAAAAAACTAGCATGGACGTTGAACATTACAATCTACAAATAGAGATTGTAAATTTATGTGATTGGCCAATATCTCTTTATCGAGAAATTTGAAACCTTTTCCTAGTTGGATGCATCTAGAAGATATGCATTAAACCAACAGTAATCATCCACAAGCACAATCTTCCAAACAAGTTGAGCATGAGCTTTATGAGATTCCTTAAGGGGGGATCTCTAATTAGTAATCACATCCAGTCTTGTGGAGGAATGGTTGTTGTTCGTGTTCAAATTTTACCACATTGTTGGGTTCGAAGTCCATCGTGTCAGACCATCATCTAGGATGATACATGCAAATTACGAGGTGCCTACGTTGTATGTTGTGAATTCTACCTTGACAATCAGAGTGCATCAAATCCTTCCGAATACTAAGAATGTGGAAATTATACCTGTTCATAAATGGTTGATGTAGTTGATAGTGTTTAGAAACTATTTAGTTATTATAACGAATATTTGTGAATTTTTTTATCACAAATGTTTGCAAAGTTTTCAGAGACTGTCTATATGATTGTATCCAATATCAATAGCATTTTGATGTCATTAGCTATTTCCTCACATTTCTTTCCATGTTATATATTTACAGTGTTGGTTCGAACATTTATGGATAGTTAATACATAACATAGAAAAAAACATAGTTTTTCTTCCTTTTGCAAGGAATTTTGACATTTACAAAGCTTTCAAATTAACATGATTTTGATTATGTATGCTAAACTTGAATGGTCTGAAAAGGATGTGAATTCTTTTCCAATTGGGGCACAAGCTAAAGTGCATCCTTTACTTTCCTATTAGGAAAGGTTTTTTTGTGTCATCCTAATGGGTGGTTGATGCAGATCGAATGTTTTGTACACTACGTTTTCAGCAATCAATATTAAAAACCATAAATCAAATACAAAAACCTACAATTGGAAAAAAAATTGTATTCAATGGAAATGTTAAAATGTTGAATCAAAAAAACAACAAACTTAATGAAACAAATCTTTTCATAACGAACTAGCTAGCATGGGATAGTGTGTTTTCCAACAACAATAAATGTGAGCATTTTATTTGTTCCAATGAGATGAAAAAAGGGAAATGCCATATTTACATCACCAAATAGTTGTTCTAAAATTTGAAGGTGGAGTTCATTACATTTTTGGAGCGTACGAAACAAAGCCTATTCATGAAGGAATAATTGACATGAGATAGTGTTTTTTTCCAACAATGCAAACAATGTGAGCATTTTATTTGTTCCAATCAGATAAAGAAAGTGAAATGCCTTTTAAACTGTAGCAAAGATCTGTTCAAAAAATTGAAAGTGGACTTCATTACATTCTTAGTCGTAATGAAACAAAACTTTTCGTAATGAACTAAATGACATGGGACAGTGTGTTTTCCAACAGCAAACAATGTGAGCATTTTATTTGTTCCAATGAGATGAAAAAGGGAAATTCCATATTTACGTCACCAAATAGTTCTAAACTTTGAAGGTAGAATTCATTACATTTTTGGAGCATACGAAACAAAGCCTATTCATGATGGAATAACTGACATGAGACGGTGTGTTTTCCAATAGTGCAAACAATGTGAGCATTTTATTTGTTCCAATCAGATGAAGAAAGTGAAATGCCTTTTTACTGTAGCAAAGAGTTGTTCAAAAAATTAAAATTGGACTTCATTACATTCTCAATCGTAATGAAACAAATCTTTTCATAACGAACTAGCTAACATGGGGCAATGTGTTTTCCAACAACAAACAATGTGAGCATTTTATTTGTTCCAATTAGGTGAAAAAAGGGAAATGTCATATTTACATCACTAAATAGTTCTTCTAAAATTTGAAGGTGGAATTCATTACATTTTTGGAGCGTACGAAACAAAAATTATTCATGATGAAATAATTGACATGAGACAGTGTGTTTTCCAACACTGCAAACAATGTGAGC
>CM021109.1:187438404-187472646 GCA_007115665.2 Sequoiadendron giganteum | reverse complement strand
GCAACCACCCTCCATACGAAAATGCATTTGACATGTGCGGGTAGCTAGCTAGTAGGTATGTTTATCCACCAAAAATATATGCCATTTTGTCATTCTTCCTAGGAATTGTGAAGAAATGAACAGCTTTTTGTTGTGAAGATGGGTTTTCCTTGGGAAAAGGAGTTTTCATTTCAAATGCAAAGTTGTTTTTGTGTTTTTGTGTTGAGGGTTTTTTAATTTTGGTTTCCTCTCGTCAGCTGGTTTTGAAATTTTGTGATTGCCAAATGAAATAATTGACAACCCATTGTGGAAATATGAGTGAAATAACTTAATAACGTATACAGAAATCAAAAACCATGTAGAATACATAACGAGGTATTCATTGACAGGTTTCCAAGGGTTTTCCTATCTATAGAATATATAGCAAAGGTATTAATTGAAAACACAATGTGGGTTTTCAGTTATTTGAATCTCCTTGTTTAAATGTAAAGGGTTGTCTCACAGTGGGTTGCTTGCTTCTTAACACATTTTTTTGCAACATGGAGTTTTACAAAAAGGTATGAATGTCTTCAAAATCACACCTTCCATTGTTGTGTTTAAATTTGGCATGATTGAAAAAAAAGTGCAAAAAATAGTTGTATTTTGGAAAACATAATTTGTGGCTTTTCAGTTATTTGAATCTCCTTGTTTAAATGTAAGGGGTTGTCTCATATGGGTTGCTTGCTTCTTAACATGTATGGTTTTGCAACATGGAATGTTACAAAATAGTATGAATTTCTTCAAAATCACACCTTCCATTGTTGTGTTTAAATTTCAAGTATATATCAAATTACAATGCTTCATAATACACTACATTTGTCAACCTCCACATCACAACATACCCAAGCCCTTCTAGTTTCTAAACCCGTATATGTAGATGTGCATTACAAATAGAAAGAACACCAATTCTTGTTGTTATTAGCAATAATGAATAAACTTGTTGAAAGTGGTGAACATTGTGTAGTGCAAGTTGGCAAACACAATGTGTTTTGAAGTCTGCCTTTACTTATACTCAAGCTTTGTCTTGAAATGAAAATATAAAAACATACCGATGGGGTTCTATTTTATCAAATAGTATATTTCTCATTTAAAGGGGACTCTATTAACCATCAATACATAGTGTACTTCATAGTACGCACTTCATTCTATTTTGTAAAAATTCATGTTGGAAAACCCTAGGTGTTAAGAAATAAGCAACCCAAATAGTGTTGTAAAACCCTCTGCAACACTATTGGTTAGTACCCCTCACCTCAATTTGGTCAGTTTTCTCCTCCAACTCCTCCACGTGCACTCCAACCTTCAGCTTTCAATGTGTAGACTGGAAATGCAAAAAAAATTCACCCTTCTTTCTCTAAACCAAAAACACACACGTCAGTCCGCCTCCAATTTTCTTGTACTAGAAAAAAGCTCTGAAAATGACACTTCTACCACAAGCCACGAGGCCTAATTTTATCGATCGAAAGGAGTCAAGAAAATTGATCTAACAACGCCATTAACTCCAACCTACCGTTTCCCTCACATTTGGTCTCGTCTGTCAGTTTCATCACTTTTATCCCCCATCTGGCGAGCCGCGCACTATCCTGTCTCATCATGTTATGTATGTTTCTATGTATTTTTCTATGTATGTTTTTATGTATGGTTTTATGTATTTTTGTATGTACATAGGTGCATCTTTTGGGCATAAGCATTTGCACAATTGACAACACATTGTGTTTCTAAACCTCCAAAATGGGCAACAAGGAAAACTCATATTTGTAAAGAGGCTTCTACATTGCAAAACACATTGTTTTTACAAAAAAATTGCATTGTGTTTACAAAACAACAATTTCATTACAAAATTTGGGAAGCCTAATGCCCATTTCTATGTTATTATGGCCTCACCTTTGCAGTTTGTATGGTATATTATACCGAGTAAAAATAATTACAATAACAATGTTCCTTATTCACAACCTTATGAAACCCAACTATGCAACGATGCTTCACAACTAAACAAAGGTACATGATTAAAAGGAGAAATATTGTAATGTAAAATCATAAATATTATGTTCTTTTCCAAATATATCTGATCTAATTATCAAGGATTCAAAGGTCCCTGTTCTATTTTGGGAGATCAATGATACGGATGTAGTGTTACAAAAATCATCCTAAAATTAACACAAATCAATTATGAGAAGGATAATTAAAAGGGTGCAGTATCACCCTTCATTGATGCTTTAAGCATTTCTCGTGCAACACTCACACTTCAATGAGGAAACATAATTCACATAAAATTTTGGGATATAATACACACAATAATGTAACATTTATTTTATTTAAATTAAATTATAAATTTTTTGCATTCCACACACTAAGCATCTCATCTATATAAAAATTAGAACTTCTAAATGCAAAATAAATTTTGGAAATTTAATTGTCTAGTACACTTGCAATTCAAGCTATGATAGCTAGAATCACCTGTATTTAGTGCAAAAGCTTCACGTCTCCTGAAGCGTCCTTCTCAATCCACCTGCCCTTGTTTTGCTCAAATTTTCTTCCTCACCTATATCAACTACCTGGAAGAAAGACAAGTGTTAGCGATAGATTAAATTGGAAAATTAAAGACATTTGATGCTACAAAGAATTCACTTCATTTCGAACTTCACCGATATTGGATTATATGTTGTGCTAATTGCAACATGCCAGCTTGTACAAACATATTAAATTGTACAATGGGAATTTAATTTCCAATTTAACATATCACTAACACTAGTAATATATATCAGCAATTGTATCTACCATTTTGTCATTTTGTTGGAACTGTGAAGCATTGAATGTTTATTCAGATATATCTCAAACTCATCTCTCCTGGCATATGAAAGAGGCCATAACTTGCATAATCAATAAGGGCAGACAAGACAGACAAGAAAGATACAATGCACCACTTTCAAACTTTTGTTTATATCATTACTTGTACAGAGAATTGAAAAAATACAGATTATTGCAAGACACATTGGTTGCAAAGAACAGTGGGGTAAAATTACAAAATTGTGTCACATTTTCAACCAACTTATCATCACAAGTGAATTTTAGTATTTGTAACTAAAAATGAATTTTGGTCAAACATATGATCTAGTAAGACTCATTCTAGATAAGTTAAATATGTCCACAACTTTTCCAACTTAAATTGTTTGCTAAATGCATATGTAGAACCACTTTGAGGCCAATTTACTAAAAAAATGAAATTATTTGAAAAAATTGATGTTTCAACAACTCCTACTCATATAAAAACCTTTTTAAAAAAGGTAAAAATACCCTTTTGTAGATCCATAAGTGTAGTTTTCAAATATATATTTGTTTTAATAGTTCAATTATAATTTATTTTTAATTTTTAATTTTTACTAAAAGTAGGTTATCAGCACAAAAATATTAGGTTGATTACCATGTCAAGAAAATTACTAAAACTTATTAAAAATAAATAAAAAATATGATTCCCTAGGTAAAAGATTCTAGATTAAGTGAGTATAATTTGTTTTCTATTTTAGATAAATATTCAATATAAAAAGTTGACATCAAGTGGAAACAACCATTTTTTAATACACGCACATTGAAATATTTATTTAAAAATATATATTTATTTAAATTGCAAAAAAATAAAAATCCACGCCCTAAAGTTTTCAGTTATAAATATACACAAAAAATTTGAAGGAAAAAAAGAAAATTTGCTATATAAAGCTTGATGTCTCATGTAACGTCATTTTTTAGCATTTTATCAGCAACTAAATTATAGTGTTAATTTATAAAAATCTATATTCAAATAATTTTTTTATTTTGTCAAAAAATTAAAAAAAAAAAATATACTAAAAAATACACATTTTATTAGTTTACATCATTTCAAAATTCAAAACATATATGCCACTTTCTAGTGATTCAAGTTTAAAATTCAGATGAGCATTGGTTGTTTCATTTATAAAAGTGTGACACAGCTTTGTATTTTTACCCAGTGTGCATCAATTATTCAAGAATAAAGGTTAAGAAGTCAATGAAAACCTTGGTGATCACCTTGATTGACCAAAAAAAAGTAGGTGATCGCATTGGTTAAATATGATAATGCACAAAATAGTTACACATTGGATAACACTCTATGTTTCAATCTCCATGCTCAAACCTGAAGGGTGAAGAGCACAGGGAAGAGTTGCACGTGGGGAAACCACAAAAAATACCAAATTGAAGTGAGAGGTGACTAAGCAATTGGGTTGCTACTTGTAAAGGGTTTTAAAACAGTATGTGGATTGTAGGTTTTACAACACTTAGTGTTTTCCAACCTGGAATTTTAGAAAATAGTAAGAATGTATTCAAAACCTTTTGTGATCAACGTAGTAACAACCCAATTGGTTTTTCACCCCTCAACTCAATTTGATTAGAAA
Organism: Sequoiadendron giganteum; assembly: GCA_007115665.2. Classification (NCBI taxonomy): domain Eukaryota; kingdom Viridiplantae; phylum Streptophyta; class Pinopsida; order Cupressales; family Cupressaceae; genus Sequoiadendron; species Sequoiadendron giganteum. Next base: position 187,468,225 of record CM021109.1, on the reverse strand, counting down.
CCCAGTGTTTTCCAACATGCAGTTATATATAGATAGTAAGAACATAATGAAAAAGTTGTGTTTATTACACAATAAGAATGTAATGGGACGCAACTAATCTTTAGAAAAAGTGCACCTATGTACATACAAAAATGCATGAAACCATACATAGAAATATACATAACATGATGAGACAACATAGTGTGAGGCCCACTAGATGGGGGATAAAAGTGACGAAATCGATGGACGGGAGCAAACATTAGGGAAACGGTAGCAAGGAGATAATGACACCATCAGGTTGGTTTTCCCACCTCCTGTCAACCGATAAAACTGGGCCCCATGGCTTGTACGAGCACGGGGAGGAGTTGCAGGTGGGGAATACAAAAAAACATACCAAATTGAGGTAAGGGGTGACTAAGCAATTGGGTTGCTACTTGTAAAGGGTTTTAGAATGATATGTGGGTTGCAGGCTTTATAACACCTAGTGTTTTCCAACCTGGAATTTTAGAAAACAATAAGAATGTAATCAAAACCTTTTTTGATTAACGCAGTAACAACCCAATTGGTTTGTCACCCCTCACCTCAATTTATTTACACACCTGGTGTTTTCCAACATGCAGTTATATATAGACTATATGAACGTAATGAAAAAGATTTGTTTAGTACACAATAAGAATGTAATGAAGATCACCTTTGAAACTTATGCAAACCACATTGAATGAGATAGATAAAAGATAATGTATTAAGAGAAGAGATTCTCCTTATTGTTCAAAAGTTGGGGAAGGTGCATGTGCAGTATGCGTAATCGGAAAATGGCAATGCAAAACTCAACCAACAGGTAGTAGAAAGTATGTAATCAAAAAGGAATTTGTGCTAAAAACACTTGAAAAGAAGCAAACCAAAGTGAGTGAGATAGATAATGTATTGACTTAAGAGATTGTTTCTCCTCTTTAGAAGTTGACGAAGGAGCATATGCACTATGTGAAGTGGGAAAATGGCAACACAGAAGCAGAGGTATTAGGTACTAGAATGCATGGAATGAAAAAGGATTCTTCTCTAAAAACACTTGAAAAGAAGCAGAGCAGTATGAGTGAGATGCCTAATGTATTGACTAAAAAGATCCTCCATGTTCTTGAGAAGTCGAGGAAGGTGCATGCGCAATATAAGAAAAGGGGAAATGGCAATGCACAAGTGGACAAACTGAAGAGATTTTGTATTGCACGACAATTTTTGTAGGCAAAGAAATTGAGAGATGTTGCTATGGATGGAGTTGAACAAGTAAATTCTATCATGAATATCTTCTACAACACAATATATTTTTCACTATGAACTGTAATAGCTATTTTATTTATTACTTCTGAAGCTTCATAAGTGTCACTTGCCAGACTAATAACTTGTAATTTTCTTGCGACACATTCCACGAATTTGTCTTGTCCATCAGAACTTTTTCTCGAACTTCCCTAACTTATTATCCTTTTCAAAAATAGTACATATGAATTTGAATATTCCTACTCTTCAAGCGACTTTTGATGCATTCCATTCAATTATCAACACACCTTGAATAGTTCTCTACTTTCCTAATTTTGATTCAATGAGATAAAAGAGGAGTTACCCAAACTATGGTCAACATTGATTGGAAGTGCATTAAAACTTGTGCTTCAAGAGGAAGATTATTCAAATTAATTTTGTACTCTCTAAAAAGGACAATAATGTTATGAAAGTTCTTGAAAAATATTTTATGGACAAGACAACTTAGGTGCTCTATGTCCCAGTAAAATTACAAGTTATTAGTTTCACAGAATTAAATGTAGATAGCATGAGTCTAATGAAAACTTTTAATTTTGTAGATAGTAGGAATGTCGTGAAGTCCATTGACCTTCACAATTTAAAGCAACTCTTACTTACACAAAAAATTGGATTTCAATTTCCTCATATGATTTAAAAATAAATGCAAAATATAATTTAGAACAAATAAAATGCTTGCACTACACTAACTGACATGGGACGGTGTGTTTTCCAACAATGCATACTGTATATATACTGTAGACACTCAAAATATCTTGATTGATATTATACACTCGATCCTGATTCACTAACACTGGTTCGTCCTTAATCATTTCTTTACTAATCATTTAATTGAATAATCTTTATTTAATTAAATTCATCAAAATTCCTCTTAAAATCGGATAATGAACCTTATTAGATTATTTCATCATTTGCCTCTTTTAATTAAATAAATCGACTTTATTTTATTAAATCCTAATGTTCTTTTTTTAATTAAATAAATCAACTTTATTTAATTAAATCCTAATGTCTTCTTTTAATTAAATAAATCAACTTTATTTAATTGAATGCTAATGTCATCTCTTTTAATTGAATAAATCATTTTATTTAATTAAATTATTAATATCTCAAATATCCTCTCATTTGATTTAAATAAACTCAAATATCTAAATCAAATGCCAAATCAACTAACTTCATCTAAGTTAATTAATCCTAATTAACTCCTAACACTAATCCTCCATTCCTCTAGCTTTTGCAAGTTGCACGTGTAAATCAATTTATTTGATTTATTAATTCCTCATATTTTCATTCAAATAATGGCATATTCTTGGAATATCCACTTATTTGAATTCTCCCTCCTAAAGGACTTTTGTCCTCCAACTTGGCATTAAAAGCTCTTACATGTCCTTTTCTTGAGCCAACTTGGCATGAATTCCTCTTACATCCCCTCTTACACAAATCACCTCTTCAAATTCAAATTTCACCTACATGCATTTAACATGCACATTGTTCAAAATGTGCTCTACTCTCCTTCATTAACATGTTGACAAGTGGCACAATGTCATTGGTCCCTTCTTCAATCCCACATTCATCCCATTCTTCATTATAAATAAAGGTCATCTCTATTGTATTTGGATCCACCATCTTAAGCATTTTCGATACACAACTTCATGCATAATCACTATAGTCATTTGAATTCATAGTTTTTCATTCTTTTTATCCCTTTTAACTAGATTATAACCATTTTTCATATTTGGAATCATATTCAACATAAAAGTTTGTCAAGGGATTGGGAAAGTGCTTCTTTCCACATCAAAGGAGCACCAATCCCTCTATGGGATGAAGGTTTTGTTGGTTTAAGTTAGATTGCATGCTTCATTTGTGTTGTTTTCTTGTTTATTTCATGTTCTCTTAAATTAGTTAAAGAATCTCATAGGGAGCCTTAGATTTGTGTTACTAACATGTTTAACATCATTTTTTTTATCCTTTGTTAGTCTATGTAGGTTTTGTGTTCACACAGACACACACACACACACACATATATGTTGCCAACAAATAAAATGTTCAGACAAAACTAACACACACAGGACAATGAGTTTTCTAACTAAATTTTTTGACACAGGACAAAGATTTTCTAAATAGAATTTTTTTAGCTCCAAAATACTCAAACAAATCTTTTCATAACAAATTAACTAGCATGGGACTATGTTTTCCAACACTCCAAATAATGCAAGCATTTTATTTTTTCCAATCAGATGAAAAAAGGGAAATGCCATATTTACGTCACCAAAGAGTTGTTCTAAAATATGAAGGTGGACTTCATTACATTTTTGGAGCATACGAAACAAAAAAAATCATGAGGGAGTAATTTGGAGGAGATAGTGTGTTTTCCAACACTAATAATGCGAGTATTTTATTTGTTCCAATCAAATGAAGAAAGTGAAATGACATTTGGACTGTAGCAAAGAGTTGTTCAAAAACTTCAAAATGGTCTTCATTACATTTTTGGAGGATAACGAAACAAAACTTTTCATAACGAACTGACATGGAACAGTGTGTTTTCCAACACTACAAATGATGCAAGCATTTTATGTGTTCCAATCAGATGAAGAAAGGGAAATGCCATATTTACGTCACCAAAGAATTGTTCTAAAAGATCAAGGTGGACTTCATTACATTTTTGGAGCGTACAAAACACACTTTTCATGAGGGAATAATTGAGAGGAGACAATGTGTTTTCCAACACTGCAAACAAAGTGAGCATTTTATTTGTGTTTATTTTTTCTCTTCTGATTGGTATAGTCAAAATGGCATCACTTTCCCCATCTAATTCAACCAAATAAAATGCTCACATTATTGTGAAAAATTCCATGTTGATGCCATTTGGAAAACACAACAATGGAAGGTGTGGTTTTGAAGACATTCATACTGTTTTGTAAAATTTCATGTTGCAAAACCATATGTGTTAAGAAGCAAGCAACTCACTGTGAAACAACCCTTTTATATGTAAACAAGGAGATTCAAATAACTGAAAACCCACATTGTGTTTTCCAAATTACAAATATTTTGTGCACTTTTTTTTCAATCATGCAAAATTTAAACGTAATTTTTCCTCAAATTAAAAGTCCTTATAAATTTTGAAGGGGCTTTTCAATACATTTGCATTGTCTAAATTACAAAAGCTTTTCAAGACATTCATTCTTTTTTATAAAAAATCATGTTGGAAAACCGTAGGTGTTAAGAAACAAGCAACCCATATAGTGTTGTAAAACCCTCTGCAACTAAGAGGAGACGGTGTGTTTTCCAACACTGCAAATAATGCGAGCATTTTATTTGTTCCAATCAGATGAAGAATGTGAAATAACATTTGGACTGTAGCAAAGAGTTGTTCAAAAATTTGAAAAAGGACTTCATTACATTCTTGAAGTATAACAAAACAAAACTCTTCATAACGAACTAACTGACATGGGATAGTATGTTTTCCAACACTACAAACAATGTTTAACAACACTATGCCTTGCACGTTTCATAATACCTACTGTTTTCCAATTTCATTACATTCTTACTATCTAATTCACAAAAGGTTCTCAAGACAATCACAAAACATACCAAATTGAGGTCAGGGTTGAGTAACCAATTAGGTTGTTACTTGTAAAGGGTTTTAGAATAGTAAGGGTTTTAGGAGACAGTGTGTTTTCCAAAACATCAGTGTGGAAAATGGCGGCAAAAATGGGACCTCGTCTGAGCTTTTTGCTATTTGCAAATTGTGATTTGGAATGCCACATTTTGGGCTTTTTGTCCATTCTGAATAAGAATGTGAACAATGGCAACGTTCTGGGCTTTTATGTGGTTTTCAAAATATATCATTTCATTGTAAAACCCACATTGCGTTTTCCAACCTCATAATATATTTCGCATGGTTTATGGTTTCTATAAACATTATTTAGTTATTTCACTCATATTTCCACAATGGGTTGTCAGTTATTTCATTTAGCAATCACAAAATTTCAAAACCAGCAGACAAGAGGAAACCAAAATTAAAAAATCATCAACACAAAAACGCATAAACAACTTTGCATTTCAAATAAAAACCTCTTTTCCTAAAGAAAATCCTATAACCTTCAAAATAAGAATGTCAACAATGGCGACGTTCTAAGCTTTATGTGGTTTTCAAAATATATCATTTCATTGTAGAATCCACATTGCATTTTCCAACCTCGTAATATATTTTGCATGGTTTTTGGTTTCTTTAAACATTATTCGGTTATTTCACTCACATTTCCACAATGGGTTGTCAATTATTTCATTTGGCAATCACAAAATTTCAAAACCAACAGACGGGAGGAAACAAAAATTAAAAAACCCTTAACAAAAAAACGCATAAACAATTTTGCATTTCAAATGAAAACCCCTTTTCCCAAGGAAAACCCTTTGTTTTCCCATCAATGAAAAGCCATCTTTGCAACGAATAGTCGTTCATTTATTCACAGTTCCTAGGTAGAATGGCAAAATGACATATTTTTGGCAAACATACATACCTGCTAGCTAGCCAGCTGTCAACCTGTCAAATGCGTTTTCATATGGAGGGTGGTCACATTGCTTCGACCTCTAAACGCCTACAACTCCTTCCCGTTGCTCTCTAGCAACTTGCAAAATATCAATGTGGAAAATGGCAGCGAAAATGGGACCTCGTCTTGGATTTTTGCTATTTGCAAATAATAGTTTCGAATGCCACGTTTTGGGCTTTGTGTTAATTCCGAAATATGATTTTGAAAACCCACCGGCGGTGACACGTTTTCTCGACGAGAGGACAAGCGACGGCAAGCGAGTTAACGTTTGTCCATCAAGTCTTTCCGGCGATGCATTTTGTCTGTCCGGCAATACTTTTCATCGGGGCGTTTTCTCTAGCGCGTGGGATGGGGGATGGGGGTTATGATATAACGTTACATACATAGGTGGGTTTTGTCTACACTTTAGTTTTCTTCCTAAAGCTGTGCATTTTTTTTTAATACAACCCACTTGCCCGCGCAAGGCAGCCGTCATTCGATTCATAAAGAAAGAAAACCTGCTTTAAATTGGGTTTATCGAATTTGACTGAAGTATCTCACTTTTTCTTTCAACTATGATGGCTGCAGCGCATTTTTGCTGCCATGGAAGACTCACTATTTTACTTCCAAACAACGATTAAGGCATGGATATGAATAAAAGTGAAATCACTAACATTTGCAATCCTATCTGTGAATTTTTCATCTTCAATATATATATCTCATCTCTACTTTTTCATTTCATGGGTGGTATCAAGTAACTAATGAGTTGCTCCAAAGTAGCTTATACAAATGATGTGTACCTTGAATACTCTTGTTCAGATTACAAAAAAAAGAAGATGATGATATCAAGAAGAGGAAGCATAAAACCACTGAAAAGGATGTTGAAAAATGATTACAGGCACAAATATTGCAAAATTAAGTTACTGTTACACAGCATAACATCAAAATATAAATATATTATTAATACTTTCGGGTATTACAATGTGTTGTGTAAGTGCTTATAAAACATTGCAATCCCATACAACTTCTTCAAAAACTCTATAAACTATCTTACAGGATTCCAACCAATTATTTATTAAATCTAACACTAAATGACTAATATGTAAACCTTGATTTTCCAAAAAAAAAAGAGGCAGTTCATAATTCGTACAGTATCCCACCTCTAGCCTACTCAATTCATTTCTATACATAATAACATATAATTTAACACAGAATCAAATCATTACTGAATGCTTCTGATTAAGAAGCACATTTGTGGTGGAAAATTAATGCCTCCCATTGTATGGAAAGTCCTCTAGCTATAGATAAGGGCCTTAAAGTCGATTTTTGTGCCACCTATTGCTCATTCAAGGGTATCAAAGCAAAATCAATTGAGTCCCAAATAAACGAGATTGTATCAAATGTTTCACCATTTGGAAACAATCAAAACATCAATAAATACTCATCCACACTTAATTTGTCAATAGAACCAATTTACTCATGATTTCTTGAACATTGAAGAAAATATTTTGTTACAATTTATATGTTTTCCCACTTTTCAAGCCCATTTTGCAAGTTTCTTAATTGCCATCGTGTCCATGTTGGGAAGGAGACATTTTGTTACAGTTTATGCATAAAAATGGACTCTCCAAACAAAGTTCAGTTTCCATGGTATCACACCACAATTCTTTCTTAAGATAAACCACATAGATGTGTATATCAATATGTACCAATTAGTTCGTTTCACTGATTTATTTCACAAAGTGTATTTTGCACACCATGACCTGGCCATTTGCCTTCAAAACATAATATACTGATGAATAAATGAAAACAATAAAACTAAGAAGCATGTATGCATTTATCGAGAGCACATGAATAGATTCATCAACACTAACAAAAAAGTAAAAACTTTACGATTCTTTATGTGGCACAATTACCTTGATACAAACTTACAGCACATTACAACTGTTTGAAAGCAAACCATAGTATAACATGAATCCAACACAATTAATTGCTTGAATTTGAACTGCACAAACTGATAGCCAGTTAGCACAACGTGCATATCACATTGGGCAATATTTTGTTGCTATGGCATCATTGTAGATAAAACATTTAGTCCAAAGCTATATCTCCTTTGTCAGTGGAGGTTGAAATATAAAATAGCGCAACAAAACAAATTCTACCACAAATCCTTTCATTGTCAAACACAATTCACCATTTAGAGTGCTATTTAGTTGCACTACATTATTTCCCATTATTGGGATCCATTTATAAATATGCTATAAAGATATAATAACAATATGTAGATAATAGATATCAGAATCTGTCATAGACAAGGTACATGTATTCACAAAGCTCACACCCTTTGAGGCATATGCCCTTCAAGCAACTTTCTGACATATCTGATCTGCAGATGTACTCTCAAATATCTTGTCAGCATTGCCAACTTCAAATCCATCCCGCCTATGGCTCTCCAAGATCTACAGAGTAAAACAAGAGTTAATGATCTGAAAGACAACAAGCCAATTGAACAAAACATTAATCATAAAAAATGAACACGATTGGAAAGTGGAGTGTTCCAGCATGTTGAGGTGCAAATATATTCAATATAAAAAAAATTAACCTATTCCTTCATGAGCAAGTTGAACGTCACACTCAGAAACAGAAGCTTCACTTTGTACATACTGGAGAGTTGACCCTCTTTTAATGGCTATGCCTATAACATTGTTGTTAAGGCCTAATAGGTCTAATATAAGGTGATGTAAATTAGTAAAATTACTAAATTGCATTATGTATTCTCACGTATCCATGCTTTGCAGAGCAAACCATACATAAAAACACAGTTTCAAGGCCCACTTAGATAAACTTAATACAAAAAATGGTCCAAAAACGGCAGTAAAATAAATGATCAAAGCTCAATTAAATCACCTTCCCTAAGTCAGGTACTTTGAGTTTGAATGATAAGCCATGACAATGGTATTTTAGGTAAAACAGCTGATGATGATTAATAAAATGTCCTTAATATGATGCTCAGATGTTTCTATGATATTTTAGAGAATGAGTCTTGCCATGAAAAGAGGCCTCGGTCACCCTGATGCTTTTTGCATGGTGGAATGTCTAATCTCTCAATTTATCATCTAGTAAGTGATTCTTTTAGCTTATGTTCACAAAAAGATTGTGAATCAACATTTAACAAAATTAATTGGAAATTACATTTATGACCATTGAAAAATCATGTGGAAGAAAGATAAGATTGGTCTATGAAACATAACTGTTCAAAAATTGAGGTTAATATTATATTTTTATTTCAATCATTAATTTAATGGCATAATAAGGCAATGCTATCTATTCCATCCAGAGATTCAAACAGAAAAATCTAGAGAGAGATAGCTATGCCCCCACAGTATAAACTATAATGGACTCAATGTATTTAATGTTAACATATAGTTAGAAACTTTAGTGAATAGATATAACATTCAAGGGATAGAAAATATTCAATCTATGTAACGCATCATCTTTGATCGTGTTAATATAAGATACTGGGTGGATCATGGTAAATGATCTAAAGACGTAGCTAGGGTAAAAAAATTGTTTACTAGTTTTTGTTGCTTCTGGATTTGATTGTGTTGGAATTTTTCTGTGTATTGGTCAACGCGGGATACGGCATTTCCTATCCAGAAGCAACAAAAACTATTTCATATGGATTGTGGAAATCTAATTGCATTGAAATTGTTTACTGCCAAAATATTCACCTAGAAGTTATTATTAATAAATAAATTCACAAAGATCATAAAAACAATAACATAAAAACTTGAGAGAATTGCAGGTATTGTTGGAACTTGAAGCTAGATAAGTCCTATCAAAAGAAATTAAAAAGATATTGTATGTCTTATGGGTACCTTATCATTCGGTAAGTTTTCATATTCAGGGGATACCAGCCTCTCAGCAAATTCAATGTATGAAGCAGGTACAGACTCGGAGGTTCCCTCAGAAAAATGAAAAACCATAGAATCAGCCACTGTTGAACTTTGTAGCAATCGACCATCAGAGCTAACTGCTTAGAGAATTCAATGAAGTTAGTAGATAGTAAAACCGCTTGTATTGAACAAGCCAATGAACAGAGAATAGCTTTCTATTGTAATCAGAAGACTACTGTAAAGTGTAAACCATAAAAAGTGCCAAACTTTTGAATATATGGAAGCAATTACAGAAAAGTGTATCTTTATCTTTTCTCATATAGATAATGAAATTCAAAAGACAGATCGAAGAACAACTCACCTTTTAAGATACCTCCTTCTGAATTGAGTTTAAACTTATTGGATTGGATAAGCTCATTGAGCTTTTCAATTTTTCGAACATCAGACTTCAACCTATGCACAGAAATTGTCAAATGGTTCAAGGCATACCCATTCACAAGAGTCCATGCTGCATACTCACTTTCCCTGCAAAAATACAGCAATTAAAAATTTAAAATATTAGTATAAGAAGAAACGACACTCTTCTAGAATATCAGCACAAGACTGTCATTCAATATGAAGTCTGGTAATGAAATCAAAACTGGCAAATGCATTTTTACTATGAGTAATTTTTAATTTAAGAATTGGAAGGGGATGTTGCCAAAGAAAACCACCAAAACAAACAGTTCAGAAATGATTATCTAAAATGGCTATTCACTTTTTTTATCATAGTAGCAAAAAAAAACACCAAATTGGAAAAAAATTGCATTTCATTCTGTTAGTGTTTTGTAGCTTCGGGAGCTATTTTCTTAAATAAAATGTAATCAAGGCAGGTCGGCCTCTTGTTCCATAAACAAAATTATATTTATTTCTAGGTCGGCCCTAGAAAGGAGGGTGCCTAGCTTGGTATATAAAGAGGATAGAGTCCTCTCATTTAATCAATCCATTCACTCTCCAATTTGCATCTTCAGCAGCAGCAGCAGTTTGCCTCCTAGCAGCAGATTCGATTCTAAGAAGAAGTGTCATCTTTTGTATTTCGCTTCAAGGAGAAGTGTCTCCATTCATTGTATTAGACTTGGCCTTGTGTAGGCCCTGATTTGTATGCAATTTTCTGCACTTATTCATCTGATTTATAAAGAGAATATTGTTGCTGGGTTTTTCTCCCTCGAGTAGGAGGGTTTTCCCAGGGTAAAATATCGTGTTCATTGTTTATGTGTTGCATTTTCTGCTTGCTTACATTTTTTATCCTAAAATTAACATGGTATCAGAGCAGGTTTAAGTAAAGATCCGACCAGATTTGTTTAAGCAGTCCTGAAGGCATTACTTTGAATTAGAGCATCGAATGAATTTGAATGGTCAAAGACCACATTCAAATTACCTTTAGAAGCGGATGCAGACAAAACCATTATATACATCGGTTGTTGAAATAGCCATAATCATGAAATACTGTCGAAGATCTTTTGGATTGGGATATAACAGGCCACACCGTTATTAAACTTCACATCATATTCCGGGAAGATGTCAGGAATTATATATGTTGAAGGAATCAATGACTAAATGTAAAAACCAAAATTACCTTTGTGTCAGGAGTTGGGATTTTAAAAGACACAGGAAGCCGCAAACTTTAGGAGCAAAGAAGGAATTATAGGCGCTCTAATTAACTGAATTTGACTTGTGGTAGTGATGCCGTTTCTAATTGAGGGGTCGAGTTAGTATCTTAGAATGTTATGCGAGCATTGATAATACTAATCACCTTTTCCACCACTCACATTTTAATCACAGGATAAGGATATCGAATAAAGCCGAGGCAATAAGACTAAGCAGGTCTTTGCTTTCGAAAGAGCCAATAATTTCAAGATATCTGAGTATTCTAAGCCATCATGTAAACTAAGCAAGGAATTGATTTCATATCAAAGCAACTATGCTATGGAAAAAAAAAATCAAATGACAAGTCTTTCGTTACATTCAAGAATATATCTGGGAAGTAAGGAATTAATAGTTATGGTATTACCGAAGCCAGCCATTTCAAAGGAACAAAAAAAAAATGGAAGCACATCAATGAAAGCAGAGATCGAATGTGTTATGAAAGGTCGGGTGTCGATTGGGAAATAAAGAAGCCGTCACAATTCAAGAGGATACGGGGAAAAATATTATTGGGAGTCAGATTTACAACTTGAGGAATACCAAAATACTTTGGAAGTATTATTAAATGAATATGCCTTCAATTTTAATAGTCACCGCTTTATGTAAGTTCGTCAAATTTGAAGAGTGACACCTGTAAGGAGTCGGGCCAGTTTGGAGCTATCGTGGAATTCTGTGAGGAATGTGTTATATGAAAGACAAAAGAAAATTGCGACCTATGGTGAGAGCTTAATATTGATCGGGAGCTATTTTTATATTTGGACACTGTGGTATAAAAATGGGAGTTTTTTGGTAGTTGGGCATTTGTTATATCCTCCTGGTATTCATTGTACTCAGATGTTTCAAAATAAACGTCATATGCTAGCTAGACACCATTGTATAACGGTGACTGTACAATAATAAAAGCAAAGAGCCGAACAGTCTTGACTGGAGGAGTGGAAACAGGTTTGGAATGTTGAAAAGTCTGTGTATGCAAAGTCTATGAACTGCTGAGTATCTACAAACTATGAGCTGGAAATAAGGATGGATCAGGAGCAAAAGGATGTTGGATTATTTGAAGATATATTGAAGACCTCATTATTTGAGGTGACGATTCTTGGATATTAGTCAATGGGGAGCAGGAGGCTCCAATGGATATAGATTCATCCCTTGATTACACTCCTACCATTCAGAGGGAGTTAAATTCCAGGCACGAGTTGAGATCATGTCCAGGAAGAGGATTTAAGGTTCTAAGATTAGTCAATGAAGGGGAGTTCACTTCCAAAGGATTTTTGTAATCTTTGTATTGAGGCAGGGATCAAGAGGGAGTTCTATGTTCAGCAAAATGGAGTCCTATGTCTCAACGAATTAGAGTGACTCACTGAGAAGAAGTGAAGATGTTAGCTAAGTGGGTTGTAGTGTTGCAAGGCCAGGTGCTAAGTCCTTGGAAGACCTCTTCAGTTGCAGAGAACGGAATTGCACAAGGTAGTCAACCTTGTTTTGACATTGGTAGCACTGCAAACCTATTCAGAATAGGGTGATTTGGGATGAGGTCAAGACTCTCACAAGTCAGTAGTGTCGAAGGTGTGCGTTGGAAACCATTCCTCTAAGGCAAGCATTGTAGGCAATCTTGGACGAGGAGGTCAAGAGGTTGATGCGGGTACTTGGAGCTCCAGAGGGAGTCACATCATCATCAAGATTTGTTGTAATGTATATTTCTCTAAGATAGAGAAATATGAGGTGAAAGCCCTTGTAGTGTATATTTCTTTCAGACAGAGCAATATGAGGTGAAAGCCCTTGTAGTGTATATTTCTCTGAGACGGAGAAATATGAGGTGCAAGCCCTTATTCATCTCTGAGACTGAGATGAGACGTCATGCTGAGAGACTCCATGACGACATCACGTTGAGAGACTCCGTGATGAACCCTTGTACATCTCTAAGACTAAGATGTATTTCTTTCCACACATGGGAGTAGCCATTGTGGACATCATGTTGAGAGACTCCATGACGACATCACGTTGAGAGACTCTGTGATGAACCCTTGTACATCTATGAGACTGAGATGTGTTTCTTTCCACACATGGGAGTAGCCATTGTGGACGTCATGTTGAGAGACTCCATGACGACATCGCGTTGAGAAACTTCGTGATGAACCCTCGTACACTTTGAGACTGAGATGTGTTTTCCACATATGAGTGTAGCCATTGCGGACATCATGTTGAGAGACTCCATGATAAACTCTTGTACATCACTGAGACTAAGATGTGTTTTTCCACATATGAGTGTAGCCATTGTGGGCGTCATGTTGAGAGACTCCATGACGAGGATATTTGAAAATACCTCCCTAGCTAAGAGGGAGTGATAGTGTTTTGTAGCTTCGGGAGCTATTTTCTTAAATAAAATGTAATCAAGGCAAGTCGGCCTCTTGTTCCATAAACAAAATTATATTTATTTCTAGGTCGGCCCTAAAAAGGAGGGTGCCTAGCTTGGTATATAAAGAGGATAGAGTCCTCTCATTTAATCAATCCATTCACTCTCCAATTTGCATCTTCAGCAGCAACAGCAGTTCGCCTCCTAGCAGCAGATTCGATTCTAAGAAGAAGTCTCATCTTTTGTATTTCGCTTCAAGGAGAAGTGTCTCCATTCTGTTAGATTTAGGATCAAAAATGAAAGAAATCAGAAAATGCAATACATAAGACAATGAACACAACAAGATACCCTAGGAAAACCCTCCTACTCGAGGGAGAAAAACCCAACAAATATATCTCTTATATATTAAAAGGAATAAGAGCAGAAAGCTGCTCAAGTATGATCTTCTTCTAGGAATGCAAATTATGATGAATGAACTTTTTTGATCAAATGAATGATCATCACCTTGTATTTATACAAAACTAGGTGACTCTTCATTTGGGTTGGCCTCTTTTAAGAAACAAGGTGACTCTTCATAAAATTATTATATATAGCAAGTCCGACTTGCCTTGGTATTATTTATCCATCATTTTTAAATTTGAGAGAAAGATATCTCCCACTGCTATAACATCAACACTCCCTCTTAGCTAGGGAGGTATCTTTCTAGATATCCACATCATGGAGTCTCTCAACATGACGCCCACAATGGCTACACCCATTTGTGGAAAACTCAAAGGTTCATCACGAAGCCTCTCAACGTGATGTCATCATGGAGTCTCTCAACATGACGTCCACCATGGCTACTCCCATATGTGGAAAGAAACACAAGTACAAGGGTTCATCACGGAGTCTCTCAACGTGATGTCATCATGGAGTCTCTCAACATGACGTCTCATCTCAATCACAGAGATGAACAAGGGCTCACACCTCATATTTCTCCGTCTCAGAGAAATATACACTACAAGGGCTTTCATCTCATATTTCTCCGTCTCAAAGAAATATACATTACAACAAATCTTCATGATGATGTGACTCCCTCTGGAGCTCCAAGAACTTGCATCAACCTTCTGACCTCCTCATCCAAGATTGTCTACAATGCTTGCCTTAGAGGAGTGGTTTCCAATGCACACTTCTGGCACTATTGACTTGCTCGAGTCCAAGACTGTCCTCCTCGACCTCATCCCAAATCACCTTATTCTAAATAGGTTTGTGGAGCTACCAATGTCAAATCCAGATTAATTATCTTGTGCAATTTTGTTCTCAGCTACTGAAGAGGTCTTCCAAGGATTTTGCACTTGGCCTTGCAGCACTGCAACCTTCACTTCTTCTTAGTGAATCACAGAACTCCCTCTTGATCCCTACCTCAGAGATTTCAAAGAAATCCTCTAGAAGTGAACTCCCCTCCATTGACCTATCTTAGAACCTTAATCCTTTTCCTGGACAAGCTCTCAACTCGTGCCTTGAATTCTCTGAATTTGACTCCCTCTGAATGTCATTTCCTCCTCTTCTAAGAAATTGATCGACTTTAGAATAAGAAACCTTCTAAAACAACTTTAGTGCTAGGCTCCTTCTGAGATGTCCCTATGTCAATTTCTGTAGTAGAAACATGTTGTGTAGACCTTAATTTGCAATCTCGAGCAAAGTGACCGTACTTGTCACACCTGAAACATTGAATGTGAGAGAGATCCTCCTTCTTCAGTTCTAGGGCAGAAACTGATTCTCTGTCTCTATTCCTCTTTCTTCCTTTGCCTCTTTCTCTAGAAGTATGTGTAGCAAGAACTTGTTTTTCTACATCATGATAGTTTCGCCCAATTCCTCTTGCTGCCAACCTGGACTCTTCTTGAATACAATCAGCTCGAAGACGATCAAACTTGGGCAACTTGGATCTCCCACTGATGCTCTGAATAAAGGGTTCCCAAGATTGAGGAAGACCATTTAGTGCCAACATAACAAGATCTTTGTCTGCAATTATATCCCCAATAGCGCTCAACTGATCTCTCAAATCATCAATCTTCATAAAGAATGAGATGACTGAATCATCTTTAGCCATTTTTACATGGTGAAGTTGTTGTCTCAAAGCAAGGGCTTTGTAAGTGTTGTTGATCTCATACAATCCTTTTAGAGTATCGAACATTTTTTTAGTTGTCTTCAACTTGGAGATGATCAGTACTAGGTGATTCATCACAAAGTCTATCATGATTTTTCTAGCCTTCGTGCCATTTTTCTTCCACTGGATTTTCTCAGTATCATCGGAAGGCTCGGGCATATCACTTTCCACGAAATCAAGAAGATCATTCTCCTCTAATGCAATTAGTACCCTGGGTTTCCAAGAGTTGAAGTTTGAAACTCCATCAAGCCTATCTTATACCTTGACACCACTCACCATCTTCTTTTTCCGCACAAATTCACCTTCAAAGATCTGCCCTTAGGTCAGAATTAATTTGAACCTTAGATCTGTGATACTTCAAGATCTACCTTAGATGAAAAGTTGACTTGACTGTTTAAACAAATCTGATCAGATCTTTTCTTAGACCCACTCTGATACCATGTTAGATTTAGGATCAGAAATGAAAGCAATCAGAAAATGCAACACATAAGACAATGAACACAACAAGATACCCTGGGTAAACCCTCCTACTCGAGGGAGAAAAACCCAGCAAATATATCTCTTATATATTGAAGGAATAAGAGCAGAAATCTGCTTACAACTCAGGCCCAACACAATGCCGAATTTGATACAATGAATAATAGCACCTCTCCTAGATGCAAAGATACAAATGAATATGTTTCTCCTTGAAATCGGTCTGCTGCTACAAAATGATGATCTGCTGCTACAAGATGATGATCTGCTGCTCAAGTATGAAATTCTTCTAGGAATGCGAATTATGATGAATGAACTATTTTTGATCAAATGAATGATCGTCACCTTGTGTTTATACAAAACTAGGTGACTCTTCATTTGGGTTGGCCTCTTTTAAGAAATAAGGTGACTCTTCATAAAATTATTATATATAGCAAGTCCGACTTGCCTTGGTATTATTTATCCATCATTTTTAAATTTGAGAGAAAGATATCTCCCACTGCTATAACATCAACACATTCATTGTATTAGACTCGGCCTTGTGTAGAGCCTGATTTGTATGCAGTTTTCTGCACTTATTTATCTGATTTATAAAGAGAATATTGTTGCTGGGTTTTTCTCCCTCGAGTAGGAGGGTTTTCCCAAGGTAAAATATTGTGTTCATTGTTTATGTGTTGCATTTTTTGCTTGCTTACATTTCTGATCCTAAAATTAACACATCCCCCCTCCCCCGACCCCCCAAACATCAATAAAGTAGTGTTTTTTGAGTAATATAACCCTAAGTCAAGAATTTTGTATCAAAGAATTATTTAATAATTTTGTAGACCAGATTTACAGATGCTTGAATTTTTGAAACTTAATTGGTCATCTTTCATGTTTTTACCCAAATTCTTTTTTGCCCATACATATTTTAAATTCTTTGGAAAATCTCCTAATTTGTTTTTTAGTATTTTACCGAAAATGGGCCATTGTGAGACTTGACTGATAGCTTTAAAATAATGCATTAAAACAAACTAATAGTAAGGCATATATCATATCAATATGCATTAAAGTTCTTTTTGAGGTGGGTTGTAGAGTTCTGAAGTTATCATCCATTTCTGAATAATACAATATATTTATATATTTGAAAGAAGATACAAATAAAGAATATACTTTTTATGTGCATTTCATGAAATCGTTGTCAAATATTAAAATATGTTTGAAGAGGGAATCAGATAAGCAGTCTCAAGAAAAGAATCAGATAAGCAGTCTGAAGAAAATCCTAAACAGAAGCATTCAACAAGGCTAAACACTGATATCACAAGAGTAGCAATGCAAGCTAAATGGTAAAAATAAGTATTAATATTTATAACTATGCTGTCAGCAGTTATCCATTGCAATGCAGAATAGCTTCATTCACAAAACCCTCGCTACAACAACAATCAACTAGATTGGCTATTACAGGCATAGTGCAATGGTTGAGGTGAGGTGCTGTCTCACTGGGCTGGTTCAGTCACATGCTTTATGCTCCTGCTGGGACATCATGCTTGCAGGTTTGGATCTTGTCTCTATTGGAGATGGGGCCCCCTTTTAGTGGTCCCACCATTACTGGGCTTGGTTAATGCCCAGATTGAGGCTGAGGGTCCATTAATACCCCCATTAGTCAAATCCAAATACAAAAAACCAATCATCTGGATCATAAATGTGAATGGTTTCAGTCACTTAACTCTTCACAAATTCTGAAATAAAAAAGTGGAGTGTTTGTCATGTTACAAAAGATGGAATCCTAAATTGGCAAAGTGTTAATCAACTTAAAACATCCAAAATCCCTTAAAGCTATGAAGTTTATAACAGGGAAGTATCAGAAATGTTACCTCACCAGTAGCTGATAATCAGAGAACAGAGGTGTTGACCATGTCAAAGAACCCATAACACTTGCAAGTGCAGCATATTTGTTCCCATGTGCAGAGAGATTTATATATTTCTTTACTATTGCCTGATCTCAAAAACAGACACGTATAAAGATCCTGCCCTTAAGAATAAAGATATTATGATAGAAGAGAAAGCTACTAAATCTCTGACAGATTTTACCTAAAGCCATTGATTTCTCATCAGGTAATAATACAAATTCAGAGCATAACTCAAAAATAGATTTTACTAATCCAAATCAAAATAGCTACTATAAAAATGCTTAAAGGTCCCACAAGCATGCAGTTGTTTGCTTCAAGGGAGGTAACATCGATTGGTGAAAACCTAAAGAAAGAAATCAAACACCCAAAGGATACAAAAAAATATGAGATTGGATGGTAAACCATGTAGATTTCATTTTCAAAAAAGAAACATAATCCATTACAAAAATCAAAGTAAAGGAAGAAACAGAATCCTCAAATCACAAACCTGAGCTTCAGGGCTCAATTTGTCAACAAGGAGCTCTGAGATAAAAATTCTTGGCAATGGTCCACTAACACCTTCCCCTTTGCAATCCAAAAGATCCTCAGGAGGAGAAAACCACAGTGCTCTCAAATTCTTTTGAGGAAATCTTAACTCATCACGAGCAACATAGCCAAAATCAAGGAAAAACTGTGCCATTGCACTGATTCCACAACCATCAACCTTCAGGGAACATGGCACAAACAGATCAAATAAAGGATTCAATTCATTAATTCAAAAATTAATATTTGACCATAAGTAAAATGCTATTCAACTGTTGATGTAAATTCACATCTAGTGACTATTATGCATACATTAAATGTTCGGAAGGCAAAATGATCGTAGCAAAGTTGACCACCATCAAATCTGTGGACAAGATCCAGAATAGCACTAGCTGTTGGATTCTTGTTGAGATACATTCTCTCCATTGATTCCAATACCTTTCTGAAAAATGTTTCTGGAATCTGCTAAGACATTAATAAGTTTGTTAATGTATATCAAAATATTCACTAACACCAAACAGGAAAATGTGACGTTATTAACTCATACAGACTACAGGTCAGATCAAAAAATAGAAACAGTTGATTGCAAAAGAAATAAATTCTAAAACAATAAAGAAATAATATTCTTGAATCTCAACTCGTAGACATAATAAAGGGAGTTGTGGGATTTATTATTCTAGTGGCATTGTTTGTTTTGCTCATGATGATCTTTGATCACATCTTTTGTGTTTGAATTTGACTCTAGCCACATTTAGTTTTGTGCTCTAAGAAACCCTCCTCTTCATGAGATCCTTGAAGATTCTAAAGCCCTACACATCGCCATGTAGACATCTATGCACAATAGAGCTGAGGTTGAGATTTGCCTCTAAAAAATTGATCTACAAAACTTTGGGCTTTGTAGCCATTCAATTGATGCAACACATTCTAGCAACATTTATGGAAGACGTGTCTTATTTCTTGATGAATCACATGGTCTATTTATTTTGAATAAGCTTCCTTTCTACCCTAATTCTAGTGATTTTGCTTCCTTTGCAAATAATGGGGGGACTAGTATTGTTGACTATGTTTTGGCAAAATCTTCTTTAACACCTTTTTCCATGGTTTTTGTCCATTTCCAAACACTGGACAAGATTTGCTTGAAATTTACATTCTCTATGAAGAGCCCAACTAGCTCCAACTCAAACCCTGTAGTTTTTCTTATCTTTTTGTGTTTTTTTATTGATTTTAAGAAAAATTCTAGACAGAAGTAGAAGGGCATCTAGCATAAATGGAGATAAAGCTAAATTTAAAACTAAATCTGATAAACTGTAATTGTATTGCAGATCTAGCAATTTATACAAAGAAATTGCATACAAGAAACATACCCGAAACTCTCCAGATTATTTAAATAAAGAACTTTTGCACATGCCAGGCAGCAATGGTTGAAACTGATGAAATAGCACGCCTAGAGCTTAGATCTAATTTCTCCCACTCTGAAATTGGAGAAAGTGTGCTAGAAGAGGTAGGCACCATAAATGGAGCAAAGAAATGGCCAGAAGGAGAGGCGTTTTTGCCTCTAGCTTCATACGCCCTTTCCAGGAGGCATGCCACCCAATGCAAATGGTACAGCCTCTATAGATGATGAATATCTTTTATTGAAAGCAAAAATAACTGTTGAAAATGGCGTCCAAGATGTGAAGCCCTCTTCCTTATTACATACTGAAATACTTCTGAATAAACCTCTAATGTAGCATAGATGAACTTCTAGATGAAGCTCCCACAATGGCAATCATTCAACTGGTGTCTCACAGTCTCACAATCACAGATTCAGTGAAGAATTTTCGCTCTTCAAAGAAGGTTTTCCTAAAACCCTTTTCCTCAGACAAAATCACAGAGAAGAAAAAAAGTTGCAATGTCAAATGATAATAAGATAATTAGGTCGACTTGCAACCCTTTGCTTATATCTCCTCAAAGGCACGATTCCCAAGGAAGTACGCCTTTTCCATTTAAAATACATTTAAATGAGTTTTATTTCATTTCAATAGTTGGGCGCACTTTTTGCCTTTAAGTGATTTAAATATCACTTTATAAAGTATTTCATCACTTTATAAAGTATTTAAGTGGCGTTTAACTTTATAAAGTCAATCAATTTGACTTTATAATAAATCATTAAGTTAAATGATTAACTTAACCACGAAAATAAGCGTAACTCCCTCCAAACTCAGTATTTCTCCATGTCGTCTCAAGCAAACTCAAAGCTGGATGTTGTAGAATAGTGTCACTCTCCCAAGTAGCATCCTCTGCCGACAGATCTTTCCACTTAACTAGATATTCCTTGATAACCCGTCCCCGTAGAGGACGCTCTATGAACTCCAGAATGGCCTCAAGTACTAAAATCAACCTTCCCTCATCATCCAAGGGTGGTAGGTCTACAGAAGGAACTATGTGTTGTCCTAACGCCTTTTTGAGGCATGATACATGAAACACATTATGTACCCTACTGTCCGCCGGTAAATCTAACTCATAAGCCACCTCGCCAACCCGCCTGACAATGGTAAATGGCCCGTAGTAGCGTGGCTTGAGTTTCTCTAAGCCCCTCTTCCTAAGAGTGGACTGCCTATAGGATTGTAGCATGAGGTACACCAAGTCACTAACCTCAAACGATCGCTCAACCCTCCTCTGATCAACATACCGCTTCTGCTGATTCTGAGCTCTCTAAATATTCTCTTGTAGAGCTCTCATAATATCCTGGTTCTCCTGTAATAGATCACCAGCACTCAGTACTCTATAGTCGCTCACTAGCAAATCAATGAAACTCGAAGCATCATAGGCATATAATGCTCGGAAAGGTGACATTTGGATAGACATGTGGTGAGTGAAATTGTAGCAGTGCTCACAAAGATGTAACCAATTCACCCAAGCCTTCTGCTGCCCTGAAATATAATTTCGTAGGTATCCCTCCATCCATTTGTTGACGATCTCAGACTGCCCATCTGTCTAGGGGTGGTAGCTAGTACTCAGAGTGAGTTCAGTCCCGCAAAGTCTAAATAACTCTTGCCAGAAATTACTCATGAACCTACTATCTCTATCGCTGACAATGCTCTGAGGTAACCCATGTAACCTGAATACCTCCCGAAAGAACAAATCCACCACCTGTAAATTTGAGTAAGTAGTAGTGATTGAGAAGAAATGTGCATACTTCGTCAATCGATCAACTACCACAAAAATGTTGTCTCTACCCTGAGCTTTCAGCAAGCCCGTAATGAAGTCCATCAACATGCATTCCCACTTCCTCTCAGGAAAAGGAAGTGGCTGTAGTAACCCAACAGGGTAAGTATGCTCCTACTTGTTCTGCTAACAAACAGAGAACTCCCTGACATACTGAAGAACATCTGATTTGAGACCCTTCCACCTGAATCTCTCTCGTACCTGCATGTAGGTCAGAAAGCACCCGGGATGACTAGCCATGGGTGAATCATGAAGAGGCCTCAAAACCTTGTTCTTAACCTCAGAACCTAGGACTAAAATATTCTTCCTTTGTAAATGATAAGATCATTCACAAGAGAGTACCCGCTATCCTGTATAGTCCCATCAAAAATGCCAAAATTCCAAGGATTCTTGGCATACTCTGCTATAATCATGTGACTCCAATCCTCTGAAATCACTGCAATGGAGCTCAAGTGTGGACAGCGAGATAAGGCATCAGCAACTACATTCTATGTCCCTTTGACATAGGAGATGTCAAAATCATATGACTGAAGTTTGCTAACCCACTTCTATTGTCTCTCATTCAGATATTGCTGCCCAAGGAAATGCTTCAAGCTATTATGATCCGTCTTGACACAAAATTTGCTGCCAATTAGATATTGCCTAAATTTGGCCATAGCGTGCATGATAGCCAACATCTCCTTATCATAAATGTTGTAGCTCCTCTCAGGACCCCTCAACTTCCTATTCTCGAAAGCTATAGGATGACAATCCTACATAATAACTGCACCAATATCCTCTCCACAAGCATCACAATGAAGCTCAAATGGCTTGGTGAAATCTGGTATGGCTAAGACTGGACAAGTAGTCATTAGATGTTTGAACTTCTCAAAATACTCCTATGCTAGAGGTCCAAACGAAAGCTCCCTTCTTGGTCAAAATTGTTAGTGGTGCAGCATGCCACGAAAAACCACTGACAAACCGACGATAGAAAGCGCATAAACCTACAAACCCCCTGAGCTATGTCAAGGTCTGCGGTGTAGGCCAGTCAATGATGGCACGAACTTTATCTGGATCCATACGAACTCCCTCTCCACTGATAATGTGACCCAAGTATAATAGTTCCTCCATACCCAATGCACACTTGGACTCCTTGGCGTACAAGGACTCCCTGCCAAGTATGCTCAATACAACATCTAGATGAGCCATGTGCTCCTCCCAAGATTTGTTGTAGACTAATATGTCATCAAAGAACACCAAAACGAATTTCTTCAACTGCTGGAAGACCCTGTTCATCGTGGACTGAAAGGTGGCTGGCGCGTTGGTTAAACCGAAAGGCATAACCAAAAATTCAAAATGTCCATAATGACATCTGAAGGTGGTCTTCTCAATGTCCTCTCGAACTCTAATCTGATGGTACCCTGTTCTCAAATCTATCTTCGAGAAGTAGCAAGCCCCCATGTAGCTCATCTATCAACTTGTCAATACGCGAAATGGGATACCTATTCTTGATGGTTCTCTTGTTCAACATCCTATAATCGATACACATCCTAAGTGTATCGTCCTTCTTCTTCACCAAAACAACTGAAGAAGCAAATGGAGACTTACTCGGTCTGATGTGTCCCATAGCGAACAACTCTTTGATGGTCTTTTCTATCTCATCTTTCAATCGCCTCGGGTGCCAGTAAGGAGTAATCATAATGGGCTTGGTGCCCTCCTCCAGCTCAATAATATGCTCTATGCCACTGTCTGGAGGTCTACCATGAGGTATATCACTAAACACCTGATTATGCTTCATGCGAAGCTCCTGTACATCGGGATGATAAGGCGTTTTATGCTACTCCTCATAAGATGGCTGCAACTGACACGCTGCTGCCCACTCAACCATGTCATTCTGAATTAACCTCTCCATTCTCTTGAGTGTTATTTCCTTTGTATTGTTGTCTTGGATGGCCTTGAGTACGTGGTTGGTCCTATCAACCTTAAATTTCATCTCCATATCTCTAAGGTTGAGTGTGAACTCGCCTATTGCATGAAGCCACTTCATGCCAAGAACCACATCTGTGTTGCCCATCTTCACCACATAGAAATCTGCTTTAAACTCAAAATTGTTGAGCTTCATGGGCAGATCCGGAATCATTCTATCACATGTAAGAGTATAACCATGTTACACCCCGAAATTGTATAGCTACTATTCTAGCAATGCTTAGAGCATTTTGTTTGTATGGAAGAATAAAGATGAATAAAATGTGTTGAACCTTGTTATCAATTTAAGAATCTTTTACATTTTATGATTGACTCATTCTATGTTTCTCTGATTGATATTATTCTTGGGTAAACAATGCATGAAGGAGAATAATTAGTCTTTCTTTTTGAAATATTGATTTATATACTGTAAAATGTTATGAGCAAGTAACTACTGTGGTTTTGTGCCAATGGATGCAGGAACAGGAACCATTCCTCCAGACGGAGGGGAAACATCACTCGGGAGAGGGGCTTGGTCGGATAACCAATAAAGTAAATCAATTGAGCATACACACACTTCACTAAAGGTTTAGAGGAACTGAGTCAAATAGATTGGTCTTGATAAGTCATCCATAGGCTTTAGGAGTTTTGGATTACTTTTTTGTGCGTTGTGAGTGGTGTTACTTGTAAACCTGACTTGTTGTTTTGTGACCTTGGATGTGAAACATGTTTGGATATATGTACATAGACAGGGTGTATATGTGTATACATGTATCTCTCATATATATGTATCTATATGTATGACATGGCGATACAAACGTACGATGGGCAAACCATTATGCCATACGTATGTGTCGACATGGCATACATACACCTACATACACATGACAGGATAATTGGCTTACACATCTATAAACATATACACACTACCTATTATGTGTGATTATAACATTATTATATTATCCTGAATTTGCATATATACATATATACACATATATACATGAAAAGGTATATTGAAAGTATGTTGACTGGCTCGCAATACACGTATTTAATCAATTATTATGTAAATGTGTATATATATGCATAGTTGGCAGACTCGCAAAAAACTCGCCGAGTTTTTTTTAAAAGTGAGTTTTTCTGAGTTTAACTCGCGAGGACGAGTTTTTCCGAGTTTTTCAAAAAACTCGCGAGTTTTTGCCGAGCTTTTTGAAAAAACTCGGCTTTGCAAAAAAAATTGTTTCTAATGAAATTTAATTAATTTTTTAAGTTTCCGAGTTTTTTCAAGTTTTTGCCGAGTTTTAAAAAACTCTCCAAATTTTTGCTTGGCGAGTTTTTTTTTGGGGCAAGTTTTCCAACTATGTATATATGTATAAATGTATATATATATATATATATAATATTATACAAATATATATGTTATTATAGTCTTACCAAAATAAATGTATAGGTATATATAGGTATATTTAAATATATACATATATTTATTTTGAAGAGAAATAAAACTATAATAAAATATATATTAAGATAATACATTATATATATAAGAATATATATATTAAATAAAAGAAATTTATTGGAAAATAAAAGACTTTAACTTTATTAAGTGATTTGGTAAATATCGGTTGTTTCACCATGGGAAATAAACTATGAAATTTGTTTGAAATGTTTAAGTATTTTATTCACCATAAAGTGCTAAGAATAATATGCCAAACATCAAATAGGAAATATTTCATATGGCAATATAGTTGAAACTTTTTTAATGAGAAGAAATAGCGCTGCTGCAAACGCGCGCACGGGAAGAGACCAGGTCGCGAAAATGCAAGAAACGCAGCTCTTGAAGTGTTTGGAAAAGCCTGAAACAAAGGCCAGGTGGGACGCCATTAAGCTGGGATATTTTCCTATTGTGATTAACACCCGCCAAATTTTGGCGCCATTGCTGGAGGACGCCTGTAGGTGTCAATTGAACCAATTTCATCATGTGCCATTTGAATCATTCTTCACTGAGGAGGGTCGACTCATCTTTAAAATGCTGAGTAAGGTTCTTAATTACTGCCACCATGAGTTTGACACTTTCAAATTGATACAAATTGATAAGAGGTGTCAATTCTCATGCCAAATTTGTAGGATGGCATGAGAATCCGAACTCTATAAATAAGAGCTCACTTACCTATCAATCTCACCAATTCACAATTTGCTTTCACCAATTTCGAAATTTGCTTTCTGCAATTCACAATCATCCATTGTAATTTTGTGTAAAGTCTTGAGATTATCATTTTTGTTGCATATACATATGTACGCACCTGTTGTAGAATCCATTGTGAGAAAAACAGTAACCAGCATTACCAGTAATTGATTTCCAGTCATTCTGAGCTTCAGTTAAGAGTTTAGCATCTGAATAGGGAAACAGGAGAGAGAGATTCTTTAAGGGAAAAGAACAAAGGAGTTGTTACCAATTGAATCAGAAGCATTCAAAGGCAGCAAGAAGGCCCAGCTTAAGGAAATAGGCATGAGAAATACAGTTTTAAAATATCTTTGTTTTAAAAGTAGAAGAAATCATGGTGCTTGTTTTATGCATTAATTGAATTAAAGCATAGGTGGATCAAACTAGTGAAAGAGAAATTACGATTTATGTTTATAATTGCATTGACTAAAGGAAATGTCTTGACTGCAAAATAATTATAAGGGAAAGGGAAACTGTTGTTTTTACTTTACTTAAGAAAGGGATTTTTAAGTATAAGGGATTAAAGAATGAATGTGTTTAAGATGGATTGTGTTTTGTATGTACGTAACCTATACTGTATGATCTCCGTATATGGAGAATACGAGGAAACTAGTTATTAATTACTAGGACCAGAGTGAAACCAATACCAAGTATAGTCTAAAGCTTAAGGTTAGTAGGTTAACTGTGATAAGCTAAGTACTCCGTAGATAAAGATTTCTGAAATAGGAGTTACCTGAGGGACACTTGTTGACTGTATTTCATTTCCTAATTAGGTAGGTTGTTGTAGGGGGTCTGGGGTGATTGACTACCCATGGTAAGGACTTAGCCTACACGTAGGATAAGACAGCCTCAAGTCAAATTGAACCTGACATAGTGCATGTGATAGATGACCGTCAGTTTTATACTGTTGAAACACTTTGGCCAAAGTAGTGTGGTACACCTACGTCCACTTAGACTATGAGACGATTACACTGTCAGTTCATTGTTGTCTAGATTGCATACTAGATTGAGATTGTGGGATTACAAGGATTTAGTTATGTAGAACACAACACTGTGCTCAGTTAGTTAAAACAGAACCGGTTACCAACCAATCTCTTCGTAGAAGGGAGAGTCGTTTATTTAACAGTAAACGTGCGGAGGACCACAATATAAGTCCGTGGTTGGCGGAAAAGCACCTGAGTGATGTTTCTCCTCCACAGTAGACTTCTAAAGTACCAAGGTTTGAAAGGGAAGATCCTGGACTGTCTTATTCCTATTTGCTCAAAAGCTTCTGAGCTATGTTTGTTTTATACGTGTATGTATTCTTACTCTGTTATTTACTTGGAAAGGAAAGTAATGATGTATTGTATCAATTGTTTCTTTAAAATGAAATGTTGCAATGAAAAGAAAAGAAAAGTTTATTTACTTTATCATTATGTATGTTTTCCATGTTTATTATTTGTGAAAGTAGAAATTTTTTTAATTACCCAAGATGGGGTCGTTACAAACCATCAGTAACCTTCACTTTGATACTTTCAAACTGCTGAGTTTGAATTCCTCTTTTCTCAACCAAACGTGCATCTATAAAATTATGTGTTGCACCTGTGTCGAGTAGAGAGATGACTCTTTGGCCGGCCAAGAGTCCACGCAAACGAAAAGAACCTTCCCTTTGCATACTTGACATGTGAACTTCCTGTAGCTCATTTTCCACTTCCTTTTCCACTGTATTTTTTGAGTTTTCTTCTTCAAAACCATTTTCATTAGTTTGCTGGTCAGAAAAATCAGACATTAAATCTTCCTCATAAAACCACTCCAACTATCTATTTTGTCCCTTTGGCATGAGAGGACATTCATGGTTTATGTCATAGGGCCCTTTGCAATAAAAGCAAAGCTTCCTCCTTCGTAAATCGTTGATTGTTTCACGATCTAAAGGTGCTGCAAACTTTTTCTTTTGATCAAAATTATCTGTTTTCTTAAAATCAGGTTTTTTGTCTCTATTTGATGAGGATGGAGTTTTGTTGAACTTACTTCATGGAGCAGTAAGTTCCATGCTACGAGCTTTCCTCATAGCCTCCTATAAAGTAAGGGGATCAAAATCTTTGATCTAGCCTTTCATTGGCTCAAAAATCCCTTCAACAAAGAGAATAACCAGCCTTCTCTCTGAAATCCCTGTGACCATAACCGAGATCCTCTGAAATTCACTAATATATGACTCCAAGCTGCCTAACTGTTTAAGCTGTGCTAAGTCTCTGAAATACAGTTCGGGGTTTTTTTTGTCAAATCTTTCCACCAATCTATCTGTGAACTCCTGATAAGTAGTAATCTGGTCATGTTGTAGGGTAATCATACCATGGTGCCACCAATCATGGGCTGCACCATCCAAATGTAATGTTGAGAACCTTATGGCATCATCCTCCGCCATTGGATGTAAAGTCAAAAAAGTGTCAAGCTTGCTAATCCAAGCTCTAGCTGTGACTCTACCGCTGCCATCAAAGGTAGGAAGAGTTAGTTTATTTGTAGCAATTCTTAAAATCAGGTTTTTTGTCTCTATTTGATGAGGATGGAATTCTGTTGAACTTACTTCATGGAGCAGTAAGTTCCATGCTACGAGCTTTCCTCATAGCCTCCTATAAAGTAAGGGGATCAAAATCTTTGATCCATCCTTTCATTGGCTCAAAAAGCCCTTCAACAAAGAGAATAACCAGCCTTCTCTCTGAAATCCCTGTGACCATAACCGAGATCCTCTGAAATTCACTAATATATGACTCCAAGCTGCCTAACTGTTTAAGCTGTGCTAAGCCTCTGAAATACAGTTCGGGGTTTTTTTTGTCAAATCTTTCCACCAATCTATCTGTGAACTCCTGATAAGTAGTAATCTGGTCATGTTGTAGGGTAATCATACCATGGTGCCACCAATCATGGGCTACACCATCCAAATGTAATGTTGAGAACCTTATGGCATCATCCTCTGCCATTGGATGTAAAGTCAAAAAAGTGTCAAGCTTGCTAATCCAAGCTCTAGCTGTGACTCTACCGCTGCCATCAAAGGTAGGAAGAGTTAGTTTATTTGTAGCCTGTCTCAAATCATTGTTCCTGTTATCTCTAGGCCTCCTGTCAACTCGGTTCCTGCCATGTTCTCTCTTTTGGCTCATAAATCTATCAAAGTTAAGATGATCCTTAACTCTTTGGGGTAAAGCCTCCCATTCATCATGTAATCTCATGATGTTGTCTGTGAAGACCACTTCACCTTCTCCCTCCTCCATGATGCCCTCATCTGGATCAGGCCTGGCAAAGTTAGGACGTGTGGGTCTCTCATAGGTGCGTGTAGGAGTAATTCTAGGGCATGGATTTCCATGCACACTGCCATCTTCCTCTTGTTCATGTGGTCTCCTGTGAACAATCAAGTGTGGCACTGCTGTGCTCAACTACTGCAATAGATTTGCCACCTGTTCCTATCCTGCTACTAGGCCTCTCAGAACATCTTTGGCCTCCCTGTTTTCAATCTGAGCACGGGTTGGAGGTTCTTCAATCACCTCTCTGTCACCCATTTCCTTGAACTCATTGTCAAAAGCAAAGTCCTCAAACGGATTCCTCTGACTACCAAGCCTCCTGTGTGAATAATACCTGTTATATCTGCCTTGATAAGGACGCATATGAATATTAACCCCTTCAGGCTGGCAAGATTACAGCTCTAATACCACTG
>CM021109.1:187142660-187438304 GCA_007115665.2 Sequoiadendron giganteum | reverse complement strand
AATAAGATCTAAATAGAGAAAGGGATATTTTTGTGGTGTAAGATGGGGATACAGATGAAATTAAGATGGAGATAAAGTCTAATTTATGAAATTAGCCTATTGGATGTATGCTGGTCCTGCTCATATTGGAACCCTACGAGTAGCTAGTTCTTTCAAAAATGTGCATGCCATTATGCACGCTCCTCTAGGAGATGATTATTTCAATGTAATGCGCTCTATGTTAGAACGCGAAAGAGATTTTACTGCTGCAACTGCTAGCATAGTAGATCGCCACGTACTAGCACGTGGATCTCAAGAAAGAGTTGTGGATAATATTCTTCGGAAAGATAAGGAAGAACATCCCGATCTTATCATATTGACACCTACATGTACCTCTAGTATTTTGCAAGAAGATTTACAGAACTTTGTGAATAGAGCATCCATAATTTCTGATTCCGACGTCATTTTTGCAGATGTTGATCATTATCAAGCAAATGAAATTCAGGCAGCGGATAGAACTTTAGAACAGGTTGTTCGATATTATTTAGATAGATGTCATAGACAAGAAAAATGGGATCAATTTCTAACCGATGCGCCTTCTGTCAATATAATTGGAATTTTTACATTGGGTTTTCATAATCAACACGATTGTCGTGAGTTAAGACGCTTATTACGAGATCTAGACATCGAAATTAATCAAATAATTCCTGAAGGAGGATCTGTAGAAGATCTTAAAAGTTTACCAAAAGCTTGGTTCAATTCAATTCCTTATCGTGAAGTGGGTTTAATGACAGCGATGTATTTAAATAAAGAATATGGGATGTCTTACATATCTACAGCCCCCATGGGAGCTGTAGATATGGCGGAGTGGATCCGCCAGATTCAAAAAAATGTGAATACCTTGGCTCTTAGTTTATCGGGTAAAAGAGAGGATTATGAACCTTATATCGACGGACAAACTCGATTTGTTTCCCAAGCTGCTTGGTTTTCAAGATCTATTGATTGTCAGAATTTAACGGGCAAAGAAACAGTCGCTTTTGGTGATACAACTCATGCTGCTTCAATAACGAAAATACTTGTTCGAGAGATGGGGATTCGTGTGAGTTGTGCAGGTACTTATTGCAAACACGATGCGGAATGGTTCAAAGAGCAAATCCAAGGTTTCTGCGATGAAATACTGATCACAGATGATCATGCCGAGGTAGGAGATATGATCTCTCACATGGAACCATCTGCAATATTTGGTACTCAAATGGAACGTCATATTGGTAAACGTCTTGATATTCCTTGTGGAGTTATTTCTGCACCAGTTCATATACAAAATTTTCCCTTGGGATACCGACCCTTTCTAGGTTACTAAGGTACTAATCAAATAGCTGATCTAATTTATAACTCATTTGCTCTGGGTATGGAGGACCATCTTCTAGATATTTTTGGTGGTCATGATACTAAAGAAATAATATCCAAATCATTGTCTACGGATATAGGCCTAGTTTGGAATCCTGAAAGTCGACTAGAATTAAGCAAAATTCCTCGTTTTGCCAGAGAAAAGGTAGAAAGAAATACTGAGAAATTTGCACGACAGAAGGGGATTGAAACCATTACTGTCGAAGTAATGTACGCAGCTAAAGAAGCGTTGAATACCTAGCTAACTAGAACAAATAATTCTAAAAATGTATTGTAGAAATTGAGTTAATGACTATTCATAATTACATATCCATCTTGGATCAGATAAAGAGATCTATCTTATGATAAAAATTCGCCTAAAACGATGTGGTAGAAAGCAACGTGCGACTTGAACGACATGATTAGTTCTGTGGATTATGACATCGGCCATTTTGACTCGAAGATGCTCTTAGCTCAACATTTATCTCCTTAATAAGTAAAAGAGATAATATATCTAATATTATCTATTTGTTCTATAGATAGGGAGATCCTATTTAAACAATTCAATTATTACTCGAGCCGTATGAGGATAAACCTTCATATACGTTTTCCAGGGGGGGGTAGGGGGTATCTTGTCTATCTAGCCCAATGAGCTACCAATCGAATTGTTGCAATTGACGTTAAGTCTCGAAGGGAAGGAAGAGCTCTTCAGGAATTGGGGTTTTATGATCCAATGAATAAGAATCAAACTAGTTTAATTTATAGTGATATTGTTCATTTTCTCGAATTAGGAGCTCAACCTACGGAAACTGTTCATGGTATTTTTCTTAGGGCAAAATTGATCATTTTAAACGTGCTTTAAATTTATTCAAAAGGGGGGAGAAATAATGCGTCTACGTCTAGGTCCAATAAATTTATTAATAACTTTTAATCATATAAAATTTTTTTATTATACGCGTTTTGTGTCATGGTTGTTTTCTTATTATCCGCTTTTATTTCTCTTATTATATGTTCATTTCATGTATTTTACTGCTGTGCGATCTTATATAGAGAAGCACATAAAGAATCATTTTCAACGGGTATGGAAGAAATGAAAAAGATTAGAGTTGTTCCACCGAGAACGAACCCAATCGATGAAATAAAAAACAAAAAAAAGTTGTTATTATTTGATTTTTAATGAATAACGGCTTGATATTTCTAATAATTTTTCATCTTAATGTAGCGCCAATCCAACAAATCTTCCCAACATTTTGGGGTTGACAATATGCATAGTGCTTGAATATAATAAAATGAGTATCTCCACCATGCATATTGCCAATATCGATATTTTTTGAATAGAATAAAGGTGAGTATCTCCACCATTCATTTTTTTGTGGTGAATTCGTTTAACGGATCAGAAATAACCTGATCCGGAAAGATCACTTGATTTGATTCAGAAATGGTAAATATAAATTATATACCCTCGATGCTGAAAGGTTCTATTTCTGTCGCTCAATCAGAACGATTGTTAAATCTGATATCGGTTGGAATAACTGCGTATTACATTTTAACTGTATCTTTCCAAATAAGGGTTGCTAACTCAATGGTAGAGTACTCGGCTTTTAAGTGCGACTATGGTCTTTTACATGTTCGGATGAACTACTCAATTCGTCTATACCATCGGTAAAATTAGTAAGACGGCGACTGATCCTGAAAAGTAAATAAAATGGAAAAAACAGCATGTCGCTCTAAGAATCTCAACTTTCTTTTTTGATCAGAAGCGGATTTTAGCCAAGGAATTCAATGCATGCATGTAAATGCATATTATTTACATGTGTGCATAATTTGTTTGAACAAATGGATTCTTTTGAAATAAGATCAAATAAATTTGAGAGTGCGAGTGATTAAGTCAAGTGAGTCAATGGATAAAGCCGGATGGCTTGAATCATAAGTAAAACCAGAGGAACGAGCTTCTGTTCCTCATTTCAACGAGGAATTCCCTTTACGAATCGGAAGTTAAGAGCCTTTTAGTCACCGATAAGGGAAGTTTTTCCCTGTAGTAAATCAGGGATTTCTACATCCACAATGAGTCCTAAGTACTCTGTTACAAATGTGTAAGAGAAATAGTGTACTGACTCATGGAATAGAATTCCATGAGTCAGGAGAGCGATCGGACCGCCAAAATAAAAGATTTTCGCTCTTCTTCATGACGAATGAAGATTTCTGTTAAAATTATCAGATAGAAATTTTCTATTATGTCCCGACTAGATCGCACCATGTATTATTTAATAATCCAAGAGGTTATTCTTGGGTCCGGGGTTTTTCACAAAAATGGATGAATTACAAAGAAATCAAAACAAACATAGATCTTGGCAACAATTCTTTTTATATCCACTTTTTTTTCGGGAAGATCTTTACGCAATTGCTCATGATCATTATTTAGATGGATCTCGTTTCTCCGAACCAACGGAAATTTTAGTTTCTCATTTTTTTAGTTTCCTAACTGTAAAACGTTTGATTCGTCGGATACGTAAACAGAATAATTCAATTAGTTTGTTGGGGAATTGCGATCGAAATCAATTTATTGAATGCAATAAGAATTTTTGTTCTAAATCGACACTAGAAGGTTTGACAGTTGTATTGGAAGTTTCGTTCGCAATGCGATCAAAACATTTAATAGAAGGAATGGATGGATGGAATAGTATTCGATCTATCCATTGCATATTTCCTCTTATGGAGGATAAATTACCACATTCCAATTATATATCAGATATACGAGTGCCCTACTCAATTCATCCGGAAATTTTGGTTCGAATTTTTCGTCGCTGGATCCTAGATACTCCTTCTTTGCATTTATTACGATCCATTCTCCATGAATGGAAAAATAGTTTTAGTCGAGAAAATTTGCAGAAAGCTCTAATTACACAGAGGGAAAATACGAGGTTCTCCCTGTTCCTGTGGAATTCTTATGTGTATGAATGCTAATCGTTTTTAGTTCCTCTTGTGAAACGATTTTTTAATTCACAATCGTTGTTATATGGATCTTTTCCCGATAGAACTCATTTTTTTAAAAAGATCAAACATATTGTTATATTTCCACGTCAAATTTCAACAAAAAAGATCTGGTTGTTGAAGGATTCTTTCATCCATTATGTGAGATATGGAGAAAGATCCCTTATAGCCATAAAGGGGACTCACCTCGAAGTGAAAAAATGGAGATATCATCTGTTTCATTTATGGCAATACTATTTTCATCTTTGGTTTCAACCGTATAGGATACGTAGTCTTGAATTATCCAAGACTTATTCTTCTTTTTTAGGTTATTTTCTGCATGTTAAAATGAAACCTCTCGTAGTTAGAGCCAAAATGCTAGATAATTTCTTCATTATCGATCTCATTACCAATGAGCTAAACCCAATAGCTCCGATTAGATCAATTCTTTTCTTTTTGGCTAAAGAAAGGTTTTGCGACATCTCAGGGTGGCCAATTAGTAAATTGTCTTGGACCAGTCTATCAGATGATGATATCCTCGATCGATTCGATCGAATTTGGATAAATCTTTTTCATTACTGCAGTGGTTCAATGAACCGAGATGGTTTATATCATATAAAGTATATACTTCTACTTTCATGTGCTAAAACTTTGGCCTGTAAACATAAAAGTACGATACGTGTAGTTCGGGAACAATTAGGTTCGGAACTCTTTACAAAATCGCTTTCAAAAGAACGAGAATTCATTTCTTCGCCCTTTTCAAAAAATCGTTTACAGAGAGAACGAATTTGGAATTCAGAAATTAGCCAGATAAATCCCCTGGCTAATTTCTGGCAAAAGATTCGTAATAAACAAATAGAAAACTGATTTGACGAATGAAATGCTTATTGAGCAATTGCCAGGATCCATTTAGGATCTTATATATCTTTTCCACCCGGAAATCCAACCAAATGATTAATAAATCACTACATGGAGAAAGCCGTGTGCAATGAAAATTGCAAGCACGGTTTGGGGAGAGATTTCTTGCTCTTATAAAAAGAGCAGATAATCCACTCCATCCGATGAGCTCCGGGTTCAAGTCCCGGGCAACCCAGAGTACTAGAATCTAGTACCCAAAGATATTTTTGTCTACTTATTCTCGATCCAATCCAATTCATGTTATCCATTGCTCTTAACAAGCAAGAGAAGCAGCCGTTCAAAAAAAAGGGGGGGGGAGGTAATAAATAATATTATTTATTACCTCGAATCATAAAGAAAGAAGGAATGCTAATAGAGCGCATTAATACCGGTATTAATATCTACGGATATAGAGTATTGAAAAGTATTTCAATATGTGCGCGAAATAAGCCTTTAATTTCTGGAGGACGATACTATGAATTTATATAGTATTCATAAAGATGTCAAAATATCGGTTGACATACAGATATGAATCATATTATACCATTCAATAACAAGCCTTATGTGTATGCTTGGGAGCTATTAATGATTAAATAAACCAAGTTATAACCATGACCGCAATTCTAGAAAGACGCGAAAGCGCAAGCCTATGGAATCGTTTTTGCGATTGGATCACTAGCACCGAAAACCGTCTTTACATTGGATGGTTCGGTGTCTTGATGATTCCTACCCTATTGACTGCAACCTCTGTATTCATTATCGCTTTCATTGCAGCTCCTCCAGTAGATATTGATGGTATTCGTGAACCTGTTTCCGGTTCTCCTCTTTATGGAAATAATATTATTTCCGGTGCTATTATTCCTACCTCTGCAGCCATTGGTCTGCATTTCTATCCCATCTGGGAAGCAGCTTCTGTTGATGAATGGCTATACAACGGTGGTCCCTATGAGCTAATCGTTCTACACTTCCTACTTGGTGTAGCTTGCTATATGGGTCGTGAGTGGGAGCTTAGCTTCCGTCTAGGTATGCGTCCTTGGATTGCTGTTGCATATTCAGCTCCAGTAGCAGCAGCTACTGCTGTTTTCTTGATTTACCCTATTGGTCAAGGAAGCTTCTCTGATGGTATGCCTCTAGGAATCTCTGGTACTTTCAATTTCATGATCGTATTCCAGGCTGAGCACAATATTCTTATGCATCCATTTCACATGCTAGGTGTAGCTGGCGTATTCGGCGGCTCTCTATTTAGTGCTATGCATGGTTCCTTGGTAACTTCGAGTTTGATCAGAGAAACTACCGAAAATGAGTCTGCTAATGCAGGTTACAAATTTGGTCAGGAAGAAGAAACCTACAATATTGTAGCTGCTCACGGTTATTTCGGCCGATTGATCTTCCAATATGCTAGTTTCAACAACTCCCGTTCTCTACATTTCTTTTTAGCTGCTTGGCCAGTAGTAGGTATCTGGTTTACTGCTTTGGGCATCAGCACTATGGCTTTCAACTTAAATGGATTCAATTTCAACCAATCTGTTGTTGACAGTCAAGGTCGTGTAATTAACACTTGGGCCGATATCATTAATCGTGCTAATCTTGGTATGGAAGTTATGCACGAACGTAATGCTCACAACTTCCCTCTGGATCTAGCTGCTGTTGAAGCTAATTCTATAGACGGCTAATTACTCAATCCGATGGATTGTTAGTGTGTTTCAATCCTTGAAAAGCAAAAAAAAGCAGTATCAAAACCGAAAGGTTTGGTACTGCTTTTTTTTGCTCTCATTTTTCTGTCATAAAACTAAAAGTTATTGCGAGCAGAGTGCAATAACTGTTTATTGTGCATCCAGCAGGAATTGAACCCGCGACTTCCCAATTATGAGTTGGGTGCTTTTACCATTCAGCCATGGATGCATAATCATAAGTATCGGCTCAGATCTTAAATTGGGTATTTGCCTATTCATTTCAATAATCTTGAATACAACTAACTTGTTCGAGAGTTGCATTCAAGGTTATTTATCTTGCAATGCATCACTTTGATGTCCGGTTAGAGCTTGCCAACTTAACTGACGAATTAAGAACTACTAATATATTAGTTCATTATTAATTCATTTTCGGAGCTTAGAACCATTCTTCTTGAAATGGAATGACCGTAGACAGAGACTGTCAATTAGTTTGGGGCGGACGTAGCCAAGTGGTTCCAAGGCAGTGGATTGTGAATCCACCACGCGCGGGTTCGATCCCCGTCGTTCGCCCGGTAAAAAAATCGACCGGATCACAATTCATTGTGATTTGATATAATCAATCAAATGATGAGTGGTTCACGATACACTGTATGTATATATGTATATACATACATATATACAAATGTTGTTATATATATATGTTACGTTATAACATATAACAAAGATATTTGAAAAAAAAAAAAAAGAACAAACTGAATCGATGAGAGGATTGGGATCTTTCCAAAACTATTTCCTTGGTTATTTCAATTTATTCATTGAAATAACCATAATTTAACATCATATATAACACATTCATTTGCAGGCAGTAATCAAATCGAATCCCAAACCTATCTTCTCCTGTTATCATTTGCCATGCAGTAAATTGGAAAAAAGAAATTTCTCTATCTGACTCACTCCATTTTTCCATTCTATTATTTGAATAGAGAGAACTAAGTCTTAATTAGCGGGTAGTTGCATCCGCTGCAAATTAATGAATAAAATTGCCTTTATCTGGGAATGAAGGAAGGGTTTTTTGCTTGGCTTCCTCCGTTTATTCAGGAGAGAATAAGGTTTAAGATGTGAGGGAGCTAAAAAAAAAGCAGGGCCAAACAATGTAATATGCTACAATCATATAAATAAGGCAAAGTAAAACTCAAAATGAGATCTTCCTAATAACAAATTCGGAAGATAAAAAAGAAATAAAAGGAGATCAAAAGATGAAAATAGCAGTTTATGGAAAAGGCGGAATCGGTAAATCAACCACTAGTTGTAATATTTCAATTGCCCTAGCTAGACGTGGTGAAAAAGTGTTACAGATTGGATGTGATCCCAAACATGATAGTACTTTTACTCTAACAGGATTTTTGATACCTACAATTATAGATACTTTGCAGTCCAAAGATTATCATTATGAGGATATTTGGTCCGAAGATGTCATTCATAAAGGTTATGGAGGGGTAGATTGTGTGGAAGCTGGGGGGCCACCCGCAGGAGCTGGATGCGGGGGATATGTGGTAGGAGAGACTGTGAAATTGTTAAAAGAATTAAATGCATTTTACGAATATGATATAATATTATTTGATGTATTGGGTGACGTGGTTTGTGGAGGTTTTGCTGCTCCGTTGAACTATGCAGATTACTGTGTCATTATCACAGATAATGGATTTGATGCATTATTTGCAGCTAATCGTATTACTGCTTCTATCAGGGAAAAAGCTCGTACACATCCACTCCGATTAGCAGGTTTGGTTGGAAATCGTACATCTAAAAGAGATCTTATCAATAAATATGTAGAAGCCTGTCCAATGCCCGTAATAGAAGTGTTACCTCTTATTGAAGATATTCGAGTTTCGAGAGTCAAGGGGAAAACCTTATTTGAAATGGTTGGATCCGAACCATCTCTTAACTATGTATGTGAATATTATTTAGACATAGCGGATCAAATATTGTCCCAACCAGAAGGTATTGTGCCAAAGGAGATTCCAGATCGGGAATTATTCAGTTTACTCTCTGACCTTTATCTGAATCCTATTGATGAGGGGAAAGATCAAAATAATAAGGAAAATTTACTTGGATTTACGACGATTTAATCAACATAGTTATAATCATTTATGTCAGTGAACATTGATGAACCTCTCACTGTCGAATGTGAGACAGGTAATTATCATACTTTTTGTCCAATTAGCTGTGTATCTTGGTTATATCAAAAGATTGAAGATAGTTTCTTTTTAGTTGTGGGTACAAAGACATGCGGTTATTTTCTGCAAAATGCACTTGGAGTAATGATTTTCGCAGAACCTCGCTATGCAATGGCAGAATTGGAAGAAGGAGATATCTCGGCTCAATTGAATGATTATGAAGGATTAAAAAAGCTTTGTATTCGAATAAGAAAAGATAGAGACCCCAGCGTGATCATATGGATAGGTACTTGTACTACAGAGATAATCAAAATGGATTTGGAAGGTATGGCACCCAAACTAGAATGGGAAATTGGAATCCCAATTCTAGTGGCAAGAGCGAATGGACTCGATTATGCTTTTACTCAAGGAGAAGATACTGTGTTAGCTGCGATGGCACATCGTTGTCCAGAATCGGAATTCTCCGTTCGTGAACGAAAAGAAACTATACAAAATTTTTTCAC
Source organism: Sequoiadendron giganteum (assembly GCA_007115665.2). NCBI lineage: Eukaryota > Viridiplantae > Streptophyta > Pinopsida > Cupressales > Cupressaceae > Sequoiadendron > Sequoiadendron giganteum. The sequence goes on along the minus strand of CM021109.1, from coordinate 187,428,719 downwards.
TTTTCATTCTAGAAAAAAAGAGGAATTGGTTGAATATGCAAATCACCCTTCCTTAGTTCTTTTTGGATCTTTGCCGTCCAATGTGGCTTCTCAACTAAATCTAGAATTAAAACGTCAATCCATCAAGGTATCAGGTTGGTTACCTGCTCAAAAATATACTGATCTTCCATCATTGGGTGATGGAGTTTATGTTTGTGGTATTAACCCTTTTTTGAGTCGGACAGCGACAACTTTGGTAAGACGCCAAAAATGTCAATTAATTGGAGCTCCTTTTCCTATCGGTCCAGACGGAACGCGTGCTTGGATTGAAAAGATTTGTCCTGTATTTGGTGTTGAACCCCAAGGTTTGGAGGAAAGGGAGGAACGGATATGGGAAAGCTTAAAGGATTATCTTGATTTGGTACGTGGTAAATCTGTCTTTTTCATGGGAGATAATCTGCTAGAAGTATCTCTAGCAAGATTCTTAATCAGATGTGGAATGATTGTTCATGAAATTGGCATTCCATATATGGATAAGCGATATCAAGCTGCTGAATTATCACTTTTACAAGATACATGTATAAAGATGCGTGTACCAATACCACGAATTGTGGAGAAACCAGATAATTCGAATCAAATACGACGTATACGCGAATTACAACCCGATTTAGCTATCACGGGAATGGCTCATGCTAACCCGTTAGAGGCAAGAGGAATTAGTACTAAATGGTCAGTTGAATTTACTTTTGCCCAGATTCATGGGTTTGCCAATGCAAGAGATGTACTTGAATTGGTTACCCGACCTCTACGTCGTCAGAAAAATCTAGAAGACTTGGGTCCAACCACTTTGGTGAGAACTTAATAAGTTCAAAATGTTCCAGTAATTCTGGATCAAATTATTTGAGATAATTCGATCTATCTCATTTTATTTAAATTCTTTAAATATCAACGTATAGAAAATTATGTTTGTAAGATAAAGATCGAAATTGATTCAAATTCATATTATTTTGAATGATATTTGTGGATGTGAGCGATAACTAATATCGATTTATTTTCATGGGAGATCCAAAAAATGATTTCTATAATCATTTCAAATCTCCCCATGCTTATATGAGAGATATCAGAGTCATTTCTGTAATTTCTAATGTTACACCACCGATGGACACGAAACCATTTTTTATTTTATTTATTAGATGGACTTAGACAAATGTAGAAGTACAAGTATGAGATTTGAAAAAAAAAAAAAATGGATATCAAAGCTTTCCATAAATAAATGGAATTCTTCGCCGCGAGTAATAGTAATTAATCAATTTTATTGTTTTCCTTCTTATCTTATATATATATTCTCTTTTTTCATGTAGAGCCTGTCTAGATGGACATACATAGATAGATACATATAGATCTATGTCTACGCACATAAACTCTTTTCATACCATGATATGTTCAATAGCTACAACCTGATCTCTCAAATCATCAATCTTCATAAAGAATGAGATGACTGAATCATCTTTAGCCATTTTTACATGGTGAAGTTGTTGTCTCAAAGCAAGGGCTTTGTAAGTGTTGTTGATCTCATACAATCCTTTTAGAGTATCGAACATTTTTTTAGTTGTCTTCAACTTGGAGATGATCAGTACTAGGTGATTCATCACAAAGTCTATCATGATTTTTCTAGCCTTCGTGCCATTTTTCTTCCACTGGATTTTCTCAGTATCATCGGAAGGCTCGGGCATATCACTTTCCACGAAATCAAGAAGATCATTCTCCTCTAATGCAATTAGTACCCTGGGTTTCCAAGAGTTGAAGTTTGAAACTCCATCAAGCCTATCTTATACCTTGACACCACTCACCATCTTCTTTTTCCGCACAAATTCACCTTCAAAGATCTGCCCTTAGGTCAGAATTAATTTGAACCTTAGATCTGTGATACTTCAAGATCTACCTTAGATGAAAAGTTGACTTGACTGTTTAAACAAATCTGATCAGATCTTTTCTTAGACCCACTCTGATACCATGTTAGATTTAGGATCAGAAATGAAAGCAATCAGAAAATGCAACACATAAGACAATGAACACAACAAGATACCCTGGGTAAACCCTCCTACTCGAGGGAGAAAAACCCAGCAAATATATCTCTTATATATTGAAGGAATAAGAGCAGAAATCTGCTTACAACTCAGGCCCAACACAATGCCGAATTTGATACAATGAATAATAGCACCTCTCCTAGATGCAAAGATACAAATGAATATGTTTCTCCTTGAAATCGGTCTGCTGCTACAAAATGATGATCTGCTGCTACAAGATGATGATCTGCTGCTCAAGTATGAAATTCTTCTAGGAATGCGAATTATGATGAATGAACTATTTTTGATCAAATGAATGATCGTCACCTTGTGTTTATACAAAACTAGGTGACTCTTCATTTGGGTTGGCCTCTTTTAAGAAATAAGGTGACTCTTCATAAAATTATTATATATAGCAAGTCCGACTTGCCTTGGTATTATTTATCCATCATTTTTAAATTTGAGAGAAAGATATCTCCCACTGCTATAACATCAACACATTCATTGTATTAGACTCGGCCTTGTGTAGAGCCTGATTTGTATGCAGTTTTCTGCACTTATTTATCTGATTTATAAAGAGAATATTGTTGCTGGGTTTTTCTCCCTCGAGTAGGAGGGTTTTCCCAAGGTAAAATATTGTGTTCATTGTTTATGTGTTGCATTTTTTGCTTGCTTACATTTCTGATCCTAAAATTAACACATCCCCCCTCCCCCGACCCCCCAAACATCAATAAAGTAGTGTTTTTTGAGTAATATAACCCTAAGTCAAGAATTTTGTATCAAAGAATTATTTAATAATTTTGTAGACCAGATTTACAGATGCTTGAATTTTTGAAACTTAATTGGTCATCTTTCATGTTTTTACCCAAATTCTTTTTTGCCCATACATATTTTAAATTCTTTGGAAAATCTCCTAATTTGTTTTTTAGTATTTTACCGAAAATGGGCCATTGTGAGACTTGACTGATAGCTTTAAAATAATGCATTAAAACAAACTAATAGTAAGGCATATATCATATCAATATGCATTAAAGTTCTTTTTGAGGTGGGTTGTAGAGTTCTGAAGTTATCATCCATTTCTGAATAATACAATATATTTATATATTTGAAAGAAGATACAAATAAAGAATATACTTTTTATGTGCATTTCATGAAATCGTTGTCAAATATTAAAATATGTTTGAAGAGGGAATCAGATAAGCAGTCTCAAGAAAAGAATCAGATAAGCAGTCTGAAGAAAATCCTAAACAGAAGCATTCAACAAGGCTAAACACTGATATCACAAGAGTAGCAATGCAAGCTAAATGGTAAAAATAAGTATTAATATTTATAACTATGCTGTCAGCAGTTATCCATTGCAATGCAGAATAGCTTCATTCACAAAACCCTCGCTACAACAACAATCAACTAGATTGGCTATTACAGGCATAGTGCAATGGTTGAGGTGAGGTGCTGTCTCACTGGGCTGGTTCAGTCACATGCTTTATGCTCCTGCTGGGACATCATGCTTGCAGGTTTGGATCTTGTCTCTATTGGAGATGGGGCCCCCTTTTAGTGGTCCCACCATTACTGGGCTTGGTTAATGCCCAGATTGAGGCTGAGGGTCCATTAATACCCCCATTAGTCAAATCCAAATACAAAAAACCAATCATCTGGATCATAAATGTGAATGGTTTCAGTCACTTAACTCTTCACAAATTCTGAAATAAAAAAGTGGAGTGTTTGTCATGTTACAAAAGATGGAATCCTAAATTGGCAAAGTGTTAATCAACTTAAAACATCCAAAATCCCTTAAAGCTATGAAGTTTATAACAGGGAAGTATCAGAAATGTTACCTCACCAGTAGCTGATAATCAGAGAACAGAGGTGTTGACCATGTCAAAGAACCCATAACACTTGCAAGTGCAGCATATTTGTTCCCATGTGCAGAGAGATTTATATATTTCTTTACTATTGCCTGATCTCAAAAACAGACACGTATAAAGATCCTGCCCTTAAGAATAAAGATATTATGATAGAAGAGAAAGCTACTAAATCTCTGACAGATTTTACCTAAAGCCATTGATTTCTCATCAGGTAATAATACAAATTCAGAGCATAACTCAAAAATAGATTTTACTAATCCAAATCAAAATAGCTACTATAAAAATGCTTAAAGGTCCCACAAGCATGCAGTTGTTTGCTTCAAGGGAGGTAACATCGATTGGTGAAAACCTAAAGAAAGAAATCAAACACCCAAAGGATACAAAAAAATATGAGATTGGATGGTAAACCATGTAGATTTCATTTTCAAAAAAGAAACATAATCCATTACAAAAATCAAAGTAAAGGAAGAAACAGAATCCTCAAATCACAAACCTGAGCTTCAGGGCTCAATTTGTCAACAAGGAGCTCTGAGATAAAAATTCTTGGCAATGGTCCACTAACACCTTCCCCTTTGCAATCCAAAAGATCCTCAGGAGGAGAAAACCACAGTGCTCTCAAATTCTTTTGAGGAAATCTTAACTCATCACGAGCAACATAGCCAAAATCAAGGAAAAACTGTGCCATTGCACTGATTCCACAACCATCAACCTTCAGGGAACATGGCACAAACAGATCAAATAAAGGATTCAATTCATTAATTCAAAAATTAATATTTGACCATAAGTAAAATGCTATTCAACTGTTGATGTAAATTCACATCTAGTGACTATTATGCATACATTAAATGTTCGGAAGGCAAAATGATCGTAGCAAAGTTGACCACCATCAAATCTGTGGACAAGATCCAGAATAGCACTAGCTGTTGGATTCTTGTTGAGATACATTCTCTCCATTGATTCCAATACCTTTCTGAAAAATGTTTCTGGAATCTGCTAAGACATTAATAAGTTTGTTAATGTATATCAAAATATTCACTAACACCAAACAGGAAAATGTGACGTTATTAACTCATACAGACTACAGGTCAGATCAAAAAATAGAAACAGTTGATTGCAAAAGAAATAAATTCTAAAACAATAAAGAAATAATATTCTTGAATCTCAACTCGTAGACATAATAAAGGGAGTTGTGGGATTTATTATTCTAGTGGCATTGTTTGTTTTGCTCATGATGATCTTTGATCACATCTTTTGTGTTTGAATTTGACTCTAGCCACATTTAGTTTTGTGCTCTAAGAAACCCTCCTCTTCATGAGATCCTTGAAGATTCTAAAGCCCTACACATCGCCATGTAGACATCTATGCACAATAGAGCTGAGGTTGAGATTTGCCTCTAAAAAATTGATCTACAAAACTTTGGGCTTTGTAGCCATTCAATTGATGCAACACATTCTAGCAACATTTATGGAAGACGTGTCTTATTTCTTGATGAATCACATGGTCTATTTATTTTGAATAAGCTTCCTTTCTACCCTAATTCTAGTGATTTTGCTTCCTTTGCAAATAATGGGGGGACTAGTATTGTTGACTATGTTTTGGCAAAATCTTCTTTAACACCTTTTTCCATGGTTTTTGTCCATTTCCAAACACTGGACAAGATTTGCTTGAAATTTACATTCTCTATGAAGAGCCCAACTAGCTCCAACTCAAACCCTGTAGTTTTTCTTATCTTTTTGTGTTTTTTTATTGATTTTAAGAAAAATTCTAGACAGAAGTAGAAGGGCATCTAGCATAAATGGAGATAAAGCTAAATTTAAAACTAAATCTGATAAACTGTAATTGTATTGCAGATCTAGCAATTTATACAAAGAAATTGCATACAAGAAACATACCCGAAACTCTCCAGATTATTTAAATAAAGAACTTTTGCACATGCCAGGCAGCAATGGTTGAAACTGATGAAATAGCACGCCTAGAGCTTAGATCTAATTTCTCCCACTCTGAAATTGGAGAAAGTGTGCTAGAAGAGGTAGGCACCATAAATGGAGCAAAGAAATGGCCAGAAGGAGAGGCGTTTTTGCCTCTAGCTTCATACGCCCTTTCCAGGAGGCATGCCACCCAATGCAAATGGTACAGCCTCTATAGATGATGAATATCTTTTATTGAAAGCAAAAATAACTGTTGAAAATGGCGTCCAAGATGTGAAGCCCTCTTCCTTATTACATACTGAAATACTTCTGAATAAACCTCTAATGTAGCATAGATGAACTTCTAGATGAAGCTCCCACAATGGCAATCATTCAACTGGTGTCTCACAGTCTCACAATCACAGATTCAGTGAAGAATTTTCGCTCTTCAAAGAAGGTTTTCCTAAAACCCTTTTCCTCAGACAAAATCACAGAGAAGAAAAAAAGTTGCAATGTCAAATGATAATAAGATAATTAGGTCGACTTGCAACCCTTTGCTTATATCTCCTCAAAGGCACGATTCCCAAGGAAGTACGCCTTTTCCATTTAAAATACATTTAAATGAGTTTTATTTCATTTCAATAGTTGGGCGCACTTTTTGCCTTTAAGTGATTTAAATATCACTTTATAAAGTATTTCATCACTTTATAAAGTATTTAAGTGGCGTTTAACTTTATAAAGTCAATCAATTTGACTTTATAATAAATCATTAAGTTAAATGATTAACTTAACCACGAAAATAAGCGTAACTCCCTCCAAACTCAGTATTTCTCCATGTCGTCTCAAGCAAACTCAAAGCTGGATGTTGTAGAATAGTGTCACTCTCCCAAGTAGCATCCTCTGCCGACAGATCTTTCCACTTAACTAGATATTCCTTGATAACCCGTCCCCGTAGAGGACGCTCTATGAACTCCAGAATGGCCTCAAGTACTAAAATCAACCTTCCCTCATCATCCAAGGGTGGTAGGTCTACAGAAGGAACTATGTGTTGTCCTAACGCCTTTTTGAGGCATGATACATGAAACACATTATGTACCCTACTGTCCGCCGGTAAATCTAACTCATAAGCCACCTCGCCAACCCGCCTGACAATGGTAAATGGCCCGTAGTAGCGTGGCTTGAGTTTCTCTAAGCCCCTCTTCCTAAGAGTGGACTGCCTATAGGATTGTAGCATGAGGTACACCAAGTCACTAACCTCAAACGATCGCTCAACCCTCCTCTGATCAACATACCGCTTCTGCTGATTCTGAGCTCTCTAAATATTCTCTTGTAGAGCTCTCATAATATCCTGGTTCTCCTGTAATAGATCACCAGCACTCAGTACTCTATAGTCGCTCACTAGCAAATCAATGAAACTCGAAGCATCATAGGCATATAATGCTCGGAAAGGTGACATTTGGATAGACATGTGGTGAGTGAAATTGTAGCAGTGCTCACAAAGATGTAACCAATTCACCCAAGCCTTCTGCTGCCCTGAAATATAATTTCGTAGGTATCCCTCCATCCATTTGTTGACGATCTCAGACTGCCCATCTGTCTAGGGGTGGTAGCTAGTACTCAGAGTGAGTTCAGTCCCGCAAAGTCTAAATAACTCTTGCCAGAAATTACTCATGAACCTACTATCTCTATCGCTGACAATGCTCTGAGGTAACCCATGTAACCTGAATACCTCCCGAAAGAACAAATCCACCACCTGTAAATTTGAGTAAGTAGTAGTGATTGAGAAGAAATGTGCATACTTCGTCAATCGATCAACTACCACAAAAATGTTGTCTCTACCCTGAGCTTTCAGCAAGCCCGTAATGAAGTCCATCAACATGCATTCCCACTTCCTCTCAGGAAAAGGAAGTGGCTGTAGTAACCCAACAGGGTAAGTATGCTCCTACTTGTTCTGCTAACAAACAGAGAACTCCCTGACATACTGAAGAACATCTGATTTGAGACCCTTCCACCTGAATCTCTCTCGTACCTGCATGTAGGTCAGAAAGCACCCGGGATGACTAGCCATGGGTGAATCATGAAGAGGCCTCAAAACCTTGTTCTTAACCTCAGAACCTAGGACTAAAATATTCTTCCTTTGTAAATGATAAGATCATTCACAAGAGAGTACCCGCTATCCTGTATAGTCCCATCAAAAATGCCAAAATTCCAAGGATTCTTGGCATACTCTGCTATAATCATGTGACTCCAATCCTCTGAAATCACTGCAATGGAGCTCAAGTGTGGACAGCGAGATAAGGCATCAGCAACTACATTCTATGTCCCTTTGACATAGGAGATGTCAAAATCATATGACTGAAGTTTGCTAACCCACTTCTATTGTCTCTCATTCAGATATTGCTGCCCAAGGAAATGCTTCAAGCTATTATGATCCGTCTTGACACAAAATTTGCTGCCAATTAGATATTGCCTAAATTTGGCCATAGCGTGCATGATAGCCAACATCTCCTTATCATAAATGTTGTAGCTCCTCTCAGGACCCCTCAACTTCCTATTCTCGAAAGCTATAGGATGACAATCCTACATAATAACTGCACCAATATCCTCTCCACAAGCATCACAATGAAGCTCAAATGGCTTGGTGAAATCTGGTATGGCTAAGACTGGACAAGTAGTCATTAGATGTTTGAACTTCTCAAAATACTCCTATGCTAGAGGTCCAAACGAAAGCTCCCTTCTTGGTCAAAATTGTTAGTGGTGCAGCATGCCACGAAAAACCACTGACAAACCGACGATAGAAAGCGCATAAACCTACAAACCCCCTGAGCTATGTCAAGGTCTGCGGTGTAGGCCAGTCAATGATGGCACGAACTTTATCTGGATCCATACGAACTCCCTCTCCACTGATAATGTGACCCAAGTATAATAGTTCCTCCATACCCAATGCACACTTGGACTCCTTGGCGTACAAGGACTCCCTGCCAAGTATGCTCAATACAACATCTAGATGAGCCATGTGCTCCTCCCAAGATTTGTTGTAGACTAATATGTCATCAAAGAACACCAAAACGAATTTCTTCAACTGCTGGAAGACCCTGTTCATCGTGGACTGAAAGGTGGCTGGCGCGTTGGTTAAACCGAAAGGCATAACCAAAAATTCAAAATGTCCATAATGACATCTGAAGGTGGTCTTCTCAATGTCCTCTCGAACTCTAATCTGATGGTACCCTGTTCTCAAATCTATCTTCGAGAAGTAGCAAGCCCCCATGTAGCTCATCTATCAACTTGTCAATACGCGAAATGGGATACCTATTCTTGATGGTTCTCTTGTTCAACATCCTATAATCGATACACATCCTAAGTGTATCGTCCTTCTTCTTCACCAAAACAACTGAAGAAGCAAATGGAGACTTACTCGGTCTGATGTGTCCCATAGCGAACAACTCTTTGATGGTCTTTTCTATCTCATCTTTCAATCGCCTCGGGTGCCAGTAAGGAGTAATCATAATGGGCTTGGTGCCCTCCTCCAGCTCAATAATATGCTCTATGCCACTGTCTGGAGGTCTACCATGAGGTATATCACTAAACACCTGATTATGCTTCATGCGAAGCTCCTGTACATCGGGATGATAAGGCGTTTTATGCTACTCCTCATAAGATGGCTGCAACTGACACGCTGCTGCCCACTCAACCATGTCATTCTGAATTAACCTCTCCATTCTCTTGAGTGTTATTTCCTTTGTATTGTTGTCTTGGATGGCCTTGAGTACGTGGTTGGTCCTATCAACCTTAAATTTCATCTCCATATCTCTAAGGTTGAGTGTGAACTCGCCTATTGCATGAAGCCACTTCATGCCAAGAACCACATCTGTGTTGCCCATCTTCACCACATAGAAATCTGCTTTAAACTCAAAATTGTTGAGCTTCATGGGCAGATCCGGAATCATTCTATCACATGTAAGAGTATAACCATGTTACACCCCGAAATTGTATAGCTACTATTCTAGCAATGCTTAGAGCATTTTGTTTGTATGGAAGAATAAAGATGAATAAAATGTGTTGAACCTTGTTATCAATTTAAGAATCTTTTACATTTTATGATTGACTCATTCTATGTTTCTCTGATTGATATTATTCTTGGGTAAACAATGCATGAAGGAGAATAATTAGTCTTTCTTTTTGAAATATTGATTTATATACTGTAAAATGTTATGAGCAAGTAACTACTGTGGTTTTGTGCCAATGGATGCAGGAACAGGAACCATTCCTCCAGACGGAGGGGAAACATCACTCGGGAGAGGGGCTTGGTCGGATAACCAATAAAGTAAATCAATTGAGCATACACACACTTCACTAAAGGTTTAGAGGAACTGAGTCAAATAGATTGGTCTTGATAAGTCATCCATAGGCTTTAGGAGTTTTGGATTACTTTTTTGTGCGTTGTGAGTGGTGTTACTTGTAAACCTGACTTGTTGTTTTGTGACCTTGGATGTGAAACATGTTTGGATATATGTACATAGACAGGGTGTATATGTGTATACATGTATCTCTCATATATATGTATCTATATGTATGACATGGCGATACAAACGTACGATGGGCAAACCATTATGCCATACGTATGTGTCGACATGGCATACATACACCTACATACACATGACAGGATAATTGGCTTACACATCTATAAACATATACACACTACCTATTATGTGTGATTATAACATTATTATATTATCCTGAATTTGCATATATACATATATACACATATATACATGAAAAGGTATATTGAAAGTATGTTGACTGGCTCGCAATACACGTATTTAATCAATTATTATGTAAATGTGTATATATATGCATAGTTGGCAGACTCGCAAAAAACTCGCCGAGTTTTTTTTAAAAGTGAGTTTTTCTGAGTTTAACTCGCGAGGACGAGTTTTTCCGAGTTTTTCAAAAAACTCGCGAGTTTTTGCCGAGCTTTTTGAAAAAACTCGGCTTTGCAAAAAAAATTGTTTCTAATGAAATTTAATTAATTTTTTAAGTTTCCGAGTTTTTTCAAGTTTTTGCCGAGTTTTAAAAAACTCTCCAAATTTTTGCTTGGCGAGTTTTTTTTTGGGGCAAGTTTTCCAACTATGTATATATGTATAAATGTATATATATATATATATATAATATTATACAAATATATATGTTATTATAGTCTTACCAAAATAAATGTATAGGTATATATAGGTATATTTAAATATATACATATATTTATTTTGAAGAGAAATAAAACTATAATAAAATATATATTAAGATAATACATTATATATATAAGAATATATATATTAAATAAAAGAAATTTATTGGAAAATAAAAGACTTTAACTTTATTAAGTGATTTGGTAAATATCGGTTGTTTCACCATGGGAAATAAACTATGAAATTTGTTTGAAATGTTTAAGTATTTTATTCACCATAAAGTGCTAAGAATAATATGCCAAACATCAAATAGGAAATATTTCATATGGCAATATAGTTGAAACTTTTTTAATGAGAAGAAATAGCGCTGCTGCAAACGCGCGCACGGGAAGAGACCAGGTCGCGAAAATGCAAGAAACGCAGCTCTTGAAGTGTTTGGAAAAGCCTGAAACAAAGGCCAGGTGGGACGCCATTAAGCTGGGATATTTTCCTATTGTGATTAACACCCGCCAAATTTTGGCGCCATTGCTGGAGGACGCCTGTAGGTGTCAATTGAACCAATTTCATCATGTGCCATTTGAATCATTCTTCACTGAGGAGGGTCGACTCATCTTTAAAATGCTGAGTAAGGTTCTTAATTACTGCCACCATGAGTTTGACACTTTCAAATTGATACAAATTGATAAGAGGTGTCAATTCTCATGCCAAATTTGTAGGATGGCATGAGAATCCGAACTCTATAAATAAGAGCTCACTTACCTATCAATCTCACCAATTCACAATTTGCTTTCACCAATTTCGAAATTTGCTTTCTGCAATTCACAATCATCCATTGTAATTTTGTGTAAAGTCTTGAGATTATCATTTTTGTTGCATATACATATGTACGCACCTGTTGTAGAATCCATTGTGAGAAAAACAGTAACCAGCATTACCAGTAATTGATTTCCAGTCATTCTGAGCTTCAGTTAAGAGTTTAGCATCTGAATAGGGAAACAGGAGAGAGAGATTCTTTAAGGGAAAAGAACAAAGGAGTTGTTACCAATTGAATCAGAAGCATTCAAAGGCAGCAAGAAGGCCCAGCTTAAGGAAATAGGCATGAGAAATACAGTTTTAAAATATCTTTGTTTTAAAAGTAGAAGAAATCATGGTGCTTGTTTTATGCATTAATTGAATTAAAGCATAGGTGGATCAAACTAGTGAAAGAGAAATTACGATTTATGTTTATAATTGCATTGACTAAAGGAAATGTCTTGACTGCAAAATAATTATAAGGGAAAGGGAAACTGTTGTTTTTACTTTACTTAAGAAAGGGATTTTTAAGTATAAGGGATTAAAGAATGAATGTGTTTAAGATGGATTGTGTTTTGTATGTACGTAACCTATACTGTATGATCTCCGTATATGGAGAATACGAGGAAACTAGTTATTAATTACTAGGACCAGAGTGAAACCAATACCAAGTATAGTCTAAAGCTTAAGGTTAGTAGGTTAACTGTGATAAGCTAAGTACTCCGTAGATAAAGATTTCTGAAATAGGAGTTACCTGAGGGACACTTGTTGACTGTATTTCATTTCCTAATTAGGTAGGTTGTTGTAGGGGGTCTGGGGTGATTGACTACCCATGGTAAGGACTTAGCCTACACGTAGGATAAGACAGCCTCAAGTCAAATTGAACCTGACATAGTGCATGTGATAGATGACCGTCAGTTTTATACTGTTGAAACACTTTGGCCAAAGTAGTGTGGTACACCTACGTCCACTTAGACTATGAGACGATTACACTGTCAGTTCATTGTTGTCTAGATTGCATACTAGATTGAGATTGTGGGATTACAAGGATTTAGTTATGTAGAACACAACACTGTGCTCAGTTAGTTAAAACAGAACCGGTTACCAACCAATCTCTTCGTAGAAGGGAGAGTCGTTTATTTAACAGTAAACGTGCGGAGGACCACAATATAAGTCCGTGGTTGGCGGAAAAGCACCTGAGTGATGTTTCTCCTCCACAGTAGACTTCTAAAGTACCAAGGTTTGAAAGGGAAGATCCTGGACTGTCTTATTCCTATTTGCTCAAAAGCTTCTGAGCTATGTTTGTTTTATACGTGTATGTATTCTTACTCTGTTATTTACTTGGAAAGGAAAGTAATGATGTATTGTATCAATTGTTTCTTTAAAATGAAATGTTGCAATGAAAAGAAAAGAAAAGTTTATTTACTTTATCATTATGTATGTTTTCCATGTTTATTATTTGTGAAAGTAGAAATTTTTTTAATTACCCAAGATGGGGTCGTTACAAACCATCAGTAACCTTCACTTTGATACTTTCAAACTGCTGAGTTTGAATTCCTCTTTTCTCAACCAAACGTGCATCTATAAAATTATGTGTTGCACCTGTGTCGAGTAGAGAGATGACTCTTTGGCCGGCCAAGAGTCCACGCAAACGAAAAGAACCTTCCCTTTGCATACTTGACATGTGAACTTCCTGTAGCTCATTTTCCACTTCCTTTTCCACTGTATTTTTTGAGTTTTCTTCTTCAAAACCATTTTCATTAGTTTGCTGGTCAGAAAAATCAGACATTAAATCTTCCTCATAAAACCACTCCAACTATCTATTTTGTCCCTTTGGCATGAGAGGACATTCATGGTTTATGTCATAGGGCCCTTTGCAATAAAAGCAAAGCTTCCTCCTTCGTAAATCGTTGATTGTTTCACGATCTAAAGGTGCTGCAAACTTTTTCTTTTGATCAAAATTATCTGTTTTCTTAAAATCAGGTTTTTTGTCTCTATTTGATGAGGATGGAGTTTTGTTGAACTTACTTCATGGAGCAGTAAGTTCCATGCTACGAGCTTTCCTCATAGCCTCCTATAAAGTAAGGGGATCAAAATCTTTGATCTAGCCTTTCATTGGCTCAAAAATCCCTTCAACAAAGAGAATAACCAGCCTTCTCTCTGAAATCCCTGTGACCATAACCGAGATCCTCTGAAATTCACTAATATATGACTCCAAGCTGCCTAACTGTTTAAGCTGTGCTAAGTCTCTGAAATACAGTTCGGGGTTTTTTTTGTCAAATCTTTCCACCAATCTATCTGTGAACTCCTGATAAGTAGTAATCTGGTCATGTTGTAGGGTAATCATACCATGGTGCCACCAATCATGGGCTGCACCATCCAAATGTAATGTTGAGAACCTTATGGCATCATCCTCCGCCATTGGATGTAAAGTCAAAAAAGTGTCAAGCTTGCTAATCCAAGCTCTAGCTGTGACTCTACCGCTGCCATCAAAGGTAGGAAGAGTTAGTTTATTTGTAGCAATTCTTAAAATCAGGTTTTTTGTCTCTATTTGATGAGGATGGAATTCTGTTGAACTTACTTCATGGAGCAGTAAGTTCCATGCTACGAGCTTTCCTCATAGCCTCCTATAAAGTAAGGGGATCAAAATCTTTGATCCATCCTTTCATTGGCTCAAAAAGCCCTTCAACAAAGAGAATAACCAGCCTTCTCTCTGAAATCCCTGTGACCATAACCGAGATCCTCTGAAATTCACTAATATATGACTCCAAGCTGCCTAACTGTTTAAGCTGTGCTAAGCCTCTGAAATACAGTTCGGGGTTTTTTTTGTCAAATCTTTCCACCAATCTATCTGTGAACTCCTGATAAGTAGTAATCTGGTCATGTTGTAGGGTAATCATACCATGGTGCCACCAATCATGGGCTACACCATCCAAATGTAATGTTGAGAACCTTATGGCATCATCCTCTGCCATTGGATGTAAAGTCAAAAAAGTGTCAAGCTTGCTAATCCAAGCTCTAGCTGTGACTCTACCGCTGCCATCAAAGGTAGGAAGAGTTAGTTTATTTGTAGCCTGTCTCAAATCATTGTTCCTGTTATCTCTAGGCCTCCTGTCAACTCGGTTCCTGCCATGTTCTCTCTTTTGGCTCATAAATCTATCAAAGTTAAGATGATCCTTAACTCTTTGGGGTAAAGCCTCCCATTCATCATGTAATCTCATGATGTTGTCTGTGAAGACCACTTCACCTTCTCCCTCCTCCATGATGCCCTCATCTGGATCAGGCCTGGCAAAGTTAGGACGTGTGGGTCTCTCATAGGTGCGTGTAGGAGTAATTCTAGGGCATGGATTTCCATGCACACTGCCATCTTCCTCTTGTTCATGTGGTCTCCTGTGAACAATCAAGTGTGGCACTGCTGTGCTCAACTACTGCAATAGATTTGCCACCTGTTCCTATCCTGCTACTAGGCCTCTCAGAACATCTTTGGCCTCCCTGTTTTCAATCTGAGCACGGGTTGGAGGTTCTTCAATCACCTCTCTGTCACCCATTTCCTTGAACTCATTGTCAAAAGCAAAGTCCTCAAACGGATTCCTCTGACTACCAAGCCTCCTGTGTGAATAATACCTGTTATATCTGCCTTGATAAGGACGCATATGAATATTAACCCCTTCAGGCTGGCAAGATTACAGCTCTAATACCACTGTGAAGAGCCCAACTTGCTCCAACTCAAACCCTGTAGTTTTGCTTATCTTTTTGTGTTTTTTTATTGATTTTAAGAAGAATTCTAGACAGAAGTAGAAGGGGCATCCAGCATAAATGGAGATAAAGCTAAATTTAAAACTAAATCTGATAAACTGTAATTGTATTGCAGATCTGGCAATTTATACAAAGAAATTGCATACAAGAAACATACCCGAAACTCTCCAGATTATTTAAATAAAGAACTTTTGCGCATGTCAGGCAGTTGTTGTGACCTTTTCACACATTGCCCCATTGCAAATGGGGACCCCCTTTCTTTTTTCTTTTTAGGGTTTTGCCTTGGCATCACAACTACTAATCACCATTTTTCTTTTACAATGAGGAGTTAGAGTTTCTGAGAATCACCCGAGTCAAGTCGAGATTTTAAGCCCGTATCAGTGCCTAGACGTCATGGAAGTGCTCAGAAGGCCCGGTAGACGAGGAACGTCATTGCTTTCAATCAATTCTGACACTTTCTACTTTTTAGGGATTCTTCTTTTTCGCTTTTTCACTTTTTCGCTTTTTTTATTTTTGGCACTTTTGGACCATTCTGGAGTTCCTATTTTTTAGGGATGTTTTTTTGCTTTTTTCTATTTTTAGAAAGTTTTTATTTTTGGAAAGTTTCTATTTCAAGGTCCCACTGATCAGGAAGCTGACGTACCTCCAGAATGAGGAAAATCAACGAAAAATCAAGGCACATGGCGAAGGTTTGATGAGAAATGGCATAAGTCTGGAGAAGCTCACCCATGGAAGAAAACGGCAGGCCAAGCTCAAAGTCCGCCCTGGCACAAGCAACCTCAAAGTCTGCCCTAGCACAAGTCATCATGAAGTCCGCCTGGAAGAAAGATGTGATTGGCAGGACAAGGATGAAATCCGCCATAAGGAAGTAGAGGATGGCAGAGCATCATGGCAAGTCCGCCCTTGCCTGTGGCAAGCCAACCCCAAAGTCCGCCCAACTCCTGGCAGGCCAACCACCAAGTTCGTCCTTGGCATGAACCTGTGAAGTCCGCCCTTGGAAAGGTCACCAACAAGTCCGCCCTTGGCACAAGCACTCTAAAGTCCGCCCATGACATGGAAAAGTCAAAGTCCACCCTTGGCAAGAGGAAACTTGGCAAACCTACTAAGAAGTCCGCCCAACTTTGGAAGCAAGGAAAATTTCTAAGGCATTGGTAAGGCGTGCCAAGCATGAGGGATGTCCAAGAAGTTGTCAAGTCCGCCCTTGCACTTGGAAAGGAAATTATGAAGTCCGCTCACCCCCAACATGGTAAAAATTTGTAAGGCATGGAGAAAGGTGGGAATTGGCAAAGCAAGTGCCAAGTCCGTCCAGCACATGAGAATGTCTAAGCACTCACCAAGTTCGCCTAGTATGAAGATGGCAGGCTGAAGACAAAGTCCGCCCAAAGGGAAGTGCACATGGTCTAGCCAAAGATGAAGTCTACCAAAGCATGTCTAGCCAACCTTGAAGTTTGCCATGCACTTATCCAAGCCAGCTTAAAAGTCTGCCTTGTCCAAGAGAAGATGAAGTCCGCCCCAGAGCAAGATGGGAATTGCATAAGGAAGACAAACTCCGCCTTAGCAAATGAGCAAAGTGGCACAACAACTATGAAGTCCGCCAAGTAAAACTCATAAAATTGCTAAGTGTGGATACCTTGGGGAATAAAATTTCAAAATTTGGTTAAGTGTTAAGGAAACTCCCCAAGCAATGAGCAACTCTGCCCAACATGGCCAACCAATCGTGAGGGCTAAATTGAAGATGTCCAAGACACAGCCAAGTCCGCCAAGGAGAAAGAAAAAGAATTGGCTTGCCAATGAGGAAGTCCGCTCAAGCATAATAGAAAAATGGCATGTCAAGTCCAAAGTCCACCAAGGTTAGAAACTAACATGGTAAAATTTTCCAAGAGGAAGCAAAAAAAATGGCTGTGTGGAATTTTCCTACAATAAAAGGATTGAATTTTGACTAAGTGTTGGAAAGAAAACAGGAGGAATGAAGGGAAAAAGTAAAGAGGAAATGAATAAAATCCTTGTCCAAGGATGGAGTTTGCCCTACTTTGCACAAGCCAAATTCAGAACTGAAGGCAAATCCACAGGCAAAGTTCATTCGAGCATAGAGATGGCCAAAATCTTGGCTAAGTGTTGAACGGTCCACATGAAGGTGTTACAAAATGAAATTGAATAGCCAAAATTTGGCTAAGTATGGGAAATACTTCACAGAGAAAGTTCCAATTTCCTCTGTTTTGGCGAAAGCACAGGAGAGTTTTTTCTCCAAATTCAAGGCACTTGAAGGAATTTCAAAGGACAGAGTTGTCGGCAAGGAAAGATATTCTAAGGCAAGTACATGAAAAAAGAGCAAGGTGACCAAGGAGGACATCCAACACGCTGAGGTGGCGCATCGTCATCTTCCAACCAATCAAATTGTTCCAAGTCAACATGTCTAGGTTCAATGAACCTAACTTATCCATGGGATTGGTTTATATTTAGCAAGGACAAGTGTCCCAAAATGTAATTTTCTCATTGGTCGAGAGGTAGTTAATTATGACAAGCCCTAACTAGGGTTTTATTTTGTAATCTCGGTCGTTGATTCAAAATCAATCTTGGCCATTGAATTGTAATCGAGGAGCCTATAAATTGAGTTCGCCCCTCATTTGTAAAGTGTGAAGTGAGTAGTATGAAATTGTTGCACATTGCTACTTCCGATAATAAAAGCTCTTATGCATGTTTTTCTTTGAATCCCTTTTATTGTCAAGTGGTTTGCAAGGTTGCATATCTCCTTCAACATTAGATTAGAATTAGAATAGAATTTGATTTGAATGTTTGTTAAATGAATGAAAGATTTGATAGTGTTGATTGGTGAGACTTAGCTCATATTTTCTTTGAATGGATGATTTTTATTCAATGTGTAAAATTAGCCTGAGCTTTTAATTGTGGATGCTTAACTTCAGTTTGAATGAGTATTGTTCAAGACATGAAAATTATAATCACACCCCTTGAAGATTGCACCCACTTTGTGTAGTTGTCCCAGGGAGGCGAAGCAAAGTGTGGTTACCAATTTCACCCAATCATTACCATCTCTTGAATTCTTAGGAATAGATTAGAGCTTCTAAACCCTTATCCTTTTGCACTTTTTGAAGTCCTAAAACAGAAAATCCCAAAAAGAAGAGCATTAAATGTCCAATCCGCCTGAGTCCTAACTTGCGAATTGAACGAGCCTAGCATAAGTCCCTTTGTGTATTACCAGCATATCACAACGCCCATTGAGCTTATCCACACGTCAAAACCTGACGA
Source organism: Sequoiadendron giganteum (assembly GCA_007115665.2). Taxonomy (NCBI): domain Eukaryota; kingdom Viridiplantae; phylum Streptophyta; class Pinopsida; order Cupressales; family Cupressaceae; genus Sequoiadendron; species Sequoiadendron giganteum. Next base: position 187,409,910 of record CM021109.1, on the reverse strand, counting down.
AAGAAACCTTGGAGTCGCCATATGATCTTATCGCAATCTTAGCATACGCGATGACTTTGTTCAAGAGAGGATAGAATGTCTTTGGACATTTTATTTTGTGTTCGGTGGGTAATAAAATGCACACCAATAGCAGCAATGGCTGAAACTAATGAAATAGCACGCCTAGAGCTTAGATCTAATTTCTCCCACTTTGAAACAGGAGAAAGTGTGCTGGAAGAGGTAAGCACCAAAAATGGAGCAAAGAAATGGCCAGAAGGAGAGGTGTTTTTGCCTCTAGCTTCATACACCCTTTCCAGGAGGCACGCCACCCAATGCAAATGGTACGGCCTCTGTAGATGATGAATATCCTTTATTGAAAGCAAAGATAACTGTTGAAGATGGTGTCCAAGATGTGAAGCCCTCTTCCTTATTACAAATTGAAATACTTCTGAATAAACCTCTAATGTAGCATAGATGAACTTCTGGATGAAGCTCCCACAATGGCAATCATTCAATTGGTGTCTCACAATCACAAATTCAGTGAAGAATTTTCGCTCTTCAAAGAAGGTTTTCCTGAAACCCTTGTCCTCAGACAAAATCACAGAGAAGAAAAAAAGTTGCAATGTCAAATGATAATAAGATAATTAGGTCGACTTGCAACCCTTTGCTTATATCTCCTCAAAGGCACGATTCCCAAGGAAGTAAGGATTTGCCATTTAAAATACATTTAAATGTGTTTTATTTCATTTCAATAGTTGGGCGCACTTTTTGCATTTAAGTGATTTAAATATCACTTTATGAAGTATATAAGTGGTGTTTAACTTTATAAAGTCAATTTGATTTTATAATAAATCATTAAGTTAAATGATTAACTTAACCACAAAAATAAGTGTAACTCCCTCCAAACTCAGTATTTCTCTGTGCCGTCAGAAGCTGGCGAACACTGTGCTACAGATGCCTACAGTGAATCCACAACTGGAATGAAGGAGCGGGAATGATAATACCCACCAAACGGCCACTGACCCCCTAACCAAATCCTATCAGCCTACGAGGGTCCAAGAAATAGGCTAACTCAACTGCTCCTGATACTGACTAGAGTGGGGACATTACATTCTCACCCCTCCATGAAATCACCTTTTATTTGAGTCCATGTCCTCCACAATATCCTACAATTCATTTTGACTAGACACTTTGATTGCCTATGTCTGTCATCTTTTCCAACAAACTCCCATTCCTTTGAATCCCTAACTTCCATTGAAGCTAAATGTATCCTTTTGACTCACATTCTTTGAGATGTTGCACTAGATAGTTTCCTAACAAAATTCACTTCTCCAAGTAAATTCATCATCAAGGTTCATGTCCTATGAACTATTGGCATGATCAGGATTGTAAATAAATGCATAGACAACTTTGTTGGGCACTCACCAGTAACCATGTCACTACTCAAAATACCAAAAGGACTATCAATGACTTCTTCTATGTAGGGAGAAGGATTTCTAAATATAAGACAAGAGTTATTGGCTACACTTCACATTTCCTCAAGTCCTTTTGGCAAGCTCTTTTACCTAGAACAAAGAACAAATGGACAAATAATTAGAACTTTAAGGAAGCTTTTTTTGACTTCCCCTAAGTTAGGCATGCCCATCTCAATGACAAGGTGCACAAGGACCGAGATGTTGCAAGAGTTTCGCCCTTGGTCTCCTTGTGTTATACAGCACGGCGCTTGGGTTCGTGACATGGCTTAACCGCCTCCTGTGGATCTTGGATCTTGTATAAATCTGGCGATTGTATCGAACATTAATGGGTCGATCTTTTGGTGCAACAGCAACCGCCCGTGCAACAATTGGTATCAAAGCTGAGATCACAGGTTTGAACCCCTCGCGATTATTGCAAGAGTTTTGCCCTTGGTCTCCTTGTGTTGTGCGGTGTGGTGCTTGGGTTCGTGACATCGCTTAGCCGCCTCCTGTGGATCTTGGATCTTGTATAAATCTGGCAATTGTATCAAGCATTAACAGGTCGATCTTTTGGTGCAACGGCAACCACTTGGGCAACACAAGATGCATTCAAGAATCTCTACTACATATTAGAATTGTAATAGTACCATATGGTATTCTACATATGCATTTCAAGATGATATTGTTTGATACGATCTCATTTTCTCACAAAGACTCATGACAGCCATGATCAAGATGTACCTCCTACTTGTGAGTATTGTGGTATCTCAGTTTGTAGATATGGGACAAGAAGTTGCAGTGTTCATTGTTTTGGTGGTATTGCTTGTTCAGTCTATGATGGTCTTTGATCATCTCTTTTTTGTTTGAACCTTACGAACACTCTAGCTACATGCGGTTTAATGTTCCTCCTATTCACAATGTCCTTGGAGATTCCTATGCTCTAATAGGATCCATGTAGAAACCTATTCATGATAGAATTAAAAACGATTTTTGCCATTAAAAACTTGATCTACAAACCTTTGGCCTCCATAGGCAATCAATTGATGCAACAAATATCATCACATATGGAAGACATCTCTTATCTCTCAATGAGTTGTATGGTCTATTTATTGAATGAACTTCCTTGTATTCCTAATTTTGGTGGCTTTAGTTGCTTTCCTCATAGTTGGGGGGCTAGTATTGTTGGCTACACTCAGCCAAAATTTTCTTTGAAACCTCGTATCCATAATTTCCCTGTTTTTGGCCCATTCTCAAGTGTTGAACACGCTTTACTTAAAAACTATCCTTTGTCCCTCCAGAAAACCCCCTCTTATTTTCAATCCCTCTTCTCCATGAAATCCAATATTCATTTTGATTATAAATTTTCAACTACCTACACCTCTCATCTTTTTGAACTTTTCCCATCTTTCAAATCCCCACCCTCTATTAAGGCTAAAGCTACATTCTTGAGACAAAATTTCTGAGATATTGCATATTCTCTCCCAATTATAGTTATCTTCAAGTTCATTGACCTATGAATTGTTGGCATGAAGAGGATTGTAGATCCATGCATAGACAACCTTGTAAGGCCCTCAACTATAATCATGTCACTCCTCAAACTAACATTACTGACATCTTAGGCATAAGAAAGAAGAATTTCTTAGACAAAGAAGACGAGTTATTTGATACACTTCACCTTCCCTCAAGTCTTTATGGGAAGTTTATTTACCCAAAAAGGCTCCTCCTCTTGACATTGACCCACCTTTTCCAACTCCCATGCCACTATCCTTTGCAATATACCCAGTTTGTCTTCCATGCAAGCCTCCATTATGTTTTTGCCATTTCTTCACCACAAGTATGACAAAAAATAAAAATGAAGAAAACCATTCTCATCTTGCAAACTATCTGATAAGATTTATTGTTGCTTGACAGGCATTAGGAAATACATTGGTTTAATCATAAGTCATTTATTTTTTGATAGATCATGGAATATGGATAAAACCTGAATCTCTCATTACTAAATTTATTAGGCTTTATGAATCATTTTTTCACTAATTTCGAATATCAATAGGTTTCTCTTATTCTAATCGAAGAACTCTAGAGGTTAAGCAAGGCTGTTGTCTTTCCCTGCATTATTTGGGATTTAAATTGACAAGCTTGAACAGTTTATCGAGAGATAACACATATTAATTAGTAAGACTAAGGTTATGGTTTTCAATACTGTTGATGAATGATAGCTTCGGTCAGTTAAGATCTAGGCTATTCTTCAGAACAATCAAATTAGGAAAATAAGTGAAATCGAATTTATAAGCATTGATAAAATTTGATATATATTAAATGATGTTAAAATTCTGTATTTGAATAAATTCGGAATTCTATTCATATCTGCCACCTTGGTTTGTGTGTGTTTAGACACTAACTAATTGTCATTGAGAGTGAAGAGACCCGCATGCTCAAAGAGACACGTCTCTTGAGCAGACGGGTCTCCACTTGTGGAGACACGTTCTCTCTTGAGATGTGCCTCTTAGAGGCGGGTCTCCATCATACTTATGGTGGCTTCCCATTGATATGCAAAACATCGAAATCTATTAATGTTCTGCAATCAGCACATTCGACATCAAGAGAAGAAATCTGGAAAATATCTTTGACAAAGATAATCAGACCTGTTTAAATATGTTCAATCCTTAACATGGTATCAGAGCCAAGTTAAGAATTCACAAGTCTGAATTTTTTGTCTATATCCCCTTCAGGCGTGCACTCCAGACTGGGAGTCACATCATCACTTCCGCGAGATCCTTCGAAATTTATCGACTCCCAGTGGCTGTGCATATAGTCATCATCGGAACAAAGATCGCGCCATCCATCAGACACATATCATAGGCGCTAAGTGTCTACAATCACAAGACTCGAACAAATATCTTTCATTCTATTAGATCTATGGCAGTGATAGATCCATTGGATTGATTAATACTTTCGGGATAAAGAAGTCTCGATATCTGTTGGCAGTGTGACATTGCTACATTCAAGAAGGACGGCTCTAATAGTCAACAATATTGTACAAGAAAATGATAAGCTACTAATAATTTCACGTAGCTATCTTTGGAGGCTCCGGTCATAGCCTGCCATCCTCTGTGAAGTTGAGCAACAAGTCTGTGTTTAAAATCTGAGTAGAGCAGTGACAAAAGTAACTACACATTCACAACGACATTTTTTGGAGATAGCGTTCACATCATCCAGAGCCCGCAAGTTTCAGCTACATCGTATAGGACCTCATCTTCATAGGAACGACGCGGATATGAACAATATTGGATTATGCTTCATAGGATGTCAGCAATCGAAGTCAAGGGCCTGCATTGAGCGCCAAGTCCAGTTTGTTTGGAGATCGCTAAGGAGTAAAGAATGGAGCACGAACTCTCGAAGAAGCCAGAAAGCGAGGCCAATACTCCTCCAAGAGGTAACAAGAGGCTCTGCACTGATGAGAAACCGAGACCGGGCCCTAGTGACAAGATCGTCATCCGAACAATAGTTCCTTCAAGAAAGTCATCCCTTCTGTATTCACCCGATCAAAATCCAACGTGCAGAATTGGGAAGAGACAAGTCGAAAGGCATTAAAGGAAGAAACGAAAGATTAAAAGAATGAGCACAACTTGGGGACTATCGTGTTGCTAAAAAGGATGGAGGCATCGGTCTTTGAAGAAGCCAGTTTTATCAATGTATTCTCAATAATCTTTAATCTTCTGAAGGGGCTATTGTATTCTTCTTAAAAGCCATTTTTTGGAAGGCCCGGTTATGTTGGAAGCTTGAATTCGGGCCACGTATCATAGACGAGTTTCCTTATGAGGTGTCGGGTGTCTAATATAAAATTATTGAAAGGTGGTGATTCGATACTTGGTTGAAGGAAAGGCGTATTTGTTGAGTTGTCAGGTGGTCTAAGCCTTAGCCGAAAGTTCGACAAATAGTATTTGCTTTGTGAGCTTCTATTTAATATAGGACACATCTTATGAAGGGAACCACATGTTCTTTATTCACATCTACCGATACTTTGATGCTAGCACTCAAGATGGAAATCACTGAATCAACAGTATCTAAAGTTTTAGCTCTGCAGGGTTGCAAGAGCATCAAGGCAACAAAACGTCCAATTCCTCGACCATCAATTTTGATCCACGACAAGCGGCTGGCGTTAGTCTCCTCACCATCCATGTTGTTGCACTCGAAGGGCTTGATAGGTTGGTGGAGATAGACAAGCGCTTCGGTTTTTAGGAATACCTTGTTCAATTTTGAAAGCTAGCAGGTGGATGGGGAGCTCCATAACAGAGAATACAATGCAAAGATAGATAAAATAATATTTAGATAAGGACACAAAAGGCACTCATAGATGGTGGGACATCAACAAGAAGAAGCATTCGGATTTGCTGCTAAGGAACATCCAGGACATCAATATCAGTGTGTAGAAGGCAAAAGCTCAGACATGTTATTAATGTTGTATGCGTGGACTTGATTTGGGCGTGAAGATTGACCTGTGTATGGTCATTAGTGTTGATGAATCTTCACTCTATAAGAATGCACAAGACAAATTGGAAACACTTGAAATAAATCTGAAGAGTGCTATTAAAGAGATAAGTATTTTATGTCTATATCCTTGAATTTTTATGTAGTCATTAAATAACATTGCATAAATAAATCTTGTATGCTACTAGAATTTATATTTCTCTTCCGAATAGTTAACTCATATGAAATATTAAGTAATCTCTTCTTAATTTGCATTAGGATGGATCAAGAAATTACTTTTCAGAGAAGAAGAGAATGGAGACATAGCTTGCAGCCATGAGACTGAATGATTGGCTGAAGACATCTCCTCGAAGAGGGAGATTAACCTTCAGAGGGAGTTCCATGATTCAAAGTTGCAAGAACAGATGCTAAATTCTTGAAGTACCTCTTCAGCAGTTGAGATCAGAATTGCTCAAGTCAATCAACCTGGATTTGACACTGGAGATCAGGAGGCTGATGCAAGTACTTCGAGCTTCAGAGGGAGTCACATCTTCACTTGTTACAATGCATAATTCTCTGAGATAGAGAGATATGAGGTGAAAGCCCTTGTTCATCCCTGAGACTGAGATAAGGCGTCATGTTGAGAGACTCCATGACGACAAGTCCTAGGATCTAACTTCAAAAGAGCTCCCAGCACCCGCAGTGTGGCTTAAAGGGGGGGTGTTGGATATAAGCCACACCCGGACTAATGATGGGCTAGCCACAAGGGACCAGTAGCTCAGTTGATAGAGCACTCCAGCAACAAATGGAAGGTCCTAGTGAATGCTCTAAACAAGTTCAGGTGTGAGCCAAAGGAAATTCACCTTATGGCTGTAAAACACATATTGAGATATCTTCACAGCACTATAGGATATGGTCTTCTTTACAGAAAAGACCAACTAGATCAACCTGGAAACTTTAATTCAGATTGGGCTATGATCTCTTGGATCTGCAGAAAATAGTCTTTTGTAGCACAAAGCTCGACAGAAGCTGATTACATTGCAGCCTCTATGGGGGCAAGAGAAGCAATTTGGCTTCGTAAAATTGCTTGAGGGACTCCTTGATCTAAGCACATTGAGATCCTACCATTATGAGACATGGTAGAAAGGAAGTGATCCAGTTGGAGTATATTAGTTCAAATGTTTAAACAGTGGACATACTCAACAACTTCTCTCCAGAGTTAAGGTTGAACTCTTCGGGAAGAAAACTCGGTATGTAATTTGATATTATGTTTGAAATTCAAATTTGTTTATAAGTTGTACTAATATATAAAGATGTTTAATGTGTAAACTCTTTTGTCATGTGTGTGACTCCATGACCTTATGGGCCTACTACCCTGTGTACATTATTGAAAGGTGACGATCTTTCTAATAATGAACACTTGTATTTGACATTGTAAAGTGACGACTCTACAATGATAAACTATCATGATAGATATCATGTGACTTGATATCTGTGGACATGTCATGATAGTATCTCTTGGACACTTTGATGGATATCATGGGACTTGATGTCATCTGAAGATCATTGTGATCCTTAAGAGATAATCATGGTGGATATTTATATATTTGTGGATATGCCATGAATTATGGTAGACATCATGTGACTTGATGTCAGTGCACATACCATAATGAAGATATGTTATGAAGAATGTCATGTGACTTGACACTTTCAGAAGCATACCATATCTTCTGATATCACGAGTTAGGTGATATCAATTTTACTTGATAGAAGTTATCTTCTCCAGTTGAAGAGGGAGTGTTGAATAATGAAGATGTGTTATGGAGAATGTCATGTGACTTGACACTTTCAGAAGCATACCATATCTTCTGATATCACGAGTTAGGTGATATCACTTTTGGAAGTTATCCTCCCTAGTTAAAGAGGGAGTGTTGAAAAATGAAGATGTGTTATGAAGAATGTCATGTGACTTGACAATATTAAGAAATCATACCATGTCTTAGATATCACGTGTTAAGGTAATATCTCCACTTATTTGATTTGAAATATCTTCCCTAGCTAAGAGGGAGTGTTGATGAATGATAGCTTCGGTCAGTTAAGATCTAGGCTATTCTTCAGAACAATCAAATCAGGAAAATAAGTGGAATTGAATTTATAAGCATTGATAAAATTTGATATATATTAAATGATGTTAAAATTTTGTATTTGAATAAATTCGGAATTCTATTCATATCTGCCACCTTGGTTTGTGTGTGTTTAGACACTAACTAATTGTCATTGAGAGTGAAGGGACCCGCATGCTCAAAGAGACATGTCTCTTGAGCGGACGGGTCTCCACTTATGGAGACACGTCCTCTCTTGAGACATGCCTCTTAGAGGCGGGTCTCCATCATACTTATGGTGGCTTCCCATTGATATGCAAAACATCAAAATCTATTTATGTTCTACAATCAGCACATTCGACATCAAGAGAAGAAATCTGGAAAATATCTTTGACAAAGATAATCAGACCTGTTTAAATATGTTCAATCCTTAACAAATACAATCAAGGATGTTATTTTGATCATAATACATCCTACACTTACTTGGGCAATTTTCTTGAGAATCTTTGTTTTAAACCTAAGTAGCCGGTCTCGGTACTGGTTCGGATTCGGGGGTTCGGTTTGCCAATTCGGCTAAATTTTTTTTGAGGGGAGGGGGGCGGGTTCGGTTCGTTTTGGGTTTGTTAGTACAAAAAACATGTAAAAATAAAATATATATATATATGCAGCCTAGAAGCATGAATTAGAATTAGAATATCACATAACATCATATAAACAACAAAACCAACATAAACTCAACAAAACCACCATAAACTTGAATGTCTTTTAAAACATGCATGATAAATATTCATCATTGAAACTTGAATTGTGGTAGCTTGATATACAGAGTCTATTGATGCCAAAGTTCAATTTGTATAATTTTGAAAAATGAAGCCAACTGAGTAGAGTTATGAGTTATCAGCATTCTTCAAAAATCATAAGAATTTGTTTAGTAAACTAGCCATTTTGATGTCTTCTTGCAATCTTAAACATTATTTTGTATCTTGAGAGTGGTAGCTTAATATAGCTCCACAATACAAAATCCGGTTTACCTGTGCAATGTAACAATGGCATAGGCAGATTTTTCTTTGAAAGAACCAAAGGGTGACTGCACAATTGAAGTGTATAAACACATCTTTTTGTAATATCAAGGATACTTGTTGAATTTTCCATGCATTGCTAATCTAAAAGGAAAGGTCGTTTTCCTAATATGTATGCAGCCATGCTTTTGACCAAAGTTTGAAAACTCAGACTCAACGCGGACTTGGCAGCCCAAAATAGGACTCGGACTTGGGACTCGACACGGACTCAGCTAGGACTTAGCAAAAAAAAATGAAAAAAATCATTTTTTAAAGCTAAGAAAGCAGCCTCCAACCGCAGCAAGAGTCCAAGCACAGAACTTGGGAGTCTGAGCCTAGGACTCGGGAGTTCAAGCCCAAGACTCGACAGTTCGAGCCTAGGACTCGGGAGTCCAAGCCAGAGACTCAGCTCACGAGTTTGTGCCAAGTCGACTCAATCAGACTTAGGACTCGCGAGTCCGTCGAGTCCACAACGAGTCTTGTCGAGTTTTCCAACCTTGCTTTTGACATTGCCAAAAAGAGCAAAACTTCCCTGATGATGCAAAGGCATGGCCAAGCAATTCTAACTCTCCACATGAGAGAAGAGAGATGTTGGAGAGTACATCAAGTCAATGAGAACAAAAGTGTAATGTGTTTTAGTTTGTAGTATTCCTCTAGCTCTTTACAGATGTGTGATAAACTCTTAGTTCAATGATGCAAAACAATTTTTTAAAAAAGAAAGTTGTCATAGTCCGCTTTCAATCCAATAAGCAAAAATGAAAGCTCAGCCTCTTGGGATGAAAATGCTTATTTGCAAAACAAATGAATAAGAATGAGGTAGTTTTGGTGTTTAGAGTGATTTAGTGTAATGTCCCTTACTCGGTTTGCCCTAGAATTCACTTGTTGATAGGTTTAGGGTTTCTTCTTTCCAAATGAATGTTCTTTTTAATTAAGTAATATTGATTTGAAATCTGCATTCACCATATTAACAACATTTCCACACACATATATTTGTTAGCATTAATATCTAGATATCCAAAATATAAGCATAATCATAAATGCAATTTAACGAGCAAGAGGAGTGCCTTGGGTGGATCCACCCCGAAGCCTTCAAATAAAGCTCAAGAGGTTGTCCATCACAATCCTTCTTGCCTAGTGGCTTAGTACCTACATACTCCACTCATGGCAACACCTCGAAAACACTCATCCTATCAAGGGGAGAGGAAATCATGGAATCCTTAAGTAGCCTAAGGTCTACCACCTCCTATTCGCCCAATCCCTAGTCAAGGGCCTAAGGGGCTGCAAGGCCCAATCCCTTGTCTAGGGCCTAAGGGGCAGAAGCCTAGGTGGGACCCCCAACCTTCTATAACCCAATCCCTAGTCAAAGGCCTAAGGGGCTGCAAGGCCCAATCCCTTGTCTAGGGCCTAAGGGGTTGAAAGTGGGGTTCTTAGACAATCTACTTAAACCATGGTTCACCCTTCTTGATAGGGTTACAAGCACAAAGAAGACAATCTTTACACAACCAGCTATATTTGCATTCATCCAAGATTTATTTCGTGCCTATAATCAAATATATCTCCATTTATCAATGGTTCTTTAAGTTCATCATTTCCTAGAATAATTCTCATTATGATAAGATTAAAGAAAGCTTTATATCAATAATCAGATTAGCAATATCAATTTCTTATATTCAAAATATGCTAAATATTATTGCTAAGTGAGTACATCACCTGAGTTGCTATATCTCTCCATGTTTCCTTACTCGCCTCCTTCAACCTTATACTGAATTGATCATAGGATGAGGGCAATTCATAAACATACATAATCTACTTATGTTTATATTAAAGATTCATCATTACTTATAAGTATCATTATTGCATAATCGTGTATGTATATATATATACTTCATATACATAGATATTCTTTCCTTATTCATATATATTCTTTATTCATTGCATATTATTCATTATAAAATTTATCTATATCTATGCATATATACTTGTATGCCTCTTAAATAATATATATATATATATATATATATATATATATATTAAATGGCTCTATATTCCAATGCATCATAATCATTGTTGCTTTTGTTTTGTTTCTCCATGTTTTTCCCTCTTCCTTATTTTCCTTCCTTCTATTTATACCATTCAAGGTAGGTAACTCATGGGGGGAATGTATTGTTTGGTGAAAGAGGTGACTTTTCATAAAATATATCCCTTTGTTAGATTTAATTGTTGCCTTTAAAGGCTTATTATCACAATAATATCTATTTTTGAAAACAATATATTATTACTAATAATTATGATATTTCAGATTATATACTTATTTTATTATTTTATTTTGATGTTTTATTGAACATATTTTAACATTAAAGTATAATAATAAAACCAATTTGCTAATATCTTATATTATTTTATTCTAATGTATTACAATCTTTTATGTGTAATAATTATAATATTTATTTATTATTATTATTTTTGATATTAAGTTATTTAATACTAGAATGTAGTAACATTAATTTGCCTATATATTATTATTATATTTGTTATTTATATTATTGATATGGTACACATTTATTTTATATTTAATCTTAATATTGCTATTTATTTTATTTATTAATTTATTTGTATTTTAACACTTGGTCTTTATGGTATTGCTATTCCGGGGACATGACATTTAGAGGTCACTTTTAGGGTTCCCTTGGGTGTGTGTCAAAGTCAAACTCCATAAAACATTAAAAAAATGCTCAAAAAAACACTTTTTGGATGCCTAGGCACGTGGGTTTTGTCTTGGTTCGCCCGGATTTTGTCTGGGTTTCGCTCAAGTTCTCTTGGGTTCTACTTGGGCGAATCAGACCCAACAATGACGAATCCTAGAGGTCACTTTTAGTGTTCCCTTGGGCGTGTGTCAAAGTCAAACTCCATAAAACATTAAAAAAATGCTCAAAAAAACACTTTTTGGACGCCTAGGCACGTGGGTTCTGTCTAGGTTTTGCCCGGGTTCTCTTGGGTTTTCCCTGGGCGAATCAAACCCCAAAATGACGAATCCTAGCCAAACCCATAGGTGAATCGGCTCAAGATCCAAACCAAGAGCAAATCAGAATCTGAACCCTAGCTTCCAGAGGCGAATCCGGTAACTCAGTTTTAAACTAGCTTCTCAGTCACATTTATGTATGAGATGCTTCATATGCTCTTTTGGACAAGCAATGCTTCAAAACTCATTTTGAATCTCACCACATGGTATGGATCGGAAATTTGGGGCCCAGGTTTGGGTGAGGTTAACTAGACAGGTATTATGAGTCCAAACCTTCATACTCCAATAACTGACCATGTGTCAACACTATTTCCCAAGTTATATTGCAAGTTAAGCTTGGAGCTTGCCCACATTAGCTAGAAACTCTATTAGACTTACTTCATTATTGCACAAGCTTGGATCGTTTGATCATCCAAACTTTGGACAAGAAAGGTATCCCTATTTGGCTCTTTGATCATCTAGGAGATTGCTTTGCACACATCTCAAGTTACATTGAAAAGAAAAAGATGTTGATAATAGGAAGTATCTCTTCCATTGCAATTTGTTGGAGTTACTATTGATTATCTTACTTCCTTTCAAGAATCTTTGAATGATTCCTAACATCTACTTACTTTGAAGGAAAAGCTCAATCATGCAACTAGTTGGATGAAATCTACAATAGGTCATTCATGCAATATAGACTTCCCCCTCCATTTGCTTAGTTCCAATTTAGCTTTCTATGTTGATACCTTTGTTTTAAGTTTCAGATGGCATACTTGTTAAATTGGTGTGCCTCTAACAAGATTGGTTTCGTGGCCTAAGATATCATAGAGCAATTGAGAGTGCAATCCCACCATCTTGAAATGAGACCAACCCATCATATGCCTCATGAAGCTAGAATTTGTTGATTAGGCTCACTATATGAGGTTGAGAAAGAAAAGTGTTTTATTTTCAATGTTTTTGTGTTGTGGGATTTGCAAGAGGTATTAGTACCTCTTTAAAGTTGTTGGAGGTAACTTGTATTTTTTTTTCTTATCTTGATCAAATATGTTTGGACCTCCTTCAAAAGATGACAACTCCAAATGTTAGACTCTTCAAAAAGTATATATTCCAATCGTCTTGATTCCTTCCTTCTTCAACTCCTTGATGCAAATTGTACACAATGTCAAGCCAATTCTTTTGTAGGTGGTTGAGATAGTCCTAGAGCGGTATAGAGACGTATTGTATCAGCTACAAGATCAATCAACACTCCTCAAATCATTAATGTAGGGTGGTAAATGGAAACACACACACAATCAAGTTATCTCATCAAACCTACCATACTAGCTACATCAACTCCCCCATTAGTTCAACAACTTAGGGCTTCAGGAAAGGAATATTCAACCTACAAGGAAAGTATCACTAGCTCCCTTTCACCAAAGTCATTCACCTAACAACATTCTTCCATTCTATCTTGAAAAAATTTCAAATCATAGTGCAAGTGATGCTTCTAAGTCGACTAGTGAATGATCAACATTGACTTACAATCTTCTAACTAGCCATATTTCCCTGTTCTCCCAAATTGTAGGTGAAGAATGTGAAGAATTTTATGATTTTCTTTTTCTTTTTAGTTCAATGGAGATATATCGAATGTGCTAACACATTCAAAGTCTCCATTGCCTTAGTCAAAATCCAAAGTAAAAAAATCCAAAAATGACTAAGTGTTCAACTTGGCGAGCTTTTGGGCTTTCACTTTCTCTCTTAACTATTTGTCATCTCTATCGACTTCTGAGTTTGCCTTGCTTTCCTTTGAAAATCTTCAAAGTGTTAATTTTTTCAATCTTTCAAGTTTCGGTTTTTTGTTTTCCTTGCATTCTTAATTCTTAAAGAGGTATGTGTTAGGTCACATTCGTGACACCCCATACCCGATGAAGGAAGCCTTGATCTTCAAGTATAAATGTTTTGGGTTTCAATCATCGGCCTTGACTATTAAGCTTTATCACTTTCAAGTTTCCTTTTCCCTTCCTTCCCCCGATCACCAAAGCTCCAATGGAATCCTACAAAATATATCTAGGTCTTGAAGTTTCGAGCTTCAAAGATCGGCCATCCTCCTTAATCCTTACCATCCTCTTAGTCATGAGGTAAGTCTTCCTCCTAATCCTCAACCCCTGATGTCATAGTCTTCGGTCTTTGATGATCGGGTCTCCCTCCTAACTTTTGTCTTATTTTGCAATAAGGCTTAAGTCTTAAGTCTTCCTCTTGATCCCCGATCCCCGACACATTTCCCATTGCCAGCACCACCCAAGTCTTTTGGAACCGGGTCATCGACATTTCATCTATTCCCTTTTTCCTCTTTGAGTATAAGATATGCTAAAGCCCTAAAGGTCGATTCCCAACAACTCAAAGGATAATTTCCTTGGCGGAGTTTTGCGACTACTTCTCATTGTTTTGGGCCTCGATTGTTTAGTGATAAGCGTCAAGCCCAATATCCAATGGCCGACAAGCCTGGACCATCTCAAGGTTACAATAATTTTGATGTTTCTCTCCCAAGCAAACTGTTGACATTTCATGGCCCCCTTTGATGTCCCATCATTGATAACCGATCTAAGAGATCCCCCATGGGCTTGCATGGTTTCTCCTTGAAGTTTCCTAAAATTGGTTGTCCCAGATTTTCGGGTTTTGGGGCTATCTCTTTCCCACTTCCTTCATGCCTTCTCCATCACTCCCTTCCTTCCCCCTTTTCTTCTAAGTGTTTTGGGTATCGACCTTCGGCCTTACCCATTACCCTTTACCGATCTCTCTCTTCTTCCATTTTTTTCCTTTCTTCTATCAGCTTTCAGGAGTCAGCCTTCGGCCTTCCCCTTTATCTTCTTCCGCTTCCTTCATCGACCGTCGCTCAACAATCCGATGTCCGATCTCCAACGGTTCAAGGTCCAACCTCCAAAGTCTCATCTTCTTCGAGCCTTTCACTTTCTTCCTTCTCCTTCTCACTTTCACTCTTTTCTCCCAAAATTCAGCTAAGTGTCGAGTTTTAAGATGTCGGCCTTCGACCTTCTCCTTTACATCTTACCTTCTTCAGTAAGATGTATCTCATCTCCTCGAACCCCAACGTTTCTTCTCTTCTTCGTGGTTTCTCTTCTCCTCCTTCTTCCAAGCATGAGGTAAGCTATAAGGTCGATGCCTGACTCCTAATTGCCCAATCGCCGACATCCGATAGATGCATTTTTCAGAGCTCTAGGCCATTTAATTCATGCTTGTAAAGGCTTACTTTCAAGCTCGACACCTCGACCTTTCAACATTTTGACATGTTTTTTGGGCAACATTTTTAATGCTCGATTTGACTTTTGAGCTACCAGATTTAATTCTTGGGCTTCAAGGATGACATTAATTGCTCCCATCACCCTTTGCAAGTGGATTTCATGGGCGTCCATGCCCATTTATTGTTGTTTGTTGACTTTCCTGAAAAATCCATGCCCTAATCGCAATTTTCACGAGATGGCTCAGATCTTTCACGCACAATCTTTTTTGCTAACCCTGGTTAGGGTTAGAGTTCGACTTGTGCTTCTAAGTTATGCCTAATCTATAAAGGCAAGAAATGTATTAATTTCAAGGGTTCTTCCTCTAGCTCATCTAGGGTTTTTCTTTTGTAGACACTGTATTTTACACTCTACCATTGTAAAGATTAGCTATATGCCTTTGCATTAATGAAGCCGATCATTGTTGTTGGTTCTCTCCTCTTTTATGTATGAGTAACCTTTCATTACCTTCATGTCTGAGTGTTTGTTTGCATTTTATATATACAGGTTTGAGTTAAATTTGTTTGCAACTATTGTGTTGAGAAATTTTCTTTCCTTCCAGCGCTCTGTGAAACCCTAACCTCCATGTTTGCCTCTGAAATCGACCAAATAGAGAGTTGTGTGAGTCCTTTGGTCCCCTTCTTTGATGTACTATGCAATCTTGGCCAAGAAGAAACAACCTTTCCGTCTTGGTGTATCACCTCCATCTTCCTTTTCATGTTCTCCTTCTCCCCTTTTCCCTTGTGAGTTGTTAGAGTAGGTTAGTGGTAGGTTTTCATGTGTTGGGTTGGACCAGCACTTTGCACTTGGATTGGAAAAGGAAGTCGGCCTTCTCCGGAGATTCGACCTCATACGCGCAAAGGTCCCACATCTTGAGGTCATTTCCATTGTGTCATTGGAATGCTGAGCTTCGTGCTTAGTGTTGTGACCTTTTCCACACATCGCCCCATTCAAATGGGGACCCCCAATTTTTACTCCATTTTGGTCTTTTGGCTTTTGTTTTGCGTCTCTCTCTCTCTCTGATTTCTCTGTTCTTCTGGGGATGTTTTTGTATTTGACCTAATTTGAAATTTTGGCTAGGTCTGAAGTGAATCTGTGAAGTTAGGGTTTTCAGGCTGGATTAAGATTAAATCAAGTTGATAAATTGACAGCTAAGCTTAACATTGCTTTCAAAAGGCTTCTAGCAGGCTCCCACTGAATTTTCATCATGTTCTGACGACTTACTATTTTTAGTAAGTGTTCAATCTGTGAGCTTTTCATCAGGATTTCGGGATTCTAACTACTTCAACACATTCAGGCAGCTTCCAAGGGCCTATACATGAAATTTGAGCTGATTCAGACAACTGGCTATTTTTAGCAGTTTTGGCTTCACGAGCTATTTTCAGGGCTTCAACATACAATTCTCCGATAAATGACAGAGAATTGATCTGGGTTTTTCTAGACCTTCGCGATGGTGTAACATGCAAGCCAAGATGGTGACTTTCAGAGTTCAACCTTCCGAAGCTAATTTTAGGGTTTGCATGTAGGAATTTTCAATGCATGTCCGGATATTCCATGTGGGTTTTGCGAGAGCTTCGCAATGATATGACATGCAAGTGGAACAGATCAATTTTCAGGGACTTACTATTTTTAGCCAGTGCCCACATGCTGACCAGTTTTCTAGGTTTTTCTGGGTTTTTTGAGATCCCACGGGCGCTGTGACATGCAAATTCATCCGACATCCGCTTGACCACTTTCCAGACACTTACTATTTTTAGCAGGTTCACTCCAGCAGCTCCCCGACACTTTAGTTTCACGAGCAGAGCAACAGGCAACAAAAATCAAGTCAAACTAAGGCCATTTAAGCCACATGCAAGTCAAATTAGGGTTTCCATCTTCGATGCCTAAAAAGTAGGGTAAAAGGCCAGAATTTCGAGAAACGAAGGTATCCCACTGCGATCAGCATCCTTCAGGCAATCTACTAGTAAAATTTGGGCATAATCCGGGCACTTACTATTTCTAGCATAGTTACGAGACTCGCCCAGACTCGCCAGGACTCGGCGAGTCCCGAGTCGAGTCACCCTGGCCGAGTCCTGGGGGCTCGGACTCGGACTCGGTCGAGTCCTACCGAGTCCTAGATGGACTCGCCGAGTCTGGTAGACTCGCCAAACTCGCTGAGTCCAGGCGAGTCCCATCAGCAGGACTCGACAAAAAGCAAGTTTTGAAAGTGAAAAAAATACATGAAATTTGAATTTTTTTTTAAAAATTTATTTACTTATTGTGAATGCAAAATGATGTACGCCATGGAGGTTTGTATGGTTTTGGAGGTCTTAATTTGGGCTGCCCCTTGACCCCACTAGGGGCGTTGCCCCCAGACCCCATTGGGGGCGCTGCCCCCAAACCCCTGCAAGGGGCGCTGCCCCCAGACCCCCGCAAGGGGCAACACCCCTTGACCCCACTAGGGGTACTGCTCCCAAATCCCCGCAAGGGGCGCTACCCCTTGACCCCATTGGGGGAACTGCCCCCAAACCCCCACGAGGGGCGTTGACCCTTAACCCCACTAGAGGCACTGCGCCTAAACCCCCACAAAGGGCACTACCTCTCAACCCCATCATGGCGATTTCCCTGATACTTGAGAATCTGAGATTATGGCTACTACATCATCCAAGACCTATCTTAGACACATTCATAGGAAAGATGCAAGCTCTTTTGAGCCATATACTTCTAGTTATTGTTTTGAATCTTTTGATATGTCATAGATTTCATATTCCATGAGTTTTGTATACATTTGAGTTTTTGACTATATATCTAAGTGTGCTATTGTCATATTTGTTTGGAACATTTGATGTCATGGATTTCATATTCCATGAGTTTTGTATACATTTGAGTCTTTGACTATATATCTAAGTGTGTTATTTTCTTGAGCAACTCAGCTACAATTTGTGTTTATAGTTATACTTATATGATCGATGTATACTTGTGCTAGTGATGAGGACCTTGATTGGGTTGACTGGGTAGATAGAGAGGTTGAGGCTATAGCCATGGCAGAGGAGGAGGCTAAAGCATGAGCAAACACATCCAAAACTAATGTTGGTGAGGGTGGCATGGAGTCACAAGCAGAGACTATGGCTGCAATTTGTGTTTATAGTTATACTTATATGATCGATGTATACTTGTGCTAGTGATGAGGACCTTGATTGGGTTGACTGGGTAGATAGAGAGGTTGAGGCTATAGCCATGGCAGAGGAGGAGGCTAAAGCATGAGCAAACACATCCAAAACTAATGTTGGTGAGGGTGGCATGGAGTCACAAGCAGAGACTATGGCTGCAATTGCTACGTCATCTACAACCCACCTTAGATGCCTTCGTAGGAAGGATGCAAACTCCTTTGAGCCATAGACTTGTAGTTATTGTTTTGATATTTCATATTTGTTTGGAACATTTGATGTTGTGGACTCATATTTTGTACCACACACTACTACTGGTTCTCAACCGTCGCTTGAGAGCATGGGTTGGAACAAGGACGCACATGATGCAACAAAAAAGACAATTGTAGACTTTTGGTACTACTGCACCATTCCCTTCCATGTAGCCAGGTAATTCTTTTTCGTTCAATTGTTCTAAAATTTATATTTAAATTGTATTATTTTAGAATCTAGATGTATCTCATTATCGAATTCAAATTTAAAGTTAAAAACTTAAAACTTTTCATTTTACAATACTTATGTAAGTAACTTTTCATCATCCAGGATCCTTAGACGCCTTCGTAGGAAGGATGTTGGCTCCACTATGCCATAGAGTCATAGACTTATAGCTATTGTTTTGATATTTCATATTGTTATGGAACATTTGATGTTATGGATTTCATATTCCATGAGTTTTGTATACATTTGACTAATTTTATATATCTAAGTATGCTATTTCCTTCAGCAGCGCAACTACAATTTGTGTACTTTATACTTATGTGATCGTTGTATACTTGTGTATGTGATTAATATTCAATAAAGGGTGCTTGAAACAAGTTTTAAATCCTTAAAAATCTCTAAATTTCTAGGGTTTTTTCAACTTTTTTTCATTTTGCCAAGTCTGCGCCGAGTACGAATCCTGAGTCCCCGAGTCCCGAGTCGAGTCGCCCTAGCCGAGTCCGAGTCTCGTTACTATGATTTATAGTAAGTCGTCTCCAGAACAGGGTTATGAATAGCAGGTCAACACGAGGGGCAGGTGTGAACAGGTTCATAAAGTGATGAGGACCACTTGGCGAAAAATTCAAGTCAAACGGAGCAGTGGAAGTCAAAAATTCAAGGGCTTACTATAAATAGCAGGTGGCTATAAATAGCAAGTTGGCATGTAGGACAGGCAAAAACGAGTCCACCAAGCAAAGGAGATCACATGGTGTAAAATGCATGACAGACGGAGCTGTGGAGGTCAAAATAGCAGAGACTTACTAAAAATAGAATGTGAAGGCAGGCTAAAGAGGTCAAAATATTCTAAGTATAAAACGAAAGCTCCACCATCAGAAGGCACCCTCAACTCAAAATGGAAGCATGCTAGTGGAAATGCGCCCACATCAAGGATGATAGCCTGAAAATTTTCTAAGTATGAAACAGAAGTAGCCACCCCTAAATGCGCCCTCAAGCAAGGATATCAAGCAAGAAAATGCGCTAAGGCAAACAAGTTCCTTCATACATGGTGAAATGCGCCCTCATATGGAAGTCTACATGCTAGAATGCGCCCAAGGGAGGTGAAAGGTCATAAAGGGCGTGGAAAATTCCTTCTCCCTATGTCATATGTGCCCAAGTTGATAAAATTTCCTCCAGCCTAGATGAAATGCGCCTTCAGCATGGAGGATGTTTAAAAAAGTCTCTAAGTGTTTGCAAATTCCTCCTCACCCCCTCAAATGCGCCCAGGTCATAGAGGAAAGTCATAAAAAAATTCTAAGGCATGGAAATGGAAGTAGCCCCCCTAAAATGCGCCCAAGCAAGGAATGAAGGCATGGAAATTTTCTAAGTCACAAAATGGAAGCTTGCATGTGGAAATGCACCCAAGGTTGCTGAAAGAGTAAAAACGCCTAAGGCATTACAAATGAGAATGCCACATGCTGGATGCGCCAAGAATGAGGAGAGTGGGACTCAGAAATTATCTAAGTCATGAAAATGGCGGCATACCCTTCTATATGCGCCCATGAGGGAAGTGAGGGTTGAAAGAGTTCTAAGTCACAAAAAAAAAAAAAAATGAAAGCTCAAAGGTGGAAATGCGCCCAGCAAAGGTGAGTAGAAGGCCGAAAATATTCTAAGGCAAAAACAAAAGCCACCCAACTAAAATGCGCCCAAAGTTGCCAAGAAATGATGTGAAAATATTCTAAGTATGAAAGTAAAAGTAGACATGCCTAAATGCGCCCACTTTAGAGAATGAAATCTCCAAAGGTGAAATGCGCCCATGAAATGAAAGGGGACATGGAAATTTGCGCCCTCAAGGTGAAACAAGATGACTTCAAATATTTTCTAAGGCAAGGAGATGAAAACTCCCTAGGCAAAATACGCCCAAACCTTGGGGAGATTGATAGATGATAGGAAAAATGCCTAAGGCATTAAAATTGAAGCTTGCCTAGCTAAATGCGCCCTCAAGGTAGAAGTTAAGTGGCTGAGACTTGAAGGAAATTTCTAAGGTGGATAAAATAAACTAGGCCTTGTGAAGTGCGCCCAAGATGGAGTTGAAGACATTTTTATTTTCTAAGGCAAGGGCAAGGACAAGGGATGCGCCTAGAGGATGTATTAATATTAATCTTTCCAGATGCAAGGTGATATAAGCTGGAGGAAATTCTTCGAAAATATGAGGAACACCAGGATTTAAAAATTGAGGCTGCAGGTGTGAAGTGCACCCGGAATCAAGATGAAACAAACCTTAGTAATTTTTATTATTTTTTCAAAAATAATAAAAATTAAACTTACCCCTTCGTCTGGATACACATGGAAATTATGATTTCTGAGGGGAAATTTCTTCTGGGTATTGGATATTTCTCACTGGGAGATGATTTGAGGTTCTTCCACACCCTGCTCGTGTTGTTTTGGCAGAGATTTCGGCCTGGCACCCGTTTAACAAATTTCCTAAGGCTCTAAGGGATAAATTTTCTAAGGCATGGTAAAGTAAAGCTCAAGGGGTCAAATACACTCACAGGGTAGAGATGAAATTTGTCCAAGGCATAGAAGAATTTGAAGATGAAATGAAGCTAGAAAATCAAGCATTCAGATGTTGAAAAGTTATAAAAGTTTGTTGGAAATGATGAACTCTATCAAGATCTGAAGATCAATCAGTCAGAACATGAGAACTAGGTAAGTGAAGTGAGTTTTTAATGTTCTGATGCTCTTCTTTTTGTTTGTTTTGCAGGAAGAAGATGTTGAAAGAAATGGCTAAGTGTCGGGACAAAGTTGAAAAGGTTCCCAAGGAAAGAAGAAACGATAGTGAAGATTTGGCTAAGACACTAAGAACGTGATGCAAAAGAAGCAAATGCGCCCAAGGCAGTGGGCTAAAGAAATGTGAGAGCAACAAGAAGAATCAACGCAGAAGAGCTTTTTGCAAGGAAGATTTGAACCAAGTGTTGTTGCCTCCTCCTAACGCAACAGAATTGGCAGAGAAGAACAGTGGGAACACGTTTCTGGACGAGAATCTTCTAGAAGAAGACAGTGGGCATTAATTGCAGATAATGGTTCCTGCAGAGGAGTGGAGAATATTCGGTGCATTCATTGCCCCACTCCTCTCTGTGGCAGTTTTTAGGGCAAAAACCCTAATTAGGGCATATATGGCTCAATCTGAGCCCTTCATTGTAATTCAATCTGAGCCGTCCGTTGGACTGGGCTAACTATAAAAGGGGCATCCCCCCTCATTTGTAAAGATGGGAAGCAGATGTTAGATCAGAGAGTATAGAAGATAGAAATTAGAATAGAAGTAGCATAGCATAGATTGCATAGTCTAGATTGAAGAGGAAAGGAAGTTTTCCCATTGAGGACTTTGTAAGAAGTTGTTGTGAACACTCTCATAATATAAATATTTATCATTGTTTGGTGGTTCTATCTTCTATTGTGAGTAGCTAGCAAGGCTTGTTCGTCTTTCCAATTCAAGTAGATAGAGTAGAGTAGACTTTATTTTATGCAAGTAGCTGTTAGTTGTGGAGTGTGGCGTTGTGGTTTGAGCATATCTTCTTTCATCCATACCACTAGCAGGCTTGCTGATGGTAATTTCGCCTTGTGTGGTCAACTGGAATATCAGTACCTAACTTCGGTTGTGATTCGTGTGTTCACTTGCATCATTGTGACGGAGTGCACATGTTGAATCACAATTTGAACATCCTACTCATCCTTTGAAGATTGCACCAACTTTGTCAGAGTTGTCCGAAGGGAGATGAAGCAAAGTCTAGTTCGAAGATTGTTTAAGCCGATCCTCGTCCTCCACCCTTTAGGAGTAGATGGTAGCATCTCTTATCCTTATATCCTTTTACATTCAGCATTATCCGATTAGTTTAAGAACTCGAGCATCATCGACAAATCTCCCGAAATTTGAAGATCCTTTCTTCTGAATGAGCAACTCACGTAAGTCCCCTTGGAATACCCAGCATATTCACATCAACCAACTGAGTCTATTCGCAATAAAAGGAACCTTGGAGTTGAACGCATGAACTTTCACGCAATCTTAGCATGCGGAATACTTTGATCAAGAGGGAATAGAGTGACCGTTGGACATTTTATTCTGTGTTGGTGTTGTCATAAAAAACACGTCAACACTTAGCAGAGTGCAATTTTATGTGACAACATTTTTTGGCACGTCCAGTTGGACTACTCTCCATTGAAGAATTTGGTGTTTTCTTCAATGCATCTTGCCTTTTGAGGTAGATCTTCAAACACCATGGCGACTCCATTCAAAATCAGTTGGTTCAAGCAGCCTAGTTTCATTTCATGCCATTGAGGAAGTGGTGCTCTTCAACATTTCAGCCATTGGAGGTATTCTTCAAGTACCTGGTGACTTTGCAACTCAATTTGGGTGACTCTTTTGGTATGTACCCAAAATCTTTGGTTGGGCAATCCTTTGCTCTTATTTTGTAATTTTTGAGGTGTTTCCTATGCATTAAAATGTCATATTTTAATAGAAGCCATATGTATACCCCACCATTTTATGATAATGTCAACTTTGCACCTCCCAATCAACCATATCAGGCTGGTTATACCTCCCATTTCATTCCACGGAACCCTACTGTTGTGGGTTCTCAGTCTTATCAAAATGCATACCACCCACCCCACCCTACTCAGTCTTCTTGGATGCCTACACATTCATACCAGCAGCCCCAAGATACTCATTACTTTCAAAATCAGCCTTGTTTCTCTACTACTAAACCCCGAAATTTTGATAATTTAAGTGCAAGTGAGATTACAAGCATTTTGATTGATTTCAATAGACAGTTGGGTGAGATTTGGAGACAACAAGAGTTTGACTTACAACAGAAGGAGTGGGCTGATCAAGCCTATCAAGGGCAGCAAGAAGGTTATTTCCCACGTCATGATGAGCTTGTCACCCAAACTCACCATCAACTGCAAGAGTTAGAAGCTCAGTGAAGGTATGAGCAATAGTTGGAGGCACAAAGAAGGCAACAACAACAAGAGTATACAATAAGGGATGTTGCTGCAAGACAAGAGCAACTCAGACTTGCCCTTGCTCTAGCACAAGTGCCCGAGACTCAAGTAGCCCCTTGTGTGCCTAGTTTCAAACAAACACCTCCACCATTTCCAAAACAACCTGCTAAGGAGGAGGTAAGCATAAATTTGTAAGTTTCAAGAAACCTAGCAAGCCTCTTGAAACTTCTATTAGCCCTCCTTTTGTTCCAGAATAGTCTATTGTGCAAGAGGTTTGCAAGCACAAAGTCTTTAGTTTCAAGAATCCTAATCAGCCCCTTGAAATTCCCATTTAACCTCTTGTACCATCAAGCAGATCTTCTATGTTGGAGATCCTAAGTTTTGTGAACCTCCGCTCCTCACAAGAACCTATCCTTGAGAAAAAAGTTGTTGTGGAGCCTTCATGTGCTCAAAACAATGAATGTCTTGGTTTGTTGCAAGAAAAGAATGAAGATGAAACAGTGTTGCAGCAACAAGGCATTAAAAAGGTAGAAAAAATTGATACAGTAGAGGAATCAGTCCTCTCATTCGATGCCCTCCCTTATTTTGTTGAAGATGAGGAGGATAGATCAACTATACCTACATCAGTTGAAGCCTCCAAACAGCTTGGTTTGGGCTTGATGGTTAAAGATAACTCCATGGTTTTGAAGCAACAATAGAAGACGTGTTTAGCCCCTATTATAGTGGAGGAAACTCTCCTATCTAACGAGGTCTACAGTTCTAAGGTGGAGGATCTCTTTTGGGATGATTTAGAAGCTTTTTGCTCAAGCTTGGATGCTAATCTTTCACCCCCAAAAGAGCAGCTTTGTGGGTAGCAGTATAAGAATGAAGAAGCAGTAGAGGACGTGGCAACCATTACATGCCAAGAGTCTTATTTTTTTGCAGTTAGTTGCCAAGAAAGAATTAAAACCAAGAGGCAATTTGAAGAATTTAGTTCTTCACTTGAAGTGTCTCAAAAATTTGAGTTTTGTATTGATGAAGTGTGCATCAACGCAAACGATTTTGTAGTTATTGAGCAACCACACATTTGTTTGGAGAGTGATGCTCTCATTGCTCAATTTGTTTGTATGCCCGAGTTTCAAAGTTTTTCATTTGAGGTGCATGAAGAAGAAATTCCTTGTGCAGATCAAAAATCAATTTTGGCATATTTTGCATCACCATGTGAGCTGGAATTTTTTTTTTTTGTTTTAGTTCATGCAATGAAGAGGTCAACAATGTTGATATTGGCCCATCCTTTTGTGAGGTGAGTTCTCTTCCCTCTACAGAAGGTTTGCTCTTGGATGCTGACCTATCTTCAAAAAACTTCACCCATGTTGTTGTATGTTCAGCTAAGACACCAATGTTAGATGAATCTAACACTTGCATCATATGGTTCCCTTGCAATGGAAAAATTTACAGTGAAGCGATCCTTCACCTTGCAAGTGTTTTGTGCAGTTACATGCATGTTGGCAACAATTTTAAGTGGTTGCAGCTGGGTGAGGTCTACAACAATGGTTTGAGTGAGATCAGCTCCTTGAAAAGATTCATCTTTGACAAAGGCAAGCTTTCATTCTCTACTTTCTGTTGGTTTGTGTATATATTGTACATATCTTGTTTTCCATGAAGTACATTTGCACACCCTACATTCTCCTTAAGGGAATGTATGCTCTAGTTTCCATGCTTTCCTCCAAGTGCAGTTGCACATGTTGTGTTTTGCTCTGAGGAGGCCCAGTTGTTGAAGTTTTCCCCTTCATTACTTCATGCCCAATGGACCGATAAGGCCTTTGGATTCCATGATTAGCAAGCAATCATCCCGTAGAAGTCACCATTAATGTTGACATTTCATGCCCCCTTTTGATGTCCCATTATTGATAACCGATCTGAGAGATCCCATATGGGCCATCTTGCATGTTTTCTCCTTGAAGTTTCCTAAAATTGGCTAAGTCCCAGATTTTCGGGTTTTCAAGTTGTCTCTTACCCACTTCCTTCATGCCTTTTCCATCGCTCCCTTCCTTCCCCCTTTTCTTCTAAGTATTTCGAGTATCGGCCTTTGGCCTTACCCGTTACCCTTTACGATCTCTCTCTTCTTCCATTTTCACCTTTCTTCTATCAGCTTCCAGGTGTCAGCCTTCAGCCTTCCCCTTTATCTTCTTCCGCTTCCTTCATCGACCGTCACTCAACAGTCCGATGTCTGACCTCCGACGATTCGAGGTCCGACCTTTGAAGTCTCATCTTCTTTGAGCATTTCGCTTTCTTCCTTCTCCTTCTCACTTTCACTCTTTTCTCCCAAAATTTGGCTAAGTGTCGAGTTTTCGGATGTTGACATTCGGCCTTCTCCTTTACCTCTTACCTTCCAAATAAGATGTATCTCATCTCCCCGAACCCCGACATTTCCTCTCTTCTTTGTGGTTTCGCTTCTCCTTCTTCCAAGCATGAGGTAAGTTGTAAGACCGACGCCCGACTCCCGATCGCCTACGTCAGACAGATGCATTTTTTGAAGCTCCGGGCCATTTAATTCATGCTTGTAAAGGCTTCCTTTCGGGCCCAACACCCCGACCTTTCAACATTTTGACGTGTTTTATGGGTGACATTTTTAATGTTCAATTCAACTTTTGAGTTACCAGATTTGATTCCTAGGCTTCAAGGACAACATTAATTGCTCCCCTCACCTTCTGCAAGTGGATTTCATGGGCGCCCATGCCCATTTATTTTTGATTGTTGACTTTCCTAACAGATCCATGCCTTAATCGCGATTTTCACGGGATGGCTCAAATCTTTCACGCATAGTCTTTTTTGCTAACCCTGGTTAGGGTTATGGTTCGACTTGTGCTTCTAAGTTATACCTGATCTATAAAGGCAAGAAATGTATTCATTTCAAGGGTTTTTCCTTTGGCTCCTCTAGATTTTTTCTTTTGCAGACACTGTATTTTACACTCTGCCATTGTAAAGATTGGCTATATGCCTTTGCATTAGTGAAGTTGATCATTGTTGTTGGTTCTCTCCTCTTTTATGTATGAGTAATCTTTCATTACCTTCATGTCTAAGTGTTTGTTTGCATTTTATGTATACATGTTTGAGTTAAATTCGTTTGCAACTGCTATGTTGAGAAATTCTCTTTCATTCCAATGCTCTGTCAACCCCTAACCTCCATGTTTGCCTCTGAAATCAACCAAATAGAGAGTTGTGTGAATCCTTTGGTCCCCTTCTTTGATGTACTATGCAATCTTGGCCAGGAAGAAACAACCTTTCCATCCTGGTGTATCACCTCCACCTTCCTTTTCATGTTCTCCTTCTCCCCTTTTCCCTTGTGAGTTGTTAGAGTAGGTTAGTGGTAGGTTTTCATGTGTTGGGTTGGACCACCACTTTGCACTTGGATTGAAAAAGAAAGCCGGCCTTCTCCGAAGATTCGACCTCATACGCACAAAGGTCCTACACCTTGAGGTCGTTTCCATTGTGTCATTGGAATGTTGAGCTTCATGCTCAGCAAGGTGCAATTTCATGTGACAACACAGACCTTCAAAGCAAAGCCCGAGTCTCAATCCCCAACACCGACAACTTCGATGGGAGTTTCTCGAAAGCATGATTTCAACGTAGGGGTCACCTTTAATGCGTCCAACGGCTCCAATTACCATTCCCAGAGCTCGATGCATCAAGACAACACCGTGAATGCTCAACTACCTGTCCTAGGCCCTTTTGCCAATCATCCATTCCTTGCAGATGGATTTGCACGCCATCATACCCATTCAATTGCTGCCCAGGACATCTCATGTCACTTCAAAAGCTTCCAGCCATCCTCTGCTGCAGATTTTAAGGGATCTTCTGCAATCTAGCCAACCTTTCTTCATGTCAAGGTATGATCAACCTGTTAAAGAGCATTCCCCACACATTTGCAAATGTTATTGTACACAAAATATCAGATTTTCATCTACACTTGCGCCTAGGGTTAGATTTGGTAACTCATGTGTCATCTCAGTTATGCCTGATCTATAAAGGCAACTTTTGTTTTCATTAGTCAATTATCTTTTTTTTTGGGAGAGGATGGGTCCTGTAAAGAGGAGATTGGTCTTAGTCTGTAACAGGTGAAGGTCCTTATCGATCAACCATTACATCTTGATGCTTCTATAAACTGATATGCAACATATATGAATATATACTACAATGTAACTCTCTCCAGCTTTGAGATGTAACACTTTGAATTAAGCAATCAAGGATTATGTAGATTCTTCAAGCAGATTTATTGTTTGAACTATTTATCTGTTTGTTGTCCATTCAAGAAGTGGTGCAAATGCTTGCATGAGACTAGTGGGAATGTTATTGTTTTAGTTGGATTCTTAAAGTGTGGTTGCATAGTAGGCTCGTAGTGATCTAGTTGTCATAAGGTGACAAACACTAAGTAGATCATCAGATTATGTCATAGCATTTATAATATAAAATGCATGATATGCGATTATGTAGCTCAATGATAGGCATCGGTCAATTCCTTGCAGCTCTCACTCCCTAGATAGTTCAAAATCTTTAAATCATATTCTTTAATTTATGTTTTGTTTCATTTTTTATTTGTTCCATCTCTCACACATAAGCCTAATGCCATTAGAGTTGCATGAATGCCTTTGCCAAACCTTGAATAACTCTAGTCATAAGGTGTGAGAATATAATCTGCTAGGTGCTGCAATATAACCTTGTTTCATATCCATATTCAGTACCATATAGGGAAACCCACCTAGGTTCTGCAAAGCCTAAAGTGTAGACAGTAACTATCTTGAGGGTAGTTCTCTATCAGTTGGCCAACAACCCGAAGTGTTTGACCATAGGACATGGCAAATCTTTAGAATACTTCAGGCCATCAGTTGGAAGCACCGACTAGTTGTATTTGGTCATGCATGGACATTAATATATGTTCTTTCTTTTTTTATATGAACTGTTGTTTCCTCTTAAGGCTGCCCCCTATCAAGCACAACATGAAGATATGATATAGACACATTTTTTTTCTATTCCCTCTAATATCAACTTATGTTGAAAAATGATAGCTAGAAGAATAAAAGAAAAATGTAAAAAGGAGCATTAAATCATCTTCCTGAATATGTCTCCAAATTAACCTCATTCCATTTCACAAGATTTTCAAAACCTTCTTCCCCAAAATGAAAGTCTTAATGTTCTTTGCACATAAAATACAAGATCTAAATTCTTAAATTCTTCATGTTTCTAGTAACAGAGAAAGCAAGTTTAAATTTACATAGAAAAAATTAAATAGCCAAGCACCAACTAGAGAAACTTTTACAAGCTATCTTTACCAATCATCTATTCTTTTTAATTTACCTAGAAATCTACCAAGTGAGAAGGCATCTTTGCATGATCTATTTAATAAAGGATTTAACAGAGCACACAAGCTACTGAAATGTTAGTTGCTATCTATACTGATTGGCTATTCTTATTGTTAGTGTTATAGTGGGGGGAGATATTTTTCTCCTAGATAAAATAAAATAAAATGAAATAATGCTCAAGGCAGGTCGGCCTCTTGATGTACAAATAAATATTTTCTATTTTCTATTTTTATAGGGGGGTGACGTAAAGAAGAGGTCGACCATCATTGTATATAAAGGAGGTGAAGATACCTCATTTGATCATCAATTCATTCTCATTTCAATTCGCATTTTCAAGAAGAAGTTCGCACTTAGCAGCAGATCGCCATCTTTAGCAGCAGATCAGATTTCAAGAAGAACTACATTCATTTGCATCAAGGAGAGGTTTCATCATTCATTGTATCAAATTCGGCCTTATGTTGGGCCTGAGTTGTAAGTAGATTTCTGCTCTAATTCTTTCAATATATAAGAGATATATTTTGCTGGGTTTTTCTCCCTTGAGAAGGAGGGTTTTCCCAGGGTATTTTGTTGTGTTTTGTCGTTCAGTGTTTTGTATTTCTGCTTATTTGCATTTCTGGTCTAAATCTAACATGGTATCAGAGCGGGTTTAAGCAAGAGCGGATCAGATTTGTTTAAGCAGTCAAGTCATCTCCTTATCTAGGGCAGTCTATCAAAGTATCAAAGATGGTGAAAGGAGTCAAGGTCGAAGATAGGCTTGATGGAGCATCAAATTTCAACTCTTGGAAATTTAGAGTTCTCATTGCCTTAGAAGAAAATGATCTTCTAGATTTCGTGGAGAGTGATGTGCCCGAACCATCTGATGATGCAGGGAAAACTCAAAGGAAGAAAAATGGCACGAAGGCTAGGAAGATCATGATAGATTCTATGAAGGATCATCTAGTTCCGATTATCTCCAAGATGAAGACAGCCAAAGAAATGTTCGAGGCTCTACAAGGATTGTATGAGATCAACAATACTAGCAGAGCCCTTGCATTGAGACAATAGCTCCATCATATAAAAATGGCTAAAGGAGATTCAGTCATTTCCTTCTTCATGAAGATTTCCGATTTGAGAGATCAGCTATGCACGATTGGAGACATAGTTGAAAATAGAGATCTTGTTATGTTGGCACTAAATGGTCTTCCTCAATCTTGGGAGCCCTTTATCCAAAGCATCAGTGGGAGATCTAAGTTGCCCAAGTTTGATCGTCTTTGAGCTGATTGCATTCAAGAAGAATCTAGATTGGTAGCAAGAGGAAATGGGTGAAGCTCTCATAATGAAGAAAATCATGTCCTAGCTGCTCATGCTTCCAAAAGAAAAGGAAGAGAAGGAAAAAGAGGCAATTTCAAGAGGAATAGAGTCAAAAAATCAGATTCTATTCCTGAACCAAAGAAGAAGAAGGATCTCTCTCACATTCAATGTTTCAGGTGTGACAAGTATGGTCACTATGCTCGAGATTGCATATCAAAACCTAAGCAGCATGCTTCTATTGCAGATGTTGATGATGTGTCACCTCAAAAGGAATCTAGAGACGACTCAGGGGGATTTCTATTCATCTCCGCTCTTTCAAGCAATGTTCCAACTGATAGTGACACTTGGTTGATAGATAGTGGTGCTTCACAACATAGTACAAAATACCGAGAGCATCTTACGGACTTGGTAGAAAGAGAAACCAACTTGCAAGTGATAATCAGAGATGATGTTGTTATTCCGTAAAAGGAGCCGGGGCCACCTCTCTTCAGCTAGATTCAGGCATCCCTCTTTATTTGAGTGATGCCTTGTTTGTACTAGGGATCAAAAGAAATCTTGTCTCCATTTCAACATTGGAGGACAAAGGGTACCAGGTTGCTTTTTCTGAAGGGGAAGTTCTTGCTTGGCCTAAGAACTCTAGTATCAAATCAGCTCATGTGATTGGTGTTCGTCAAGAGAGCCTATACAGACTTTCTATTCGTCCAGTTCAAGCATTATTGCACGACTCTATCAGTTCGAGTGAGCTATGGCACAGGAGACTTGCTCACTTACACTTCAAAGCTCTTCCACCTATGGAGAAGGTGGTTACTAGTCTACCAAAGCTCAATCTAGAGCACGATGGCATTTGCAGAGGATGTGCATTTGGTAAGAATATTAAGAGTCCCTTTCATAGTAGTGACAGTAGATCAAAGGGAACTTTAGATCTTGTTCATTTTGATTTATGTGGACCAATGTCTGTGGCATCTTTGAGTGGATTTTGGTATTATGTGATTTTCATTGACGACTATTCTCGAAAGACTTGGATTTACTTCTTGAAATCTAAGGAGTCTGAAGAAGTACTTGATAGATTCAAAGAATTCAAGGCTCAAGTTGAAAACATGTCCGAGAAAAGGATTAAAGTTCTGAGATCAGACAATGGAGGAGAATACACTTCTGGAGGTTTTCGTAATTTCTGCATTGAGGCAGGGATCAAAAGGGAGTTTTGTGTTCCATACAACCCTCAGCAAAATGAAGTTGCCGAAAGAAAGAATAGATCCATAGTTGAGGCAGCCAAGGCTATGATTCATGATCAATATTTACAGACCTTCCTATGGGCAGAAGCTTCCAGAACCGCTGTGTATGTTCAGAATAGAAGCCCTTATCGAATATTGGGAAACATGACTCTTGAAGAGGCCTTCACAGGTGTGAAACCTGAGGTTAGTCATTTAAGAATTTTTGGTTGTCCTGTTTACATCCAGGTGCCCAAGGATAAAAGATCAAAGGTAGAACCTTCAGGCAAGAAGGGTATATTTTTGGGATACAGTGAGTCTTCAAAGGCCTACAGAGTCTATATTCCAAGTCAGAAACAGATTGAGATCAGCAAGGATGTCTCCTTCGAAGAGGAAGTAGCCTTCAAAAGATCTAAAGGGTCTTACATGGAGATAGACAGTGAAGAGCAGGAGGCTTCTCAAGATATGGGCATATCTCCTGATCATACTCCTGACATTCAGAGGGAGTCAAATGAACCAGTCGAGACTATTGATCCAATTGATCCTATAGATCCAACTAATGGGCCTAGAGACATTGTCGTAAGTCGGAAGAGGCCTCTATGGGCTCAACAAACTATGCAAGAGGCAGAAATGTATGCAACTCCTCGAGGCACCTTTAGGGAAAGCAAGAGACCGCAAAAGTTTCCAGGCTATGTGACATTGATGAGTCACATCATTGATTTTGAGCCTTCCAGTTTCGAGGAGGCATCCAATCAGCAAGTATGGAAAGATGCAATGACAGAGGAATATCAGTCCATCATTAAGAATGATGTATGGGATATTGTTCCGAGACCTGAAGGGAAATCGGTAGTGTTTTCCCAATGGCTCTACAAAATCAAGCATGCAGCTGATGGCGGCATTGAGAAACACAAGGCGAGATTTGTGGCAAGAGGATTCTCTCAAAAGGAGGGAATAGATTATGAGGAGACATTTGCTCCTATTGCTCGATACACTTCTATCTCGACAATTATTGCTATTGCATCCGCTAAAGGCTAGAAGTTACATCAAATGGACATAAAGACTGCATTTCTTAATGGTGTGATTGAAGAAGTGTACATTGAGCAACTAGATGGTTTTGTGATTCATGGGAAGGAGTCTCATGTATGTAAATTGAAGAGAGCATTGTACGGCCTTAAGCAAGCACCTCGTGCATGGTATGAAAGGATTGATAGATATTTGATGAGCTTGGGATTCTCCAAGCATGATGTAGATTCCAATCTTTACTTCAAGGTAGTTGATGGTGAGGCTTTGATATAGGTTCTTTATGTTGATGTATTATTTCTCACTGGAGCAGAGTATCTCATTGTCAAATGCAAGAAAGAGTTAGCCTCTGAGTTTGAGATGAAGGATCTTGGTCTTATGCATTACTTCCTGGGACTGGAGGTGTGGCAAAGACCTGATGAGATTATTTTAAGTCAAGGAAAATACACTATAGACATCTTGAAGAGATTTGGAATGATGGACCACAAGTCTATGTCTACACCTATGGAGACAAATTTGATGAAGTTGAGTGACTCAACAGCTGATTCAGATTTGGTAGATCCCACCATGTATAGACAATTATTGGATCATTGATGTATCTAGTCAACACTAAACCAGACATTTGTTATGCGGTGAGTGCTCTCATCCAATTCATGTGTGAGCCAAGACAAATACATCTAGTTGCAACAAAGCATATTCTAAGATACTTGTGTGGCACTATGGGATATGGCTTGAGATATACTTCCTATGAAGATCTGAAGTTACAAGGCTATACTAATTCTGATTGGGCCGAGAGTGTAACTGATAGGAAGAGCACCTTTGGATGTTGCTTCAGTTTGGGGTCTGCCATGATTTCTTGGTGTAGCAGGAAGCGGAATTTTGTGGCATTAAGCATTGCAGAGGCTGAATATATTGCAGCATTTGTGGCATTCCGAGAAGCAATGTGGCTTCAAAAGCTCCTTGCAGGATTGTTTGGTCAAACATTAGAACCGACGGTGATTCATTGTGATAATCAAAGTTGTGTGAAGCTCTCAGTAAATCCAGTGTTTCATGATAGGACAAAGCATGTGGAGATCAAGTATCATTACATTAGAGACATGGTGCTGAGGAAAGCAATTCAACTCAAGTACATTTGCACTGATGACCAGAGGGCTGATATTCTCACCAAGCCTCTTTCCCAAGTGAAATTTGCACATTTCCGAGACAAGCTTGGAGTAGTGGAGAATGTCACCCTTGCTAAGAGGGAGACTCGGCATCAGTATGCTTTGCTATAATGCATATTTCTCTAAGACGGAGAAATATGAGGTGAAATCCCTCGTACATCTTTGAGACGAAGATGTGGTTCTTTCCACACATGGGAGTAGCCATGGTGGACGTCATGTTGAGAGACTCCATGATGGCATCACATTAAGAGACTCTGTGATGAACCCTTTGTACTTGTGTTTTTCCACACATGGGAGTAGCCATGGTGGACGTCATGTTGAGAGACTCCATGACGGCATCACGTTGAGAGACTCCACGATGGACACTTGTACATGTGTTTCTTTCCACACATGGGAGTAGCCATGGTGGACGTCATGTTGAGAGACTCCATGACGACATCATGTTGAGAGACTCCGTGATGAACTCTTGTACATCTCTGAGACTGAGATGTTTTTTTTCACAAATGGGTGAAGCCATTGTGGGTGTCATGTTGAGAGACTCCATGACAAGGATATCTAGAAAATACCTCCCTAGCTAAGAGGGAGTGTTAGTGTTATAGCAGCGGGAGATATTTTTCTCCTAAATAAAATAAAATAAAATGAAATAATGCTCAAGGCAGGTCGGCCTCTTGATGTAAAAATAAAAATTTTCTATTTTCTATTTTTATAGGAAGGCAACCTAGAGAAGAGGTCAACCATCATTGTATATAAAGGAGGTGAAGATACCTCATTTGATCATCAATTCATTCTCATTTCAATTCGCATTTTCAAGAAGAAGTTCACACTTAGCAGTAGATCGCCATCTTTAGCAGCAGATCAGATTTCAAGAAGAATTACATTCATTTGTATCAAGGAGAGGTTTCATCATTCATTGTATCAAATTCAGCCTTGTGTTGGGCCTGAGTTGTAAGCAGATTTCTGCTCTTATTCTTTCAATATATAAGAGATATATTTTTCTGGGTTTTTGTCCCTCGAGAAGGAGGGTTTTCTCAAGGTATTTTGCTGTGTTCTGTTGTTCAGTGTTTTGTATTTCTGCTTATTTGCATTTCTGGTCTAAATCGAACACTTATCACATTTTTTTCCAAATATCAAACAGCATAGAAAGCATCTTTACATGATCAATATAATAAAAGATTTAGCAGAGTACAAACTAGTAAATTTACTCTCAATTTTTCCAAAAGAACGCGTCACTTGAAAAGATTTGCCTCATTTTCTATAAAACTATTTTATTTTTCATTACCTGTTATGATTGTCAGATTCTAGACACTGGAAGACACATGTGAGAGCTTAAATTACCCCACTTCTAGCGAACAAATTTTACAATGTGTGAAACTGTAAATTTGGCTTTTTGATGATTTGGCCAATTTTCATATCCAAAATATAAATCCTTATAGAATTGAACTGATATTTTTGCAATACAAATAAAACTAAAAAATTTGAAAAATGGAGGCATTATGGGGTGAGAGCCAATTCCTAACGGCTGGGACTTCCTAGATGGCTGGGTTAACCCTCTGATCTGCCACCTCCTCCCACTGGTTCTATAGGTCTTGCTGCATAGCAGTTTAACGGCACTATTGTTTTTTATTTAATTTGTTTAAAGCTTCACCTTGCCTAGACTTTGGGGGGTGTGATTCTAATCGACCCACTTTTTTTTGTGAATTAGTGCAATATCTATTAAGTAGTATAATGCACTTATTCTTTAAAAAAATTGAAAAAAGAATTAGAAAAAAGAGATTTGTCAGTTTATTTTTTTCCCAGCATTATAACATAAAATGATAAACTAAAAAATAAAATAACCTTTAATGTGCTTTTAGGCCAGAATAATTTAAAAAACTTTTTTAATCCTTCTTTGCTTTTAATTAGTTTTATAATAAATTCTCCAAACTCTTTTAATTGTCTGCAATAATTGAAAATAGCTCTTTAATTATGCCCTTCCACAAAAGGGTTAAGTGGCAACCAAACTAGAGAGAGAAAGCCAAATGTTGAAATGCAAGGCTTTCATAAAGAATTGGATCCCCCCTATAGATAATTTCTTCAAATTAATTTTTGATGCAGCTACAAGGGGCAATCCAGGAGCAGCAGGAGGTAGGTTTGCATAATAAACGTGCTAGGAGAGTTGCCATATGGAGGTTTGCTATATCTGGGATTTTGTACGAACAGCCAAGTGGAATGGGAGACCTTAATTGCAAGCCTTGGAGTGGCTAGATCACAAATATAACGAATTTGATAGTGGAAGGTGATTTCCTTTTTAGTTATAGATGTGATAAACAATGGCACTAGCCAAAGCTGGAAAAGGAATCAGTTTGTAACTTTGTAGAGGACGCATCTTCACTTCGACATTGCTTCCATTTTTTAATTTTGTACATTGCAAAAGACACCTTAATTGTGCAGTAGATTACTTGGCCAATACAAGAGTAACACAAAACCCGATAATGGCCATATATAGCAATCAAATAAGGATATGGCCAGATTTAGAGGCAAAGCTAGTGTTTAAGCCCCATAGCGGCAAGCGCATTATTATATATCAGGTGTTGGTTATCAATATTTAATATGTTTGGAGGATTTTGTATAGGAGATATAAGGTGAGGAAATGAGATATAGCGCACATGTAACAAGGCATGTTGATTGGAACAGGGTACGGGAGTGGAAGATTCTAAGGCTAATTGGCAGCAAAGTGAGGAAGTAGTGAGGTTGCTCTATGTTATAAGGAAAGGCACAGGTGTAGATTATGTCGAAAAGAAGGTGATGTGCAGAACTTAGCTGGCAAATCTGGTTTGTAGAGCTTACTCTTGGATTAAAGGCAGATACGGAACCATAGGTGCAAGGGCCCCGAGAAGGTGGTGGACTACTGCAAGAAAAGCTCACAAATAAAAGACAACAGTTCATCTTTGCTTGCCAACCCCTTGTGGTGTTGGCATTTGTCAAAAGAATATTGGAGGAGCAAGTTATGTAGCAATGCAACGAATTAAAGTGGCCACTGTTAAAAAAGGTAAACTGTAATGGATAACGGAGTGTGATCCGAAATGTTGATGAAAAAATTCCAACACAATCGAATCCAGAAGCACAAAAACAATTTCATATGGATTGTGGAAATCTAATTGCATTGATATATTTAATCACACACTCCAACACATTTGTCATATAGAGTCATGTATCTTGTAAGAGATACATCTGTCCATGTATGTTATCTATTTAAAGATCTCTGGACCCATAAATTTTGTAATTGAGAAAATCTACTCGAGCTCTCCAATTTCAACAATCAATATCAAAGCTAGTTTGCAGCATTTATTACACAGATTAATGCTGAATCATAAAGAAAAAATTAAACGTTGATTGCAAAAATCATTACAAAATTTAAAAGATTATTTTGATCATAGAGATCATTTCAAATGACAAATAATTTAGTGAGTGCCATCTCTATTAATTTGACTAATGCTAACAATTATGAGGAATGGCATCATCAGATGAAAAAAATATTTTTCTTTTGCTGGACCTCACCTCCATTGTCAATGGAACTATGACAAGGCATCCCACAGATGTTCGTCTACAAAAATAATTTGACAAGGAATCACACCAACCACTAGCTTTGATAAGCTTGTCTATTGGTGGTACATTGATACAAAATGTGCAGAATGCAACTACACCAAAGGAAGCTTGGGATGCAATCACTACAATCTTTGAGCACAAGAATGATGTGAGAAAACACATGCTCCAAACTCAGTTATGTAATCTAGGAATGGACAGATCGGTAACTGAGCATCTATCACAAGTCAAGGGTATTTTAAATCATCTCATTAATGCAAGTGAGACAATAGCTAATAAAGATCTCATCTCCATAACTCTTAATAGTATGCCAAAATCATTTGAGAATTTCAAGTCTACACTCACGTTCAGAGGAAAATTGGCAACCCTAAAATTCAATGATCTAAAGGGTCAATTATCGCAACATGAGGAAAGGTTTAAGAGAGATAATGAAGTTAAATCAATCATAGATGAAAAACTCGCCAAAAACCCGGCAAGTTTTTCAAAACTCGGAGTTTTTCTGAAAAACGAGTTTTTGAGCAATTACTCACCAGAAAAACTCAGTTGGATGTTGGAAGAATAAGGGAGATGCAGCTCATAGCCTGGAAGAATAATGAAGTTAAACAACAATTCAGTTGGGTGTTGGAAGAATAAGGGAGATGCAGCTCATAGCCTGGACATGAGGGTGGGACAAGGTTAGCATTAATTTTGAAGGCTCTCTATCGTTGGTGCAGACTAAGGACTGATTTCTGCAGCAAATATAGATGATGTTATCTGCAAACAAAAGTCAGGAAACTGTATCTATTCACCTCTGTACTCTGCTATATAAATTGCAGCAGACTGTTGATGTTTATTTTT
The DNA here is from genome assembly GCA_007115665.2 of Sequoiadendron giganteum. Taxonomy (NCBI): domain Eukaryota; kingdom Viridiplantae; phylum Streptophyta; class Pinopsida; order Cupressales; family Cupressaceae; genus Sequoiadendron; species Sequoiadendron giganteum. The sequence goes on along the minus strand of CM021109.1, from coordinate 187,371,541 downwards.
TATTATTTTTTTTTAGACTGCAGGAATCGGTCCGGTATCTGTCCCCATATAAACTGCAGTGTGCCTGGTAAATTTTTTCCACGTGACCAGTGGCGCTGGCACGACACGCCCTCCGGTACCACGGGGACAGTGGGGAGACTAGACCTCGTGACCTCTTACCTGCAATAAGATGCTTTAGCCAATCGAGCTAGGCCCACTGCCCAACTGTTGATGTTTATTTGATGTTTACAATACTATGTATGTAAACCTCTATTATAGGAACAATGTGCCAAGTTTATTTTGTTTATGAATGCCAAAACATTGTGGATGTTATATGAAAATATTACAAACCCAGCAACATATAAATCTGTAAACAGAAACCTATTATATTCACATTCATGCAAACTGTTTGACAAAATGCTCATTGGGAAAGAGTGCAAAAATTTGGTGAAAATTTGGTAAGGGTCTTAAAAAAATCCGAAAGTCCTATTAAATCTATAGAAGAAAGAGAAGAAATTGATGAGCCAAATTCAAGCTCATTCTCCACTCCACAATCTAATGTTCCTCTAAGGAAATCAAAACAAGCAAGGAGAACAACCATCAAATTGTAGGACTATGAAGTCAATTATGCATTAATGACAACTATTCTAAATGCTTGTCAACCAAGTAGTTTTGATAAAGCAATAAAGGAAGAAAAATGGAAAAGTGCTATGAATCAAAAGATAGATTCAATACATAGGAACCAAACATGGGAGTTGGTTCCTTTATCTATTGAAAAGAAAGCCATTGATTATAAATGGGTATTCAAAATCAAGTTTAAATATGATGGTTCAATTGGCAAGCACAAAACAAGATTGATAGCTAAAGGCTATAAACAAATTGAAGGAGTTGATTATGAGGAAACCTTTGCAAAAAAGATGATCTTAGTTAGAATGTTGATAATACTTCCTTTCTATCCCAATTGAAAAACCCACCGAATAGATGTCGAAAGCACATTCCTAAACAAATATTTGACAAAGGAGGTATATGTCACACAACCTCTTGATTTTGTTGAAAAAGAAAAGGAACACATAGTATGTCACTTAAAAAAGGTACTTTATGGTTTGAAACAAGCTCCGCGAGCTTGGTATTCAAAATTTAAAAAGTACTTTCTTCAATGGGGATTTCAAAAATATGATGCTGAGCCAAATTTATACATTAAGAATTTTGATCACAAGGTACTATTCATTGTGTTGTATGTTGATGATTTACTCATTACTAGGAATAATTAATCACTTATATACAATGTGAAAGAAGATATGAAGATCAATTTTGCCACTTGCGATGTCTGATCTTGGATTACTTTATTACTTTCTTGGAATTGAAGTGTGGCAAACATCTAGAAAAATATTTCTCTCTCAAATGAAGTACACCAAAGAAATTCTCACATTGTTCAAAATGCAAGATTGTAAAGCTTCATCAACACCAATGGAGATAGGAATTAAGTTGACCAAAAACCCAAACAGTAAATCAATTAATGAAACACTAGACAAAAGTTTGATAGGAAATTTGATTTACCTGACTACTATTTGGCCAAAAATATCTTATGCAATTGGAATCTTGTCCCAATCCATGGCTCATCCGAAACATAGTCATCGGTTAGCTGCAAAAAGAGTTTGAGATATCTTCAAGGAACCAAAATTTTGGTTTGGAGTATTTGAAAAATGAAGATTTCAAACTCGAGCCTTTTCAAATTTAGATTGCGTAGGTTGCATAGAGTCATAGACTCTAGAAAATCAACATTGGGTTATTGCTCAAATCCTTGGATCTGCCATTATCTCATGGAGTTGTAAGAAACAACCTAATGTTGCTTTGTAATTCACTGAAGCAAAGTACAAGGCAGTTGTTGCAGCAACTTGTGAAGTAATATGGCTTAGATGAATTCTTCAGAACCTTCGACACTCACAACCTAATCCAACAATTATGTATTGTGATAATCAAAGTGTGTTGGAGATGTCTAAGAATTCCATGCTCACACAAAACATATTTAAGTACACCACCACATCATTCGTGAAATGTTCTCAGTAAGGAAATTAAACTAGTCTATACACCAACCAATGAGCAGCTTGCAGATGTCTTCAATAACCTTTGTGCAAGGATAAGTTTGTATACTTTTGAGAAGGCATTGGTGTTAAACGTTCTTCATTTATATATGGGTAGCTAATAAACCTATTTATTATGGGTGGTCCAAACTCCACATCATCTAGTTAAGTTGTGTGATTAAAATACAAAGTTATGGAGGTGTGTTAAAAAATGAAAACTATATTTAATCACGTACACATTTGTCATATAGAATCATGTTCATGTAAGAGAGACATCTTTCCACATATGTTATCTATTTTAAGACCTTTGGATCCATAAATTTTGTAATGAACCAAATCTATTTGAGCTCTCCGATTTTAACAGCCATAAGGGAGATGTTGTCACTAGCCTGGTTAATTATTTGCCAGACACGTCTCTTCGTCTATTGTTCCTGCAATTGTTTCTACCAGATCATTTTGCTTATATGTCTGGGGTGAAAAGATCAGGTATCTCGGCTGAGCTTCAACCCCTCATTTGCACTAGGCTCCGGAGTCTGTGGAGGTAGAATTATACAAGGACTTGAGAATTTTAAGAGCGTGTTGTGAAGACGTCGAGCGGGCCTTCATGCGCATCGTTAGAGGGACCAGCTTGAAGTAAGGAGCAATTATGTGCATCCGCATATCTGAGGTCCTCCCATGCATCGATCCAGAAGATGGCACGAGGTCTGCTACGGTGTTCGGTTCCCACTGCTGGCAGATTTCAGCTTGAAACGAAAAAATTGGATTTAAGAAATTGTTGATACAGAACATGCATCCCCGGGAGATCGCGGTCATTGGGGTAGTGCGAAGTGCTGCAGGCCGCTGAGGGCTTTTAGCTTATAGGTTTATATCCTCTGGTCTAGTCTTTTTACGCTTCCTTACAGTATCTGGCACTTTTTGGTAAGGCCTTCATCGGTATTGATGCTTTGGATGTAGGCTGCTGGGTTGCTAGCTTGTAGCTGGCTGCTGTTGCAGAATTTTGTTCATCTTTATGCCTTATTAAGGTATTAGTGAATGTAATCTTCTAACTATATCAAGGGAGAGATCCCTATAGAATGCCTAATATATGATTTTTAAAAACTCTGTAATTATGCCCACTATCATTGAAACAGAGGACAAAAAATTGCAGGATGGTAAAATATTTGCCATGCCAGTAAAACAAATTAGGAAAACAACTTTAAAAAAATCAGGCACCTTTCCTGTAGGCAGAGGAGAGGCGTCCATGCTTGATCGGTACGAGTTCGAAACCCCGCAAATTTTTCTTCTATTTAAATTGGGCTGGGCATTCAATTGTAAAGCTAAACGATTTATTTGTATAGAAGAGGTGACCGATGAAAAGGATTTGTGTAGTTGACAAGACTGGTTGAAAAATTGCAGTGGAGTTTTCGTCCTCCTGGAAGCGTTGCAAATTTTGCAAATATCCATCGTTCCCATCATTCTTCTAGCCCTTTCATTTTTTGTCGTAAAATGTATCATGAGACATTCGAGCTTATCAATAGCAGGTTCGATCCCTTCGACGTGACGCAAAAAAAGAGAATCAGGTCTGAGATGCGTCTTATATTTATCGATGGCAGGTGATACCAGAAAGAAACTACATATTACTCAGATTTGTCGTTGCGTAACGGAAGTGAATACTTGTGGACCTATCAACGTCGCAGAGTTTGTCCACATCTCTAGGAATAGATTGGGCACCGTTGATGTGTTCCACTTAGTGGATTCCGTTTCTATAGCAACTATCCTCCTTTATTTTCTGAATATGGGAGTATAAATCTTAATGCTTGAACTCTATAAGCTTACATTGGCCCTAACATTGTGTGGATTTAGTGGCCAACCCTCCTTAAAGCACAATGTGTCAAATGTTGATTTTTAAAATTGAAATTGTCATGATAGTAATGTGTATGGATTTTTTTTAAATTTTGTATTAGATTATATTGTTTTATCAAAATTTAATTGCATAGGTTATTAGTTAAATTTAATGGTTCAAATTTTATGAGTAGTGGTTTATAAGAACCCATCTTTTATAAGCATGAATGGTTCACTTAGCATCTATTGCATCTAGGTGATGTTCATAGAGGTGAAACATTGGCATTTCATGTGTAGATCACCCATCCTAATAACTTAATCATTAAGTCTCCCCCAAGATCAAATTCATTTAGCTTGGTGTCCATATACATTTAATATAAGATTGTGTATTTTGTATGTTGATAGATGGGTTTTCAATGCTTTGAGTATAAATATACATCAATTAAACAGTATCCCGCTACTTATATTTATTTTACATATTATTTTAAATGTACATATGTTGTTTAAATTTTGTGTAATGTCCCCTTCTCAGTGATCACTCCTGGTGAACATAGTAGCCTATTTAATTTTCGTAGGCTATAATTAGGAAAAAGGAATAATTTATTTAATTATTTAATGTTAGAGGAAAAGTGCCATTAAAAAGTAATGTTAAATAATTAATTAAAAGGGGTTATAAAGTGACTTTTGAAAATATTTAAAAAGTAACTTTATTAAGTCACTTTATTTATTTTAATGAACGGGAAAAAGGCAAGTGATATAAAAGGTAATTTTGGAGCTCATTTGTAGGATTCTTGCTTATTTTATATTATTCACATTTTGGAGAGCTTTTTGGAGTTCTTGGCTTTGGGGAATAGAAACCCTAGGAAAATTGGTTTCGGTGGTGAAACGATTCCACCCTAGCTGGTTTGAGGGGGACATCACTCGAGTCTTCCAATTACATAATATTGCAAATTTGTGAGTCTTTTGCAAAGACAAATTTGGTGATAACAATATTGTTAGCATCTTATGGGTTTTGAGGAGCAAACAAATAATTATTTTCAGAGTTGGGATTGTTGTTATCTATCTTTTATTTGGAATGTCATATTGTTGTGGATTGTTGTATTTGACTCTATTTGGAGGGTGTCCATTCAGTTGGAAACTATTCCAAATTTCATTAATAGTTTGGTGTGAGATACCTTAGTTTGGTCATAGGTTTCTAAGGCAATATTAATACTTCCAACTTGGTCACCATCTTTTACATTATCTTAATCTTCCATAAGGGATGTGGCTACAATTTAGATCTCCTACGATGAAGAATACTATCCATTTTGTGTGTTATTGTTGCCTTACCAAGGTCGTGGGTGTTTATAGAGGTTGTTGCACTATAGTTGGTTTTGGGCATTGTGTGGAGGTGTGCAAGTGTGAGTTAGGAATAAAACTTGAAGAAGACAAATAGATATGTTAGTCATCCAACCTCCTACCTATCATTGGGACACATACCCAGCGTGACAAATTTTGAGGGAGTTGTGCTTGGATTTCATGGTGTTGTGTGAGGTTTCCAAGCTTGTAACTAAGGCACATGGTGTTTTCTAAGTTTGCACACATTTAGGTCAAAGTTCATAATATAAATATATATTTTGTATTTCAGGCTTTATTGTCTATGTGAAGTCTCCTCCAGTAGCAAGAAGTTATGAATCATTAATATGTAAATTTGCTCTTATCTATAACATAGTCTAAGCGTGATATTTGGTTGTAGATGGTGTATGTCTGTAGTTTGTATTTCAGTCATATATTTTCTTAGTAGCACAAGGAAAAATCTTGATTTATTACATATACTCTTGTATAAGCATGAATTTGCACCCCTAACACAAATTCCCTTTTACCCCCTTGCACTTTAGAAAACCTAAGGCGGAGGCTTAATTCCACTTAAGCTCACATCTCACATCACACTTGGCACCTATTTTGTGTGTCAATGGGGGTGTTTCTGTCGAGGACGGCGTAGCACACTTACATCCTTGGCAAATTCTTGTGGCTGGTGACTGCAGAGACATTACACTTTCAATTGGAAATCGAAGAGTAATGCCTCCCTTCGGTTGGCCAACCTAAATATGGTCATTTTTTATCCTTTCCTTTATATTCTTCATCCATTCATTCTATATAAAGGAGGTGAAGATACCTCATTTGATCATCAATTCATTCTCATTTCAATTCGCATTTTCAAGAAGAAGTTCACACTTAGCAGTAGATCGCCATCTTTAGCAGCAGATCATATTTCAAGAAGAATTGCATTCATTTGTATCAAGAAGAGGTTTCATCATTCATTGTATCAAATTCGGCCTTGTGTTGGGCTTGAGTTGTAAGTAGGTTTCTGCTCTTATTCTTTCAATATATAAGAGATATATTTTGTTAGGTTTTTCTCCCTCGAGAAGGAGGGTTTTCTCAGGGTATTTTGTTGTGTTATGTTGTTCAGTGTTTTGTATTTCTGCTTATTTGTATTTCTGGTCTAAATCGAACACTTATCACATTTTTTTCCAAATATCAAACAACATAGAAAGCATCTTTACATGATCAATATAATAAAAGATTTAGCAAAGTACAAACTAGTAAAATTTACTCTCAATTTTTCCAAAAGAATGCGTCACTTGAAAAGATTTGCCTCATTTTCTATAAAACTATTTTTTTTTTCATTACCTGTTATGATTGTTAGATTCTAGACACTGGAAGACACATGTGAGAACTTAAATTACCCCACTTCTAGCGAACAAATTTTACAATGTGTGAAACTGTAAATTTGACTTTTTGATGATTTGGCCAATTTTCATATCCAAAATATAAATCCTTATAGAATTGAACTGATATTTTTGCAATACAAATAAAACTAAAAAATTTGAAAAATGGAGGCATTATGGGGTGAGAGCCAATTCCTAACGGTTGGGACTTCCTAGATGGTTAGGTTAACCCTTTGATCTGCCACCTCCTCCCACTAGTTTTATAGGTCTTGTTGCATAGCAGTTTAACGGCACTAGTGTTTTTTATTTAATTTGTTTAAAGCTTCACCTTACCTAGACTTTGTGAGGTGTGATTCTAATCCACCCACTTTTTTTGTGAATTAGTGTAATAACTATTAAGTAATATAATGCACTTATTCTTTAAAAAAATTGAAAAAAGAATTAGAAAAAAGAGATTTGTCAGTTTATTTTTTTCCCAGCATTATAACATAAAATGATAGACTAAAAAATAAAATAACCTTTAATGTGCTTTTAGGCCAGAATAATTTAAAAAACTTTTTTAATCCTTCTTTGTTTTTAATTAGTTTTATAATAAATTCTCCAAACTCTTTTAATTGTTTGCAATAATTGAAAATAACTCTTTAATTATGCCCTTCCCACAAAAGGTTTAAGTGGCAACCAAACTAGAGAGAGAAAGCCAAATATTGAAATGCAAGGCTTTCATAAAGAATTGGATCCCCCCTATAGATAATTTCTTCAAATTAATTTTTGATGCAGCTACAAGGGGCAATCCAGGAGCAGCGGGAGGTAGGTTTGCATAATAAACTTGCTAGGAGAGTTGCCATATGGAGGCTTGCTATATTTGGGATTTTGTACGAACAGCCAAGTGGAATGGGAGACCTTAATTGCAAGCCTTGGAGTGGCTAGATCACAAAATATAACGAATTTGATAGTGGAAGGTGATTCCTTTTTATTTTATAGTGCAAGTGTAGGACAGACACCAGTGCAGCAGAGGCTTGAGTTCCTCTCATTTTCTCCTCCACAAGCCTTGAGAACTTTGGACGAAGGTGGTAAGCTCCTCTCATATTCTCTATCATCTTGGTTGAGTAAGCACGTATTGTTTTGTAGTGTATTTTTTTTACGTAGCTTGTATTCCTTTCTTTATCTTTATTCCTATCATTGCAAACTTGGTTGCTTGTGGAGGTGGAAACACCAAAACGGGGGTCTGACTGAGGCAGGCCCCTAAACAGCCCCAACATTTCCCCCTTTTTTTGTGTGTAGGTGGAGAGATCTTGTAGCAAGCTGGCAGGAGGATTGTTCTACAAAATTATCTTTGTCCCACTTGCGGTAATATATTTCTTTTATCACACTTGTATTTATGTTTCATTCTTCTTAATCTCATTATGTTGTTTAGGAAACCTCTAAACTAGGCTAGCGGTCCTTTCTTGAGGTTTTAACCGTGTCTCTCTAGTTTTCTGGTTGTACAGACGCCAACGCACCTGTGAGACACCAACGCATCGCATTGTTGTCCCGAAACCGCGCTTCTATCCTCTGAAAGAGAATCACCTAAGATGTAGAGTTGACCTTAAAAAGTGACTCACCTATTCTCTCTTCAATTCTTGGGATCATAGAGTGATCGACAGACTTCATAGTCTTCATCATTCTCATCCCTTCTATCCTAACCTTCCTTTAAACTGAGGTAAGTTAGGGTATCCTTTCCTCTCTTGGCCTTTCGTGACCTGGGGCCTTGCAATGATTGGTCCCCCTCTCTTACATTTTTGGTGAACTTGACGTCAACCAACGTCTACCCATTTGTTGGTGTTCTAAAAATTTTGTCTTAAACCTCTTGGTTGTTGCACCCTTGTGTGTTGTGAAAGTTTATGAGCTTTACAACCCAATCTACGACCTTTGGGAATATTGTCAGAAGAAGTCTATGACACCTTTTAATGGAAAAGATGAAGATCTCCTCTAGTTTCACTACCGACCTTTTCTCTAGTTCTGCAATTGGCCTATCCGCACAGGAGCACGTATCACGGGGTGCATCTAGGTTTCTTAACGAAACCAATCACATCCCTACCCCCTGCGTCACTGACCTCCTCATCCATAGATGAGCATGAGGTCGTATGTATCCCTTTTGAATACATCATTAGCCTTGGTAAAGGGTTAGGTGCATTAGAAAATCACTTGGAAGGAAACCCGAAGATGGCTAGGGCTGCTAAAGTTATCAGTGAAATAAGATACATGGTAGAAAAGGATCAGACAGGCATAGAGCTCTTGGCTAGTCTCATCGGTCTATTTGAAGTTTGCGCCCCCTCGAGCCATAGTCGCATGACATGAGGTGGCCTCTTCAAGGAACGTGAAAGACAGCTAGAGATGTCGATGCCTCCTACATCCGTATATATGGTTGGTGCGGTCCCTTCGGTCAGTGTACCCGCTACTTCTGAGAATTTTGAAACTGTCAATGTAAACAAGAACCCTTTGATTTTCCACTTCACCTCTTTCGTTGCCTTCAGAGGTGGAGGATTTGGTGAGATGATAGGTGGATCCTTTGGTGGTAGAAACTTCAGAAGTGGGGGTGGCATTGGTGGAGGGAGTTCCAGCAAAAGTCATGGTGGCGGTGGCTCCGGCGGAAGTCATACTAGTGGTGGTGGCATCAATGGCGGCTCTGGTGATGGTCATGGTGGTGGTCTAAGCAGCGGCTCTGGTGGTGGTTCTGGTGGCCCTATGCCTTCTAATGACCCTATTCTGAATACCCTTCTTCACAATATGGGGAAGATGCAGAAACAGTTGGTGAACCTTTCCTAGGCCTCGGCCCAACCTATTTTCCAGCCCTTCTTCTGACATAACCCATTGTTGGTTACAATTTTAAACACTCCATTCCCGCAAGGGATGGAGATTCCCAAATTCAAGAAATATGGTGGTAAAGGGGACCCACAGACACATGTGTCCACCTTTAACACCTTATGCAAAGACTTTTTCCGTCATGATGCGTTGATGGAAAAACTATTTCCTTGATCCGTCAAAGATACAACATTGGATTGGTATTGTTATTTGCCTGATAATTCCATCTTCATGTTCAATCAGCTTGTGAACCAGTTCCTGCGACAATTCCAATCCAATATCGGACCAAAGATGACCTTCCCAGGCCTTGTTCAGTGCAAACAAGGAGATAATGAAAAGATTACAGACTTTATAGCACGATACCAAACACTCTTCTCATAGATCTTGTATCTGTTACCTGACTCTAATGTACAAAAGGTCTTCATAGGTAACTTTCAAAGGCCTTGGCAAGAGAAGTTCGCCCTCATGAAGCATCCCTCTTTCGCACACTTTTGTGCAGCTTTATGAGAGTACCAACAGACGATAGTTCAGTTTGGGGTTCCTCCCTCGCGCTCTCATTCTGAAGGAAGATCTATCGTATATATCTTTGGAGGAGGTAAATTTTTTGTGAATGTAGTAGTCGATGTGGATAACAATGGCCTCGGACGCAACCAAAAGTTTAAGAAGCTATCAGAATCTTATTTTTCCATCTTGTAGAAGTTGGTGAAAAATAAGATCCTTACCCTGCCACCTCCTAAACGAGTTAGAGAACCGTACCCTAATTGGTATGAACAACACACATATTGTCAGTGGGTCATCCCATAATAATGGTTTACAATTTTTGGCCAAACTAGACACTGAAATTATTATTTTTAACTAAATCTTCAAATTCGGGCACCTATAGTGGCTAAACCATAAGGAATTTAAAGATGATGCAAACTAGAGTCTCGTCACATTTTGTCTCTAGATTCTAAAAATATTTTTTTCAAAATTTTTTGAATCATATTGCACTTCTTTTTCCATCTCCCACGAAAACTGGCTTTTTTCAAAAAACAACATTTTTAAAAAGTGATGCACACTGTATAATGCATAACTCTTTTTCCATGAAGGATAAAATTCCAATTCTTTTGAATTTAGATTTGTAACTCCAATATCTAGTGCTTCCACTTGGTTAGATATTTTTTTATTGAAATTTTTTTTAATCAAGTTTCAAATTCAAACCAATTACAATTTAGACATAGCGAGAACGTATAACGCGTAACTTTTTTTGTATTTATCGAAATTCAATTTTATTTTGTTTGTTGGATCAAGGACTTCAATATCTGGTGCACTCATATTTTTCAAAAAAAAAAATGATAATCTGTTATTTTTCCACATGTGCAGAACAAAGACCTTCATTTTCGATGAAAAACCTATGTTTAATAAAACTAAAAAAACAAATACATAATAAAACCAAAACATATTAAAATTATATTCATTGGATAGATCGTTCTGAGGACTACCATAATCATTTCAAATAAATTTTAAATTAATTCATTTGATCCCTCAAAAGGTAAATCAAAAGTGATTTTTTATCAGCATTTTGATAGTTGTAAAGGAGACTCATTTATAGGTATGGTTTAAAACTAGCAAGGTTCTATCCAAGGGGGTTTGATCTGAGGTGGTTTAATCAAACCCTCTGCAATTAGAATCCTTAAAATGAATTTTTTTAAGGCTTAAATCATTATATTTTTTAAAAATATGTGATTTCAGCAAAAATTATAATATCTCAGAAATTGTAAACCATTATTGTGGCAGCACCCCAGTACCATTGAGTTAACGGACGAGATACCGAACACTGCATGCACCTACGTCATGAGATACAAGATCGCATCGAGGATGATACTATCCATCTTGATGGAAGTAAGCACAACATGAACAAATCAGTGGTGAAAGCTAATAGTGACTTGTAGATATACACAGACCAGTTTCTGGCACATTCTACTACATGATTATCGATCCCTCTAATTTTGTTTCTTGTCCCAAAGCATATGTTAACATGGTTTCCATTACTCCCTCTTCTCGTCTTGTGACCAGTTCATCGAACATAACTTTTAATTTAAAAGATGTGCCAACAAATGGTAAACCTTCTCTGCTTTATATTCCTGCTTGCCTCAATGGTAACATTGTTATAGGGGTCTTAGTCGACCCCATGAGTAGAGTGAATGTCATCACGGAGGAGACATTACGCTTAAATTCCCTACAAAGGGAGGAATATGAAAAAACAAAATCCATCATTCGATCGCATGATGGAATTTCTCTTAAACCTTATGGATCGATAACTTTGTCTATCCTGGTTGGACCCAGGAACGTAGACACAGTCTTTGACGTTATCCCCGAGTTGGACCTATTTAGAGTGAAGTTAGGCATACCTTGGCTAGCTTCCATGAATGGGATCCCCTCCGTGATTCATAAGTGCCTCAAGTTTTCCCATGAAGGTGTCATGCACGTGATGCATGATACCAGATATTAGCATGTGGTATCTCATGGGGGGCACTCGTTAGATCACTTTTGGCCCACTCCTATCAATTCGCTCCCACAAAGAATGGACATACTTTACAAGAACTATGTGAAGTATAAAACTGAGGAAGGGACATCCAAAGTTGACCCCTCTTGTAGTTGAGCAACTAGTTGCCTCCTCCTCCCGAAAGGGAAAGGGGAAGCTTGCCCCCTCTCAGGTTGACTTGTCTACTCCCCTCTCTTGGGAAGATTATTGGATGAACAAGCTCGGGTTCTACTTGTTGAGTTCAATGATACCTCCTTAGTGAAGGCCCAAGATCAGAATATCAGATCTCCCTAATGGGTCCCTAGGACCTTGGTATTATTTGTATGGAAAAAAGAAAGGCGCACGAAGAGAATTTTCCCCTCGACCTCTTCCTGTTCCCCCGAATAGAAAAGGGTCCACCTCGTAGGTGGTACAGTCAATTCCTCCTACCATTTTTGAACATGTCCCTTTTGCTCCCATTCAGGAGTTTTCCTTCCATTGGAAACAGTTGTGAAAGACACTCCCATAGCTAAGCAGAATCCTTCCATCCCTTTGCAAGCTCTCGCTTCAGGTTCAAAGAGCCATAGAAAATGCCTTACCCGTGAGCATAAGCATTAATGAAAGGCTCTCTTGGCTGAGCAAGCCTCCTCATAAAAGGAGGAGAAGATGGCACCTCCTGCTATGTCCTCCTCTTTCCCCTCTTCTGCCTCTGATCTACCTAGTTTTGAATCTCTTCTTACTCTCATTGTGAGCACACATGCGCCTGGAAAGGTGCAGGTGTTTATAGCTCCTTCCATGGAGCCACCTTTGTTGACTTCCATTTTGGATGTCTCACCTTCCCAAAGCTCGTGGATATGGCTAATACTTCGGTTGTATCTGTCGCGGTTCTTTCCTCTTCTCCTTCAACACTCCTTGCTTCATCTGTGGGGAGTTCACCTCCTCCAATGAAGAAGAAGGTAGAGAATGGTCCCTCCAGTAAGGGAGGATGTAAGAAGAGCCCACCTTCTTCGAAAGGTGGCCCCATGTTGACTTGTTTTGTCCTAGTGACGAAACCAGTCTCGGCTTCCCCTAATTTTTTCACCGCTCTTGAGTCTCTTAGTGAGCCTAGCGGTGAACCTCGAGTGCAAACTCCTTCATCCGTCGAGGTGATTCATGGCACTCCCGTCAAGTGTATGTTCAATTTGGTGGATGAAGTTTTGACCTTGTCAGTGATCTTCGCAAGTCGTTGACCTTAGACCCACAAGAGTTGAGCGATGGAGATCTCACTAGTCCCTCTTCCTTGGCCCTTGTTGCGAGAGGATCAGAAGCTCCTCCCCTTAACATTACAATTTTGCAAGCTCGTCATCCTTCCCCTTACGATGATCTAGAGTGGGAAGTTGACGACCTCTTGGTAGACCAGTGTTAGGAGGAGACCCTCTTCTTGATATTTAGATTAGACATGTGTGTGTGTGTTGTGATGTGTTCCCTCGTGATCAGACTATATGTGCCTGGATGACCCTCATCACCCCTATTGGTGCTTGGATATAGGCGTGGTATTTGTGTTGTAAACTTTCTCTATCTATATCATCATTCTTCCATGTTTGTGATTGACTTTTGGTAAATTGGGGACAATGCAAAGCGTTGGGAGCATTTAGGCCTCCTTCCATATTGACCCAATTTTTTATTTTACTTTATCTTTCATGCATTCTTCCTGATTTGGTTGGGGATTGATGATCTTTCGCCTCTCACCATGGTTACCTACTACTTATAAATAAAGGTAGATTTGACCCCGCAAAACCAGATCCCCCTGTGCCCTTTGTGTGCGATCTCTTTTCTTTTACCTTTCCCTTTATCTTTCTCTCTCCTTTGCTTGAGTTGTCCCTTTCATGTGTGACAATGTTACTTCTACATTACTTGGTCTTTATAAAATGCATTCGTTGCCAAATGAATATTTTCTCGAAGATCCTTCACACACTACTTTGTTAGAATTTCATTCTTAACTCAAAACCCTAACAAAACGTGTTTCCTTCATCATGGGTTTGTAAAGAAAGGACTTGGAAACCCTCCTTCGAAGCGGGAAAGGTCTTAGTCTTCCCCTTGCATGGGTGCATCTCCTTCCTTTAGAATTCCTTGATGAAGTGAACATATTTCAAAAGGATTATGTGATGATGAATCAATTCGAGAAAGAAGACATTAGCTTTTGAAAAAGTGTGTCCCTTGAGTGGACCCCTCCTCTTCACGTTAGGTTCCCAAGGAACCCCTTCAAAAGTCTTCATTGAGTTCTATTGCGTCTAGCCCAAGGGCAGCCTAACTAGACCGGTTTTACTTCTTTGCATCTAGTCCAGGGGTAGCTCTACTAGACCTGATTCACATCCTTACGTCTAGCTTGGGGGTAGCCTGACTAGAATTCACTTTTCAAATAATGCGTCTCTTGAGTGGACCCTCCTTCCTTTTGAAGGGTTCCTGAGGGGCCCCTTTGAAAATCTTACAACTTAGCAATGGTTTATTGACTATCCATTCATTGGCCTGCGCGGCCAATTCCTAATGTGTTCTACCTACGGGTAAACATGTCACCCTCTCAGACTCTACAGAGTCCCCTTTGCTTAGTCTCCCTCATATGAGAGTTCTTGGGGGATACCTTCCTTGCAGGTTTGCAAGTCTGTAAGGTGCTTTTCTTGGTATCCCTCATGTGAGAGTTCTTGGGGGATACCTTCCTTACAGGTTTGTGGGCCTGTAAGGTGCTTTTCCTAGTTTCCTTCATGTGAGAGTTATTGAAGATACCTCCCGTGCCGGACGGTGAGCTTCTGAGACGCTTTCGTTCTTTAGCTTTGTAGTTACGTGGAACTATGAAGCCTTTCCCTGCTCTTCTGAGTTCGCCAAATCGTGCTCTACTTCCTCGTCGGTTCAAGTATACTTCTCTTACTTTGTTACTTCCTTACTACTCTACTTTACCGAAGCACTCATCAATACTCGTGCTCACTAAAGTGGGGGGAAAATGTATAAGCATGAATTTTCACCCCTAACGTAAATTCCCTGTTACCCCCTTGCACTTTAGAAAACCTAAGGTAGAGGCTTAATTCCACTTAAGCCCACTAATCACATCACACTTGGCACCTTTTTTGTGTGTCGATGGGGGCATTTTTGTCGAGGACACCCACGCGGCACGTAGACATCCACACAGCGCGCTTACATCCTTGGTAGATTCCTGTGGCTGGAGACTACAAGGATGTTACACTTTCGATTTGAAATTGAAGAGTAACACCTCCCTTCGGTCGGTCAACTCATATATGGCCATTTTCATCCATTCATCCATTGTTCTCTTCAACAAATGTTTTTCAAGATCGGTTTGAGAACTCTCTCCATTTCCATTCATCTATTCAAGCTTTGCAGCAACACCTCACACTCCATTGCAACAATCTACCACTCCATCACTCTGATAGTGCAAGCACAGGACAGACACTAGTGTAGCAGAGGCTTGAGTTCCTCTCATTTTCTCCTCCACAAGCCTTGAGTGCTTTGGACAGAGGTGGTAAGCTCCTCTCATCTTCTTTATTATCTTGGTTGAGTAAGCATGTACTGTTTTGTAGTGTCTTTTGTTTACGTAGCTTGTATTCCTTTCTTTATCTTTATTCATATCATTCACCAAAACAAGGGTCTAACTAAGGTAGGCCCCTAAACAGCCCCAACATTTCCCCCTTTTTTGTGTGTAGGTGGAGAGATCTAATAGCAATCTGGCGAGAGGATTGTTCTATGAAATTATCTTCATCACCCTTGCGGTAATATATTTCTTTTATCACACTCATATTTATGTTTCATTCTTCTTAATCTCATTCTGCTATTCAAGAAACCTCTAAACTAGGCCAGCAGTCCTTTCTTGAGGTTTTAACCATGTCTCTCTGGTTTTCTGGTCGTACGTACACCAGCGCACCTGTGAGGTGCCAGTGCATCGCATTGTCATTATGAAACTGCGCTTATGTCCTCTAACAGAGAATCACCTGAGATGCAGGGTTGACCTTAAAAAGTGCTTCACCTAGTCTCTCTTCACTTCTCAAGATCGCAAAGTGGTCGAAGGACTTCATAGTCTTCATCATTCTCATCCCTTCTATCCTAACCTTCCTTTAAACTAAGGTAAGTTAGGGCAGCCTTTCCTCTCTTGGCCTTTCATGACCTTGGGCCTTGCAATGGTTATCCCCCTCTCTTACAACTCTTATGATAATATCTCCATATGAAGATTGTCAAACTCTATGCACTATTTTGTAAGTGTTGATAAAATGTTTACACGAATTAAACTGAAAAATAATTCAAAAAATATTGAGCACAACTAGCAGAGATTTTATAGTGGTATCAGAATTGGTATTCCTACTAACCTGAGAGGTTGCCTTCATATCTTGGTTTTAGAAATTTTAGTTGCACGTTCATTTATGAATCTAGAATAAAGGGAGTATATAACCTACAAAATTTGAAGGCATAGGTCATCTAATAACTTGTTTGATTCAAAGTCAGAAGAAGAGAAAAATATGGGTGATAGGTGTGAACCTTCTGAAGGTAGTATTATGCAGATATTAAATGACCTTGCATAAGGTCAACAACAATTGGTACAACTTCTTACTCAGTTTATGAACAATCATAACAATGTTGGTAATAGTGGTACAATGGGTACAAATGGTCACAATGGTGAAGGGAGTAACACACGCATTCTTGCTCAAAGTCACACTAGGACATTGAGTAGAGTAACTCCTAGAACTCTTTTACCTTAGTCCTTGGGAGGACAACAAGTTGGAAATCAAGGGCAGCAAGGACAAGGTGAAGGGTTTACTGACTACTTGAGGGAGTATCAATCTCTTGGTGATGAGTTTCACACAGCTATGACATTACAATTTTTTTGTGTTATTAAGTATAGAAACATGCCAAGGGATCATAACAAGGGCCCACAAAATTAGGACCTACAATGTAAGGTTAGAAACTTTCTCCATTCCTTTGTTTGATGGCTCAAGCAAATGCACTGCCAAAGCATGGGTGTAGAAGCTAGATATATATTCCTAAGTCAACCCGATGTTGGAGATAGAGGCCATCAAGTAAGCTACTTTACATTTGGAGGGAGAGGCCCATGAGTGGTGGTACCATGGACTGGTCACTTTGGGCCATGCTACCATTACCTCCTATTTGGACTCCACTCAAAATTTTATGGATAGATTTGATAAGAAGGACCCAAAGTTGTATTTCAAGGAGTTGGCATAACTTAAGCATGTGGGTACAGTGTATGCCTACATTTCTTAGTTTCAGAGACTCTCAATTATGGTGTTGGATGTATTGGAGCACAGGTTGATCATACTGTTTATTGACAATTTATCTGAATGACTGTGTGGCTGGATTAAGGCCTTTAAACTGGATTCATTATAGGATGCCATCACCAAGGCATGTGATATAGAGAATTCAGTGCCTAAGAGAAAAAAATTGTCCAAACTATTCATCCCTCAAAAGAACAAAGATAAGAAACATTTTCAGAAGGAGTGGCCCAAGAAGGACAAATTGGATGATGAGGCTCATAGGGAGTTAAGGAAAAAAAAATGTTTAAGATGTAACTATCCTTGGGAGCCTAGACATAGATGCATGGGTAAAGGGAAAGTGCATTACATTGAGGTTCTTTCTGATAGTGAGAGTGAAGAGGAGGTAGGACCAGTGTAGGACAACGATCATAGTAGTTCAGAGGATGAGTAGCCTCATGTGGAGACTAAGGGTGGATCTATTTCCACTATATCAGGTACTCCCAAATTCAACTCTTTCAGAGTTAGGGAGTATTACAGGGGTGGTGAGTTACAGTTTTGATTGATAGTGGGGCAACCCACAATTTCATAGACTCAACATTGATGACTAAGAGAGGTGTTCCTACAAAGGATTTTGATGGATTCAGTGTGATGGTGGTAGATGCATTCAACATGACTTGCACACAAAGGGTTCATTGGATGGGTGTGACATTGGGACACTATACACAAATGATTTATATGTAGTTGACATGGGTGATACTAATGCCATCTTGGGGATATAGTGGCTTCATTCATTAGGGAAGTATTCTTAGAACATTCAGATAATGGAGCTTCATGGCAATAGATGGTAAGAAGATTGTGCTAAGGGGTATGGCCAATGGTTCTCCAAAGATAGTGTCAGCTAAGTAGATGGAAGGTGTGTTGAAGAAGTTGAGTCCACTTTTTGGCCAAAAAGTGGAAGTGTTTTCCCTCATTTTCAAAATTTTCTGATTTGACCTAAAAATTTGAAGCACTTAGAGATTGATTCTTTCAAAGAGTCAGCAATATGAAATGTAGTACTCCAAATCTAGTTTCCAAATATGTAATTTATTTTAATACCCAGATGATACAAATTGATTTTCAATAGGCATGTTTAAAAACCACTATTTAAAAGTCACTTTTCTTTTACCATACCATGCACATGTACATCATCCATATTTTGACATAAATAATTGATTTTTTTCTAAATCCTTTTGGAAAAATATTTGTAACACACTGAAGAATGTGGATGATATTTTTTGTAATTTTTTGTATTTTTTTTGTTAATCTTTTATTGGCCATCTTTGTTGTTTTGAAAAATCTTTGTGTACGTCATGCATAAGATGACCTAAACTTATCATTTTTTTAATTTATTTTTCAAATTGAAAAGAATTGTTTGAAGAATGTGGACGTATAATTTCTTTCTTTTTTAAAAAAAGATATTAAAATACTAAAAACCCTGATAATTCAAGTTTATGGAACAGTTTCATCAAAAATTATTTCAAAAATTAAAAAAAACAATCCAATTGTAAAACAAATACATTTTTGGAATCTACACAATCTCATCTATAATGGGTTTTAATTTCATGAAAACATTCTACAAAACGTCTTCAGACATATGTCCAAAGTGACTCTTTTCTACTAACAATGACATGACCTTGAAGTTGTGGGTCAAAGCAGGTCCAAAGCTAAGGGTTGACTCCCCAAGCCTTTTATTCAACCTGAAACCCATAGCAAAAACTAGGCCAAAATTTTATTTTTTTAGAAACAGGATCCCATTTTGTTTGTTTTTTTAATTTAAAGCCTTTATGAAATGGGATCCTGTTTCTAGAAAATAGGATCTTGTTTTTGGCTCGGGGTCCTGAAGCAAAGTGGGATCCCGTTTGCTAAATAACGGGATTTTATTTCATTTTGCTTGATTTCGGATTTTTTCTAACTCTGAAACTTCCACTAGAAGTGGACTCATCTTCTTGCATTTAACTTGGAGAGTATTTTTAGGCATGGTTATCTTTCTTGGGTAGTTAAGTGTTTGATTACGTCTAAGGAGTCTCCACATAGTAGCCAACCATACCATGTGGATATTCAATCACTTTTGGGTAAACATGATTAAATTTTTTGGGAGATACCTCCAAGGAGACCTCCTTGTAGAGGTTTTGAGCACACCATTGAGTTGGAAGAGGGAGCTAAACCAGTCATAACCACTCCTTATAGACATACTAATAAATTCAAAAATGAGATAGAGAAGGTGTTTAAGGAGTTGTTAAACATTGGCCACGTCAAACCTAGCTCCAACCCATTCACTTCTTTAGAAGTCCTAGTTAAGAAGAAGGATGGGATGATGCATATGTGTATAGACTACTAAGCTTTGAATAAGAAAACAATTAAGAATAGGTATTATATACCCAAGATCGATGAGCTACTTGATAAATTGCATGGAGCAATTTACTTTTCAAATATTGATCTTTGATTGGGGTACCACCAGATTATAATTTGTGATCAGGATATATACAAGACAATATTCAGGTTCCATTATGGGCACTATGAGTTCTTGGTCATGCCCTTCGGTTTGACCAATGCACCTACTACCTTCCAGTCATGTATGAAACACATCTTCAACAAGCAACTGTGTAAGTATTTATTGGGGTTCTTTAATGATCTCCTTATCTAGAGTAAAACTTGGGATGACCATTTGAGGCAGTTAGATGAGGTGTTGGGCATCATGAGAGAGCAGTCTCTATATGCTAAGTCATCTAAGCATGAATTTGGCATGAAGGAGATCCTATATTTGGGCCATGTGATCAATGCAAAAGGTGTGCAGGTATGTTAAGAGAATATTCAGGCGATATTAGATTGGCCACTGCCTAAGTCTCTTACAGAGTTGCATGATTTCTTTAGGTTATGCAATTACTACATGCATTTGTTAAGGGTTTTTACAGTTGGGTGCACCCTTGATAGATCTAACAAAGAAGGGAGCTTTAAAATGGAAAAAGGAGGCCCAAAGGGCATTTGGTAGGCTTAAGGAGGCAATGAGCAGTTGTCCAGTGTTGACACTTCCAGATTTCTTCAACCTTTTATGCTTGAGTGTGATGCTTCAATTGAGGGCATAGGGGTAGTGTTAATGTAGAACAAGAATCTGATAGCATTTGGGAGCAAAAAGTTGTGGGGGCCTAAGAGATTGTATTCCATATACAAGAAGGAGATGCTTGCCATTATGCATGCATTGGTGAAGTTCAGGCAATACCTGGTAGGTGGAAAATTGGTGGTGAGAACCGACCACAACAGTTTGAAGTATTTCCTAGAGAAAAATGACCTACATGAGAGGCAATAGAAGTGGGTCATAAAAAATACAGGCCTACAATTTTGATATTGAATGTGTTAAGGGAAAGAAGAATATAGTTCTAGATACCCTTTCTAGGAACCAACAACATGTTCCCTTGCAAATATTTTAGCTGATTGGAAATCTCACCTCTCGGTAGAGTACTCTAAGAATAAGTTTTCCGATGAGTTGATAGATGCTCAAGTACAGGATGATTGGTACAAGGTGGTTGATGACATTATCTACTACAAAGACATTATATACTTATTACCTGAATCTAAGCTCAAGGAGAATATTATGAGAGGTACTTCAAAACATGTAGACAAATCAGGGAGAGGTTCTCTTGAAAGCACCTCAAGGATGATGTGTTGTGTTAAGTGAGAGAATGTGTGACTTGTTAGCAGAACAAGTCAAAGCATACCCATCCAGCTAGGTTACTACAACCATTTCCCATTTCTAATTAGAAGTGGGAGAGTGTGTTTATAGACTTCATCACATGTCTACCTAAGGTTCATGGTAGGGACTACATTTATGTTGTGGTAGATCAATTGACTAAATTCATTAACTTATTTGTGATCCCTTCATAGTACAAGGCACTGTAAGTGGAAGAGTTATTTATCAGGGAGGTTTTCATACTCCACAATTTTCCTAAGTACATTGTCAGTGACAAGGAAAGTGGATTTCTTAGTGCTTTTTGGAAAGAGTTGTTCAGACTTGTTGGCATAGAGTTGACTCCAAGTATGAACTACCACCCCCAGTCACATGGCCAAAAAAAAGATAGTGAATAAATGGATAGAGGGATACGTATGTAACTATGTCTTGGGACAACAAAGGGCATGGAAAAAGTTGTTTCATCTAGGAGAGAATTTTTACAACACCACTTACCACATGTCCATTAGTATGACACCATTTTGTGCATTATATGGTTATGATGCACCTTCATTTTTGGATTTGGTATTTGGGGATAGAAGGGCTCCCAAAGATATACTAGATACAAGAGAGCCAATATATTATTAAGGCTCTTAAGGAGAATTTATAGGTAGCACAAAATCAATAGAAGAATTATGCAGACAAGAACAGGGTTGAGCATAATTTTGAGGTGGGAGACTTGGTCTTCCTAAGGTTGCATCCCTACAGACAATCTTAACTAAAAAAAAGTGGTGCAGAGAAATTGAAACCACATTTCTATGGTCCTTACAAGATAACTAGGCGAGTGGGGGAAGTAGTCTATGAGTTGGAGTTTCTCAAAAATAGAAAGATTTGCAATGCTTTTCATATGTCATGCCTCAATAAGGCATTGGGTAAATAGGTTACTTCATCAATATAGTTACCTCCATTGGATGACGAGGGGTGTTTGGTGTTGGTTCCTAAGGATATTATTGATGTCAAGAAAAGGAGATTGAGAAGCAGGAAAAGTGCAATTAAAAAGGTAATGTTAAATAATCAATTAAAAGGGGTTATAAATTGACTTTTGGAAATATTTAAAAAGTAACTTTATAGTCACTCTATTTATTTTAATGAGTGGAGAAATGAAAGTGGTATAAAAGGTGATTTCGGAGCTCATTTGTACGATGCTTGTTTAGTTTTTATTATTCACGTTTTGGAGAGCTTCTTCAAGTTCTTGGTTTGGGGAACGAAAAGCTTAGGGAAACTGGTTTTAGTTGTTGGCCCCCTACAATGATTTAACAACTAAGCCCTTACAACTATGATTCAAACATTGGACATCTAACCTAAATAGCTATCACAATCATCATGAAGGTGCATTTAACTTGTCAACCCAGGGACATAAACTTGAAATGGGTCAACATAGTATGTGCACTAGGAATCCAAAGTAGTCATATTCATCTTACAACTAAGAAAGATACAATGTTGAAAGTAAATTGCTTGGAAGGAAATAACATAAGTGTTGAGAATCAACCAATAACTCTACTAAGTTGAAATTCATGATAGAAATGAAAATATGAGCAAACAAACAAGAAACTACTATGTTTGCTTTGGCTATAGGAATAGTCACAGAATGGAATTCTAGTGGCTGCAGGAATAGACAGTGCCAGATTCTTAACTAATTATTGAACAAAAAATAACAACTAAACTAAAGGCCGAAATAATCACCAAGTAGGACCCCTTGGATGAGTATCCCTTAAAAAAAATGTAAACTCAAATGCACGAACTTATAACTTCATTTTATTCATTGGAAAACATGAGTACAATTAAGCAACATGACTGTATTACTGAATAACTAAGAATGCAAGTACATCATCAGATTGCACCACCTCCTGAGAAGGAGCATCTAAGTCTTATTTATAGGAAAATAAGCTACTAACTAATCACCTAGCAAGGCGATCAACTCCCACAAGAGGACGCCACTTTAGGGAAAGCATAAAAGTGGAGAGGCGGTTACACATGCGCGGGATCTGGTCAAACATGTTTGCCTTAATGCAAATTTAGCATAATAGTAATGCCTATATTCACTCAATAGACAATTAAGACCATTTACAAGGGCATTACAATTTTGATTTAAACAAGGAATCTCCCATCGTCGAGAATCTTCCCTCTTTGAATCATCACCTTGTTGATTGTTATGGTGAATGACCAGCTAGCAAAATCTTCCTCAATTGCAATCCTCTAATTATATCTGCATGACAATATTAGTATGCACAACAACTACATATCTATAACTATCTTAAAGTGGCATTCATTAATCCACATGTAAAATTAACATAGATAGTTCATATAGCATGTCAATGTCATTTAAAGGTTATGAAAATAAGCTTATGCCCAATGTTTATGGTTTTGAGGAAATATCATAAAAAAGGTCAACATCCAAACATCAAATTATATGACAACTACAAAAAATGGATAATAAACTCTATCAAAATTGAACCATAAACTAGACTCATCACTCCTCCCAACTTAAGGTTTTGTTTGTCCTCCAATAGAGGAAGAGTTGTTCTTTCACTTGGTCAATGCCCTAAAAATTTTAACTGCCAGTTGTCCTACATTAGTTTTTGTTGTGCGTGAATTAGGGTCCCAATAGAACCCTTGTTGTATGTCCAACTTGCTCCATCTCTGTCTCTCCACAACTATATCATGCTGGTAATACTTGAAATTTGGCACAGGCCACAATAGAATAGGTGGCTGAAAAGTCAGTGGAAGCCAAAATTGTCCCTTTGTCATTCCAATATTTATATATATCTATCAATTCTCTTAAGTGTCGCAGTATAGTTCTACATAGAATGAGGCTCATCTTGTTTCAATTCATTAGTTAGGTTGTTCCACCTTTGTGACATGTATCCCATTACAGATTCCCCTATGGTTTTTGCTACCTCCTCATATTCTTTATAAACTGCTTCTCTCTTAGATAGGATCCTATTGCCATAGCTTGGTCGGTAAAGAATTATGTGTCAATCCCTGGAAATGTATCCTAGATTTCTAGATTCAACCCTAATGGACAGGGGAGTGTTGGATTCAATTTGCCTATAAGTCCTTAACTATTTTCCCCAACTAATTTCATTTTGTAATCAAGACATAAATGCCCTTAATTGGATATCTCCAACATACAACAATGGATTCCAATCATGGTCTTGGGTCATAGCATAATTATGCAAATAGAATTCACACAACAAATTTTTCATTTCAGGAGGAGCAATCTGATAAGCATTGAGAAATTCAAGAGGAGTCTCAATGGAAGGATTCAAACCTAAAACAATCCTTGCTAGCTTAAAAGAAAGATTCTTCTCCTTCAAATACAAAGCATAGACCCTTGGAGGAGTCTTGCACTCTAAGATCTGAGGTACTAAGGTTTCCATATTATCCACCTTTTCCTTTAAAGAAGCAATTTCTTTACTCTTATCTTCAATATCTTCATCTCTCTTTTGAATTTCCCTCTTTACCCTGTGTTTCTCCTTTTTCCATTCTTCTTCCCTCCTGTGCACTTATTTCCATAAGTTCATGGCTACCATATGCATTAAAAAATCAAAGGGCTTATGTATTCCTACCAAAAAAAATCCTAGCACTTTTCCTTGCTCTTCGTATGGCTCTAGTTGAAGGGATTTTGTTTGTTCAGCTAATTCTGGCTGCAAGGGTGTTGATTGTTCTCCCAGTTTTGGCTGTAGGGCCTCTTGTTCTTTCTCTTGCTTTTGTTGTAGGAACTATTGATTCTACTCTTGCTGCAGGAGCTCCTAATTTTCCTCATACTCTTGGCTTTCAACTTGTTATGTGATGTCAGTAAGATCAGCTAGCGTTATGTTTGTTGCTTCCTCAAATATGTCCTTTTCCTCAACATTTACCTGCCCCATTGGAGCTTTTGTATCCTCACGTGATGTTTCTCTAGGATTAGGGCTTCCCTCTGGAGATACACCAAAGACTAGCCCAACTGGTCTTGATTTTCTAGGAAGGATTTCATGTTTTTCTTTTGTTGTAGGAAGAATAGTGTCAGCCTTCCATTTCTTAAAGGTTGACACTTCTTTTTCTATCATTTTCTTTTTAGATTTTCCCTTCCTTATTTATGCCTCCTTTTGTGCCCTAGTTCTCATTAGGATGCCAAGAGGAACATCATCATCAGAATTTGGAAGAAACTTTATTTGTCTGAATGTTCTACCTCAGAAGAACTAATCTCTATGGTTTGTTTGGTTGTAGGAGGGTTTACACTAGGGCTTGCACTAGAACTTGAGGCTCTAGGAGTGGCTCCAACATTGCTCATTCTCCTACTAACCTTATGAGGTTGAGGCAAAACCCTAGGTCACAAATTCTTTGGTCTAATTTGATAAATATTCAAGAATTCTTCCCAAGTCGTATTAGACACATCATTGAGAGACTTCTCAACTAACAATTTGATCAAAAAATGTTGGGAAACATAATTATCCCTACCTTTTTGGGTCTTGATCACCATGATTGAAAGAAGGTGGTAGAGCACGTTTGGCACATTCATTATTCTCCCATGCCTCATGTGATTCAGGAGTTTGAAGTGCATAGAATGTAGATTCAACTGATGAGCTTCATAGGTAATGTACTTCACAACATAAATAACTACTTGCTTCCATAGCTCGAGAAGAGAGGTTCTCTTCACACCTTGTTTGTCCACACTCAATGGAGTGTCACCAGGTTTTGTAAATTCAGCCCTAGCTGACTTGGCGTCTCTAGTAGCAGGGTAATGTTCATCGTCGACAGGCAACCCTATAACTTCTACAATCCTCTCTTCAGTGGCTATGACCTCCAACCCTTTTACCGTGGCCTTTCCTTCAAACAATGTCTGGGAAAATTCCAATGCGGCATCTTCATTAAAACCATTCAACTTCAAGAAATAATCTAACCATCCACAATTTTTGAACTCGGTCTAGCAAGGTGCATCCTACAGTAATACATCATGAACCGTGGGTTCATTTTGAATCAACCCACCTCACATTGTTCAGTTGTCTGGAATCAAACAATCACTCTTCAAAGTTTCTCTTCCTACAATCTTCATCTGAAAGCTAAACTTCTCCTTCCTGCAACACTGCTAAATTTCTAATGCTAGGGTCATCTGAATTTTACCTTTTTGGCTTAAGATTATGACAGGAGCAATAAAGGTAGTAAAGCAGTAATAAATGAAGGCTATGATCAAGAAAAATGGTCACGATTGATGTCATTTCACACATGTGAGCCATCATCTCACTCAGAATTCAAATCGGCTCAATAATTTAAACTTTGTTGGCATGAATCAATATGGACAGACACATGGACATGGTATTCACAATTTCCCCCCCAACCTAAATTTGCACATGTGTCCTCACATGTGAGGTGGTAATGATGATTTGACAGGGGCAAGGAATAATTACATGCTATGGAAAATGTCCATATTAATGTACAAAAATTAAATGAATGTACTAAAATACAATTAAGATATAAAAAATTGATGCACACGTACCTGAATTCATGGAAGAATTGTTGTAAAGATTATGGAGAAAGTACCAGTCACTTTTAAGAAATCAGTTGATCAATTAATGAAAGTGGAGTGCAATGAGGTGAAATGGAATGAAGTGAAATGATGGCAGCGTGATGGAAGAGAGATAAAGGTGGAGATGGATGGGCGGATGGGTGAAGAAGTGGACCCCCACAAAAGTGGAAGTCTTTATTATAACAAGTTACATACCTTAGTTATCCAGAAGGAGGGACACTAGGTCTGCTTGCTTTAGCTACAGGAAATTCAGGTGTTGCATGCTGAGTGAATTGTTGTAGGAATTCCTCCTTGGAGGTTGGTTTGTGATACAACCTGAGGCGATGACCATTGAAAAGCAACTTAAATTTGACAGGGTTAATGGTAGTGAGTTGAACAGCTCCATTGGAAAAGACTTCAACAACCTCATATGGTCATAGCCACCTTGTCTACAATTTTCCCGCATTGTCTTGATACCTTGAGTCATAGAGTAGTGCCCAGTCACCTGACTGGAATTTCTTATGCTTTATGAATTTGTCATGCCACTTTGTTCTTTAATTCTGCACTACCTCTGTGTGATGCAAGGTTTCCTTCCTCATCTCATCCAAAGCACTTGGTTGCATGATTTTTTCCCTTTGTGTCTCAGAGATATCCATCCCCAAGTCTACTGCAGTCCTAAGAGTCTTATGCTCAAATTCAGTGGGCATCATAGTTGTCTTTCCATACAACAACTCAAATGGAGTGAATCATGTATTTCTTTTGCAGGTAGTTATATAAGCCCAAACAGCTTATGGTAGCCTACTTGCCCAGTGCTTTCTATGGATAGCCACTATTTTAGTCAAATTGGCTTCAATTTCTTTGTTGGTCACCTCAACTTGGCGATTGGCCTAAGGGTGATAAGGAGTAGACTTCATGTGCCTAATGTTGTACTCATTGACCAATGTTGTAACAAGGGTTGAAGTGAATTGATCCCTTTGACTAGTCACTATCTCTATTGAAACTTGTTGTGCCTTTTGCACACGTGCCCCATTCGGAACGGGGACCCTCTCTTCCCTCCTTTCGATTGTTGGATCCTTTTTGATTTTCCTCGTTTTGCATACCCATTTTTGTGACCCAAGGGGTCAGTGCATTTCCCAATGCCATATTTTAAGCTTTCCCAAAGTCCCCCCTTTAAAATTGCTAAGTCTCGGGTTAACTCGGGTTTTCCTTGTCAAATTGTCGTTTCGGCGTCTCTGGCAATTTTTGGGTTTCCCCTTCCGGGTTTCCCCTTTTGGGTTTTCCCCTCCAGATTTCCTCTTGGGCTTTGTCGTTTCAACGGCTGTGGCGGGGTGGCTTCCCAGCCACCAGACTCTGAACCTCCCACCGCCGTCTGTGTTTTTAAAACCTACCAACCTAACCTACCGCCGTACAAAGGAATTCAATGTTGTATTAATGGTGGGTATGGCTATAAAAATGAATTTTCTGGCCGTCATTATCAATTGTTCGAGTGATAGAAAGTTGGAGAACTCTCGGTGTCCAGGCATTTTCTGCCTAGCAGTCCGAGCGCTTTTTCGATGTCCTCCACGCATCCGGCAATTTGCTCTTCGAGATTTTGAGGTAGGTTTGTCGTCTGTGTGCCCTTCCCCTTTTGTTTTGTGAAATTTCGCATTTTGATGAAGGTAAAATGTAAAGTGGAACTAGAATTAGGTAAATTTATGCCCTCCGCTCAAACCCACCTTTTAGAAAATTAAAAATCAATCGCTAAGTGGCTGAAAATTCAATCTAGAGCTTCACCACGCCGCGACCATTCTTCGGAACAGCGTCGGCGTCTTTCGAGCCCGGGTCTTCCCGTGACCATCTGCGGTGTCTTAAAAATTCTTCACGTCGTAACCCTCATCGGACTCCAACCTCCGGAATTCCCCTCTCGGGATTGCGTTGCATCATCACTGTTTTATATGGCCTTGCCTGAGCATCTTCCCGACCTCCAGAGCCCAGACCCTCTAGGTCCGTCTGAAAATCTGAGCCTTCGACTAAATTCAATCCAGTCCCGGGATTCGGCCCTCGAAATTCCGTTCTCGGAATTGCGTACCGACTTCGCCATTTCAACGGCCTTCCCCGAGCGGCTTTCCGAACCTTAGTTCTTGACTGCAAGGTGTTCCAGTTCCCAGGCGGAACCTTCGACCAAATTTCCCTCCAGACCCCGACCTCCGAAATTCTGTCCTCGAAATTCCGAGTCGGGTTCGCCATTCCAAACAGCCGTCCTGGGACATCTTCCCGGCTCTCAAACCCCGATCCACTGCCCACCAAAACCAAAATTCAGGTAAAATCTCTCCTCCGAGCTTCTTACGGATTCTGAACACTGGAATTCCCCTCTCAGGATTCCGTCCCATCGGCGTCGTTCTAACGACGAATTCGGGACGGCTTCCCGACCTCCGGGTCCCGATGCTCTATTCGTCGCCTGGTGGTCCCGAACCCTCTAACCGCCTCCGGGAACTGTCTTCCAGATTTCCTTCACCAGATTTTTGCTTCTATTTCGCCATCCTCGACATTCAACCCATAACCGCTTCCCGGCGACGGCAATCCGAGACCCAGATTTCAATGCCTAGAATTTCGTGTCCTCTGCACCGTTTCAGATGGCTTTCCTGCAGATGATACCCGAAATCCCAAATGAAGGATCAAATGACCTCCAAATCCTAAACGGATTTCGACCCACATGCTCAAATTACGTTTTCCTTCACATCAAACCTCAAACACTCAAATCAAACCTCAGGAAGTGCCTTTGGGAATTCCATCCTCATTTTTCCCTTTCACACGACATTCTGCCAAGGGAATTCCAGCTCTGGAACCCCAGATTGCTTACTTTGCTTGCTAACGATGAAGTATCAAGTTTTGCATGTTTATTGAATATGAATTATGATTGCAAAACTAATCTTGACATGCAGGGACTTGTCGATGGCCGTTTTGTCAAGTTTATTGTTACTAATTCACGTCTTTTGTGCAAGATTTATGGAATCCAGTGCAGAGACTTCCGACACCTCCAAGAAAGGGAAAGGAACAACCAAGCCACCACGAGGCAAGGAAGACAAAGACCTAATGAGGTACAAGTTCCAAGGGGTCCCTATACAATCCAGGATCACCACCCTTTGGAGGGATGTCACATATACCAACATCGAACAGGTCGATGTTGACGAATTCACGCAGAGAGTTAGAACGAATCCCAAAAGAGAAAACACAAGGCTAATAAAGAGCAGTGGAATTGCTAAGGCTGCAGGTTTCCCACCAGCCTTAGTGGCTCCGGAGCTGGTAATGGCATGCGTAGAGGCCTACCAACCTGATACTAGAACTATAGTGGACTAGGACAGAAATATCCTTGCAGATATGTCTCGGTCAGGTATAACGGCAACCTTCCACATTCCTGCCTTTGAGAGCATGGAGGTCCCCACTATGAAGGAATGCAAGGAGTTGTGGGAACAAGACCTGTTGGGATGCAAAAAGCTTATCAACCAGTACTGGTTGAAGGACAAGCGAGGCAGTGCTAGTAAGCTTCCTCAGGAGCTCTTCCATAGCGACTTCTTCGAGGATTACCATGACCTCGTAACTCTACTCAGTAGGGTAATCGGCCTTCCTAGCGCGGCCTTCTTCCAAGAATGGATGTTCTATTTTATAGAGTAGATTCTCTGCAGTAGAGGCACCACCTTCTATTGGGGCGAGATAATTAGCAACTGCTTCCACGAGTAGTTTACCACCATGAAAAAGACCACCAAATTCTTCATGACCTCCTATTTGGTGTATTCCCTTGCCAATCAGCAGCACTATCAGGGATTGACATTAATGCCTAGTAATCCATCGGGGCCAAAGCTCAAACCTTATGACAGATACCCTCAACTCTAGTTCCAGAACTTCAAGAAGAATTACTGTAGGGTGAATGATGCGTTCATCGCTCACATCATCCGGTCCTTAGGAGGGGATTTTCATAAGAGGACATCCCATAGCGCTAGGGCTCTCCTTAGGCAGTACGCCTTCTAGTACATTCAGTTCCCCAAGTTCACCTACATGCACATTGAGGGATTCACAGAGAGACCAAACAAGTTGCCCCGATACCCAAATGACCAGATCATCCTCTTGGAGCTAACCCAACAGCTACGACACATTCATGGCATCCTGAGCGAAAAGCATTTGGCAAGCCCCACCTATCCCATTAACCTTGGTCAAGGGATGTATAAAATCCACACCTCCCATTGTGCAGGATATTTGGAGAAGGAGCTAGCCAAATATAACTTCGAGCAATACACAGCGCGGCCATGAATGGATCCTTATGGTCACATCAGAAAGGCACTGGGATGTGAATACGCCCACCTCCACAACATCGAGCACTTCTGGGCCAATTGCAAAGATGATCTTGAGGTGCGGTTGTGACATTACATGCACATGACCGCCATCTATGTACGAAGGGTAAACTTGTGTCTAGTCCCTGACAGCTGGAGGAGGATGAGGACATAGTGATCGATCCAAGCTACGATGTAGTTTCCAACTTGTCACTGCCTGCAATTGAATGGAATGAACCAGAGCTTAATGACATCGGTGTACTCACTAAGCCCATTGAGATCCGAACAAGGGCATGGATCGACAAGAAGGTGACCCAATTGAAACAACAAGGGGTTGTCTTAACATTCAATGAACTTACAAGTGAAAATGTAAGTGAACCAAGTGGCTCTGAAGGTGGAGTAGATGCTGTTGCAACTGGGGAGACATCCAAGACCCCACCATCGGTGAATACCAAGAAAAGAAAAGAGGCTAGTAAACAGAAAGAAATAGCAAGAAAAGAGCTCCAGTATAAAGATCTTCATTAGTGCTTAAGCCAATTGTATACCACCACTGATAAACACCGGAATAAGCAATATTGACCAGATCGGGAGCACCTCCTCGGGTAAAGGCTTCTACGGCCAGTTGACCAAAATGAGGATCCCAAATTGCATGAGCAATAGGTCTTATATGTAAGGGGTCATGGACCCATTCTTCAAAATTGCCATGCCAAGCTACATGGAACAAATTACCAGAGATCCACAGAAAGATTATAGCTAACTGCAATTTTTTCATTTTCTTTTTTTCCTAAAATGAAATGTACCACATTTACTTCTAATATAGAATAAATTAAAATTGCGGAAAGGTCCGCAGGTCAATCGAAATAAGAAATTGGGTTGCGTCATACATACATAACATGATACAATATCACTTGAAAGAAAGGCCTTTTTGACAATAAAGGCTACAAAATATATATTTTGTACAAAATTTTTGAAATACAAAAGTGATTCTTTACGTTTGACACCCAGGTCGAGTAGACCTCATTCTTGTAAGAGCTATTAACCAATAAATCGTAGGGAGGGACTTATTTATGTCACCAAAAACAGAGACTAAAGCAAGTGTTGGATTCAAAGCTGGTGTTAAAGATTACAGATTAACTTATTATACTCCAAAATATGTGACCAAAGATACTGATATCTTGGCAGCATTCTGAGTCACTCCTCAACCTGGAGTACCCCCCAAAGAAGCGGCAGCAGCAATAGCTGCCGAATCTTCAACTGGTACGTGGACCACTGTTTGGACCAATGGACTTACCAGTCTTGATCGTTACAAGGGCCGATGCTACAATATTGAACCCGTTCCTGGAGGGGAAAATCAATTTATTGCCTATGTAGCTTATCCCTTAGATCTTTTTGAAGAAGGTTCTATTACTAACCTATTCACTTCTATTGTAGGTAATGTATTTGGATTCAAAGCCTTACAGGCTCTACGTCTAGAAGATTTACGAATTCCTCCTGCTTATTCAAAAACTTTCCAAGGACCACCACATGGTATTCAAGTGGAAAGAGATAAATTAAACAAATATGGTCGTCCTTTGTTGGGATGTACTATCAAACCAAAATTGGGCCTATCTGCCAAGAATTATGGTAGAGCGGTTTATGAATGTCTCCGTGGTGGACTTGATTTTACCAAGGATGATGAAAATGTGAATTCCCAACCATTTATGCGCTGGAGAGATCGTTTCTGATTTTGTGCAGAAGCAATTTATAAAGCTCAGGCTGAGACGGGTGAGATTAAGGGACATTACCTGAATGCTACTGCATGCATGTACGTGTGAAGAAGATAATGGCCTACTTCTTCACATTCACCGCGCAATGCATGCAGTTATTGACAGACAAAGAAATCATGGTATACACTTCCGTGTACTGGCTAAAGCACTACGTATGTCTGGTGGAGATCATATTCACGCTGGTACTGTAGTAGGTAAACTTGAAGGAGAACGAGAAGTCACTTTGGGTTTTGTTGATCTATTACGTGATGATTTTATTGAAAAAGACCGAAGTCTTGGTATTTATTTCACTCAAGATTGGGTCTCTATGTCAGGTGTTCTACCTGTAGCTTCAGGAGGTATTCACGTTTGGCATATGCCTGCTCTGACTGAGATCTTTGTGGATGATTCCGTATTATAGTTTGGTGGAGGGACTTTGGGGCACCCTTGGGGAAATGCACCTCGTGCAGTGGCTAATTGAGTCACTTTAGAAGCTTGTGTACAAGCTCGTAATGAAGGACGTGATCTTGCGCGTGAAGGTAATGAAGTGATCCGCAAAGCTACTAAATGGAGTCCTGAACTAGTTGCCGCTTGTGAAGTATGGAAAGAAATCAAATTTGAATTTGATACGATTGATCACTTGTAACCAAGTGACTTTCGTCTGTTTGGTCCCTTAATCAAATCAAACTCGGCCAAATCTTTTCTTTTAAGATTGAGTCGAATACCGAATGGATGGGAATATATAATTCGGCTAGAAAAAAGGGCTTAGCTCTCGATTATTCGATTTGGGCGGTGGATTAGCAGATCCAGGCCCAGGGGAAAGGGGCTTCAATCTCTTCTAGCCTGCACCCAAAGTGGGCTAAAGATAATGTTATCTTTCACAAATTCAATCCTCATGATTGAATGGATTTTTCAAATCTGTTGTAATCTAATAAAAGCTAATTTTGACTCGGCTTTGTCCGGAGCTTTAAGAATAAAGTAAAAAAAAGGTACAATAGCGTATTGTATAAATAGAAATAGATATTTTATTGAGTCCACTGTTCATTCTTTTTCAATGAATCATCATGAATTTGTTGGACAGATCAGAAAGAACCTAATGGAGACTTCATTTTCTGTTTTTTGATCAGAAGCGGATTTTATACTATTCAAGGAATCAAATGTATGTAAAATATATAGTATATAAATATGTATATATACTATATGCTATTTGAACAAATAAATGAATTACAACGAGAAGATCGAATGAATTCTCGATTAAGTGGAGTGAGCCAGATAGAGAAATTTATTTTTTTGAAAAATACAAAAAAGATCTTTTTGCCCAAGATTTAAAAAAAATGGAATAAAAATGAAGCAAAATTTGTATTTTATCTGTTCAAAGTTGTACATTAATAATATGTAGAAAAAATATAGGAAAATGTGTGAAGAAAACAAGGATTCTGAATATATCGAAACAACACCCGTAGAAGACAGATTCAATTCGGAACGTTTTAAGCATTTGTGGTTTTTGTGCGAAAATTGTGAGACCCTTCTCTATAAGAAATCTTTAGTAGAACAAAAAGGTGTTTGTGCAGAATGTGGAGCTACTCTGCAAATGACTAGTTCAGAGCGAATTGAACTTTTAATTGATAGTGGCACTTGGCGCCCTATGGCCATGAATTTATCTACGATAGATCTTTTAGAGAAAAAACATACGACATTTGACATCAAAATGGTTCGAAAGGTCTCAATTTTATTGTACAAAGTAATTTATCACAAATATTTTTACAAAGAGTTTTTTCAAAAAAATTCTAAAGCGTTGAAAACATTAGTAGCATACAACAATACTCTTGTTAATATCCTTAAGGTTGTACTAGAAAAGAAATTCATAAAATATTTGAATTTAGATGCAAAAGAAACTATTAAGATACTGCAAGACATTATTGGTACAGGTTTGAAAACAGTTCAATTTGTACTTCTTGAAATACGTAAAAGAATAAAAGATGAATTACATAGGTTTGCACTTTTCAATAAAGCATTAGAAAATCAGCAAATGTCTAGGTTGCTTTCTAAAACTTCTTCGGAAGATAGGGGGAATGACAAGTTTTCTATCATTTCTATAGAATTCGACAAAATGGCGCTTAAATTTCAAAAATTCCTAATTTTGGAATTGCTAATAAAATTAAATAAACAATTAGCCCACTTAGAAGAACAACTACTTTCACAAGATAAGTTCTTGAAAGTAGTGGCGGTAAACTTAGTCAAACTAGAACTTTATTTTCCGGAAGAAAAAAGAAAAACAAGAAAAATAAAAAAAATATTTCCTTTTTATCCTGGAAATGATCCAGAGACAGATTACTTTTTATGGCTGCGAAAACATATGGCGATCTGTTTGATGGAAAGATATTTGGTCTTTAAAAACTTTAAATATTGGTTTAAAAATCATTGTTGTGGTTTACTCAAAGGAGAACAATCTTCTCGTTTTGGTTATGATATTCTAGTAGAATACGTGAAAAAACAAGATCGCTACCAATGTTATAATATCATGGATCAGATCATACAGGATGATCTAGTCTCTAGTCCAAATAGTGTGGAGTTATTTCACCAAATAGAGAATCTCTACCTTCATCACAAGAAGAATGAAAAAGATTGTGCCAACAATTTCTTGTCGTATACTGAAGATACTAAGAGTATTTATTTCTATTTACTAGAGATAATGAAAGAGTTTTCTGCATTAGCACTAGATAGCAAAGAAAAAATTTGTAAGAAAAAAGAGACTTATATAGAAGATACTGAAGATATTGAAGATACTGAGGATATTGAGGAAGAATTTCCTTTCAGTTATGACTCTTTAACTAAAGAAGAAAAAGAGTATGTCGACGCTAACGTAAAACTAATAAAGAGTACACTTAATCTAGGAAAGGAAGAATTTATAGAAATAGAAGAACAATCTTATGAAGATTATAACACTTCCTATAAAAAAGAAACAGGTTTACCCGACGCTATTCAAACAGGAATAGGTGAAATAAATGGTATTACTGTCGCACTCGGAGTTATGGATTTTCAATTTATGGGAGGCAGTATGGGCTCAGGAGTGGGTGAAAAAATAACTCGTTTAATAAAGTATGCTACTGAGAATTTTCTTCCATTCATCCTCGTATGTGCTTCTGGTGGAGCGCGCATGCAAGAAGGAAGTTTTAGCTTAATGCAAATGAATAAAATAGCTGCTGTGTTGCATACACATCAAAAAGAGAAAAATTTACTATATATTTCAGTTCTTACATCTCCTACAACTAGTGGAGTCACTGCTAGTTTTGGTATGTTGGTTAATGTCATGATTATCGAGCCTAATGCATACATTGCATTTGTAGGTAAAAGAGTTATTGAACAGACATTAAACCAGATAGTAGATGATGAAGATCAAATATTTGATTCTTTATTTGATTTTGGAATGTTTGATACCATGGTTCCACGAGCTCTTTTAAAAAATGTTCTGAGCGAGACAATCGAAATATACATGTATAGTGATTGAAAGGTCAGAATAATTCATTTTATTATAAGATTCCCAAAAACAAGTCTTGATCCCTTAAGAATTGTTTTTTGGGGATCAAAATTATGCATAAAGTTTTGAAATTATGTAGTTGTTGTAAAGACATGCTGCTTAAAATATAATAGAAAATACAGTCATTTTCTGGTGTATTTCTGGGTTTCTCAACATGTTTCATGATTCTTCTCTATTTAGTTATAGCTTTGCTTTAAGTTACTTTGTTGTTCTATTATCCTTAGATTAGATTTGGTAGAATTAGTATGTTATCTTTGGTTTTGAAGATTGTTGTTGTGTGTATGCTTTCCTTGTCCATACTTTTGGTCATTTGATGAAGGTAGATGATTGTGCAAAGTTAATCTAGACTTTGATTTCATTGTTGTTCATTAAACTTCATCTTTATTCACCTCCCCATAGCGAATGAATGATGAATATTTGCAGTCCCTAGAAGATAGCACAGGTTTCATGATATTGTGAGAATTCTGATTAAGTGAAATTTTGTTTAAGGAAACTATCCGCAGCAGGAACCTCCATTATCACTGCTCACCAGTAGTTGCAGGTCCGGGAAACACCTTCCCTCCTCACCCTTTTCTTTTTTCTTTTTTTTAGAAACTTGTGTTAAGGTTCGTTGCACATTGTAAAGCCAAATCTGACGAAACAATGGAGTCTAAGAATTCTGCCTAAACTTGCAGCAAAGCATAGTAATTCCAGATCTGTAAAACTCCATTCATCGAATCAATACTCCTACAACTTTGACCACGTAAGACTGCCTTATGATTCTAGTAAATCACATCAAACAACTGAGATATTCCAAGCCTCGTCATGACCTGACTCCCGAGAGACCTTGGGATAGTGTTCTGCAATTTGATTGTGGAAGATTGTCTTTCAAGACAGGTAATGCACCTACGTATTACTTGTGTTGAGAAGTGCATAAAAACACCATCAACAAAACCCCATACCATGTGAAAATTTCCTCATAAAGAAATTATGCAACCTTATTATCTCTCGCATGCTTCATGGCCTTAACTTCTACCCACTTAGTTACATAATTAGTGCATACCAAGATATAGGATTTACCCTTTGATGGAGGATCAATGGGTCCTACAATATCTAATCCCCACTTATCAACTGGAGTGATTACTACTTGGGGGTAAAGTGACATCTCATCAGATTTGGTTAGTTGGCCCATCCTCTGGCATTTATCACACTTCCTTGTATATCTCCCTACATCCTTGTGGAGTGTGGGCTAGTAATATCTTGTGTTCAAAATCTTCATTGTTGTCCTCTTGGCTACAAAATTCCCTCCACATGGTTCATTTTTACATGCATGTAAAATATCATATGTCTCATCTTCCCTCACACATATCCTCATGACATGGTATGGTCTAGTGTAGAACAAACATCCAACAATCCATGAGAAAGGAAAATATTTTTCAATGAGCACCCTCCTCTCTTTTGGAGAGAAGTGATGAGGAACTCTCCCTGTGACCAAATAATTAGCTATCTCAGCATACCAGGGTGTCTGCACACTGATGGAAAATAAATGATCATCAAGGAAAGAGTCATCTATGACTTGATTGTCCTTTGATGTAGTCAACCTCGAAAGAAAGTCTACACTATTGGCCTTCCCTGGCTTATCCACAATGGTTATGTCAAACTCATGCATCAACAATAACCATCTTGCTAGCCTACATGAGATCAGGGCTTTATTCATGAGGTATCTAATGGCTGCATGATTGATATGCACAAAGATCTCATAGCCTATTATGTAGTGCTTTAATTTCTTTAGGGCATAGATCACTTCCAACATTTCTTTTTTTGTCACTTTATAGTTGAATTCAACTCCCTACAGATTTTTGCAGACAAAATAAATAGTATTTTCAATAGCTCCTTCTTTCTATCCTAAGACTGCTCCTATAGCATATTCTAATGCATCTGTATGGATGTGAAAATGAAGATCCCAATTAGGACCCTTGAGTATAGGAGCATGAGTTAAAGTTGCTTTCAAGTCATAAAATGCCTTGTCACAGTCTTTTGTTCATTGGAATTCGGCATCTCTAGTTAGGAGATTGTACAATGTTGCTGCCATTTTGTTGAAGTATTTGATCAACCTCCTATAATAACCTACATGTCCTAAGAAAATCCTAACATCTTTTTCTTTTGCAAGGATAATCAGATTGGTGATCACCTCAATACTTGCAGGATCTACTTGAATTCCTTTGTGAGAGATGTAGTGGCCAAGAACTACACCTTCCTGCATCATCATGAAGCACTTTTCACTATTTAAAGATAGATTGTGGTCTTCACATCTCTGTAGGACTCTCTTGATATTTTCCAATGCTTCATTGAAATCAGCACCATAGGTAGTGAAGTCATCCATATAGATTTCCTTGCAATCAAGAAAGATGTCTGAAAATATGCTAATGACTGCCCTCTGAAAAAGTTGCAAGTGCATTGCATAAGCCAAATGGAAGTACTGAGTAGGCATAGGTCCCCCATGGATAGGTAAAGTTGGTCTTCTCCTTGTCCTCTGGTGCAATTTGAATTTGGTTATAGCCGCTGAATCCATCTAGAAAATAAAAGTATTGTTTTCCTGCAAGTGAGTCCAAAACTTGATCTATGAAAGGTAAGGGAAAATGGTCCTTTTTGGTGGCAGCATTAAGTTCCCTATAATCAACACAAACTCGTCACTTCCCTCTTTTTTTGGGCACAATCACCAATGGGGACACCCACTGGCTATCTGAAATAGGGTAGATAAATCTTGCATCTAACAATTTTTGTAGTTCCCCTTTTATAATTTCTCTCAATGCAGGGTTAATTCTTCTTTGTGGCTGCCTCACTGGTGTACAATCATCTCTTATGTATATCCTATGAGTGCAAAGCTTAGGGTCCAATCCCTTCATATCATGATAGTCCCACACAAATGCAGACTGGTGGGACCTCAGTAAGTTTTCCAATGACAACTATTGTTCTTCACTCAGTTTTTTGTTAATATTTAGATATTTTCCTTCTGACACCTGCACTTGTGTAGTTAACTCTACCATGGTTTCTTTACTAATGCTTGGTACCTTGATTTCATGTGGCATCAATGTGTGAGACATATTTGTTGCTGCAAGAAGTTTGTCTATAGGAAGAGTGACTGCAAGAAGAGCGGGCAAGAGTGTCTTCACTGGATCAGTAGAATCAGATGCATGAGAGGATAATGCTCCATCTACCTCACAATGGTTTTGAATTATGTTAGACAATACTTCATCTTCATCTTGAAGCTACATGAAATAAATTTTGCCTATCATAAGTTGTGCCACAAAATTAACTTCCTTGGCCTCTTCACCAACATGTGGCCATACAGAATCATTCCTATCATGGATGGTTGAGCAAGAGGGTAGAGAACAAGATTTTTGGTGCTCTTTCCATTAGAAATGGCCATGTATCTTGTTCAAAATCCAATATAGGCATTTTTTGTTGCTATCCATGGCCTTCCTAGAATAATGGGGTACCCGCCTAGTGTGGCCTTAGGAGAAAGAATCATAAAATATGTTGGGTACTCCCAAGAGTCTAGAGTTACCACCAGATCTTCTACTATACCATCAGGCTTAATAGTAGAACTATCAGCAAGCTGAAGGATAGTATGAGTAGGTCTCATGCTGGCAACATTTAGTTGTTGCAGGATGTCCTTAGTCATTACATTTATTGTTGCTCCCAAATCAATCAGAGTATTCTTTATCTAGATCCCATTTATAACAACTCCTACCATAGAACTCCCTGGGTCACTATATTTGGGAACAATCACTTTGCCAAGCATGATGTCAGGTAGATGTCCCACCACATGAACTGTAGTGGGGTCTTTCTTCTTCCTGCCTCGCTTCTTAAGGCATGCTTCCTTGATTGCTTTTCCATATATGAGAACATCTTTTATGGCATGAAATAGAGGTATTTGGACACATATATGCTTAAACTGATCTAAAATTTCAAAAGTCGTGTCCTCCTTCTCTTCCTTTTGTTTCATAGTTTTCAACCTCTAGGGAAATGGTGGTTCTAGTTCAATTTGCTTCAATAGGACTGGTTTAGGATTTTTAGGTGCACTTGGCTGAATGGGGACATTCAGAGGCTCCTCTTCTTCCATAGGAAGCTCAGTGATAATGGGTGTGGAAGGAGTTGGAAAAGTAGTTCCTAAACGTAAGTGGATGTCACTTACACTCACAACATATGGAGGGAATTGATTTGGACCAGCAGAGTATACCAACTGTTGTTGTGGTTTATTATTTGGGTTAGGTGTGGGTTGAGTTGGTAGCTAAGTAGGTTTAGGTGCATTTGAACTTGAACTAGTAGGAGGAGGCATTATAGCAAGTTGTTGGGGATGAGAAAGTGGTTGCATGTAATTGGTTGTCTAGTTTGGCCATTGTTTTCCTCCCCTCCATTGAGACATTTGCTGCCAGTTTCCTGGAGGTGGCTGCCAATTTTCTTCAAAATGTTGTCAATTCCCTTAAGGTTGTTGCCACTAGCGTGGAGATTTTTGGTGATTGGGCTAGGCATTTGGAGGGTTATTCCAAGGCTGTGGTGGATATCCTCCATAATTGGATGAATATGGGGGTTTCCATTGGTTACCAGATGAATACGAATTGAAATATGGCCCAAAAAAAGATAGTGGATCTGGTGGCATAGCTTTTCTTGGATCCCATGGCCTCCTTTTTGCAACATATTAGACTTGATCATCTTCACCCTAAATTGGCTTGAACTTAGGTGTCATCTAATTGTTGTCAATATTAGTTATCATCTTGCATCTGTAGTCCTTCTTCTTTTGTCTGCAATGAGGGCAATATTTTGCCAACATTGTCTCTACCTCCTCTTCTTTCTTCTTGGCATGAACTATATCTAGCTGAGTAGCCAGATTTTTTATGATGTCTTGCTTGAAGCTCCCACTAAGTGAGTAATCTCCATCCTTGAAAATCCACCGGTAGATGACTTACCCATGGAGAATTCGTAAGCTCTCCCTTTCTTTGAAGCTACCCTAGAATAGTTCTAACATATCTTCTTGATGTCCTCCCAAGGAACTTGGGTGATATCTCCTCCTCCCATTAGGTCCAAGGCATTTGTGCAGTTGCCATTAATTCCTCTTAAGAAAAACAACTTATGTGATTCTTCATTGAGTGTATGGTGTGGATATTTCTATAGGCAAAATAGAAACCTTGAAATGTAATCTTCCAGGCTCTCATCTTCCTTTTGTTGCATCCTAAAAATGCCATCTCCTCTCAAGTCACTACCCCTATAGTACTCCTTGTATTTCTCAAGGAAATTTGTCTTCATGTCCTCCCAAGTCTCCACAGTATTTATGTCTAGGCTCATGAACCATATTAATGCAGCTTCTTTCAAGGTGGCAAGGAATAGTTTAAGCCTAGGGGAATAAGTGGTATAGTCATAACTCCTGCAGAGTATATCAAACTCAAACAAGAATGTATCAAGATCTTCTATGACAAGTCCATAAAACTTAGGAAGGACTGAATCAGGGATATTTTTGAGGTTGTCTACTTCATTCTGATGAGCAATGGGGAAAGGAAAAACTGGTTAGTTAGGTCTATTTCTATTTGCATCACCCATGCCTGCCTGATGAAGTTCCAAAGCAAAGGGGTTCTCAATCAGATTTTGATCTTTAGAGGAAACTTCAAAATTGGTCAGATCTGGATATGCATTAGAAAAGGGGTGTGGCTCTTCTTCTTCTTCGTGTCTTGGTAGGAGGTTTTGATACTCAACTATCTGGAATAGATTAGGATTTTTAGGAAGTAATCTCCCATGAGTATCTCTCCTCCTTCCTCTATGCATACGGTATCATATTGCTATGAATCAGCTCACACAAAGAATTCGCAAAAGAATAGGGGGGTCATTACTTTCCTAAATGAGGGGTATACTAAGAACAACTTCTAGAAATACTATAGCAAGAAAAACTATCAATGACTCCAAAGAACTCCCTAGTTTGACACCATCCTTGGCAACGGTGCCAAAAATGTTGGCCTCCTACAATGATTTAAAAACTAAGCCCTTACAACTGTGATTCAAAGATTGGACATCTAACCTTAATAGCTATCTCAATCATCATGAAGGCGCATTTAACTTGTCAACCCAGGGATGTAAACTTGAAATGGGTCAACACAGTATGTGCACTAGGAATCCAAAGTAGCCATATTCATCCTACAACTAAGAAAGACACAATGTTGAAAGAAAATTGCTTGGAAGAAAATAACATAAGTGCTGAGCATCAACCAATAACTATACTAAGCTTAAATGCATGACAAAAATGAAAAGCTAAGTGAACAAATAGGAAACTACTATGTCTGCTTTGGCTGCAGGAACAATCACAAAATGGAATTCTAGTGGCTACAAGAACAAATAGTGCCAGATTCTTAACTAATTATTGAACAAAAAATAACAACTAAACTAAAGGATAGAATACTCACCAAGTGGGCCCCCTTGGATGAGTATCCCTTAAAAAAAATGTAAACTCAAATGCACAAAATTATAACTTCATTTTATTTATTGGAAAACATGAGTACAATCGAGCAACATGACTATATTACTGAAAAACTAAGAATGTGAGTACATCATCAAATTGCACCACCTCCTGAGAAGGAGCGTCTGAGTCTTATTTATAGGAAAAGAAGCTACTAACTAATCAACTAGCAAGGTGGTCAACTCCCACAGATCGGGGGGACACCACTTTAGGGAAAGCATAAAAATTGGAGAGGTGGTTACGCATGCATGGGATCTGGTCAAACATGTTTGCCTTAACGCAAATTTAGCACAACAGTAACACCTATATTCGCTCAATAGAAAATTAAGACCATTTACAATGCATTTACAATTTCAATTTGAATGAGGAATCTCCCGCTGTCGAGAGTCTTCCCTCTTTGAATGATCACCTTGTTGACCATTATGATGAATGACCAGCTGGCGAAATCTTCCTCAATTGTAGGCCTCTAATTATATATGCATGACAATATTAGTACGCACAACAACTACATATTTGTAACTATCTTAAAGGACATTCATTAATCCACATGTAAAATTAACATTGATAGTTCATATAGCATGTCAATGTCATTTAAAGGATATGAAAATAATCTTATGGCCAATTTCTATGGTTTTGAGGAAATATCATAAAAAAGGTCAACATCCAACCATCAAAGTCTATGACAATTGCACTAAATGGATAGTAAAT
This sequence comes from Sequoiadendron giganteum, assembly GCA_007115665.2. Taxonomy (NCBI): domain Eukaryota; kingdom Viridiplantae; phylum Streptophyta; class Pinopsida; order Cupressales; family Cupressaceae; genus Sequoiadendron; species Sequoiadendron giganteum. Next base: position 187,328,338 of record CM021109.1, on the reverse strand, counting down.
TCTATCAAAATTGAACCATAAATTGGACTCATCATCGGTGATGAAACGATTCCACCGGTTTTAGGGGGAGATCACTCATATTTTTCATTGGCACAATATTACAAATTTTTGAGTCTCCTCCAGAGACAAATTTGGGGATAACGATATTGTTAGCATCTTGTAGGGTTTGAGGACTAAACAAGTTATTATTTTAGAGTTGGGGTTGTTGCTATCTATCTTCTTTTTGGAACGCCATATTGTTGTGGATTGTTGCATTTGACTCTATTTGGAGGGCATCCATTTAGTTGGAAACTATTGTAGATTCCATTAACACTTTTGGAGATACCTCAGTCTGGGTGTAGGTTTATGAGGCAATATTAATAATTCTAGCTTGGTCGCCATTTTTTACATTGTCTTAGTCTGCCATAAGTGACATGGGTGTCATTCAGACCTCCTATGCTAAAGAATACTATCCATTGTGTGTGTTATTTCTGCCTTATAGGGTTGTGGGTGTTTATAGAGCTTTTTGTTGCATTATAGTTGGTTGTGGACATTGTATGGAGGTGTGTAGGTGTGATTTGGGCATAAACCTTGAAGAAGACTAGCAAATATGCTAGTTGTCCAACCTCCTAGTTGTCGTTGGGACTCATACCCAATGTGACAACTTCTAAGGGGTTTGTGCTTGGTTTTCATGGTGTCGTGTGAGGTTTCCAGGCCTACAACTAAGGCACATGGTGTTTTTGAGCTTACACACATTCGGGTCAGAGTAATATAAATAAATATATATTTATAGTATTTCAGACTTTATTGTCTACGTGAAGTCTACTCCAATAGCAAAAGATTATGAATCATTAGGATGTAAATCTACACTTACTTGTAGCATAGTTTGAGTGTGATCTTTGACTGTAAATGGTGTATGTATGTAGTTTGTATTTCAATCATATATTTTCTAAGTAGCACAAGAAAAAATCTTGATTTATTGCATATACTCTTATGATAATATCTCCATATGAAGACTTCCAAACTATATGCACTATTTTGTAAGTGTTGATAAAATGTTTACATGTATCAAACTTAAAAACAATTTGAAAAATATTGAGCATGACTAGTAGGGACTTTACATTTTGTACTTTAAAATTTTAATTTCATAAAATGATCAAGCTTAAAATTTAGTATTCAAAGTATTTTAAATGTATGCTAATGTATTACCAAATAAAATAGATCATAGTGTATAGGAGAGAATTTGCACCCCTAACACAAATTCCCCTATTTCCCTTCTCCACTTTAAAAAACCAAATTCAGAGTCTTAATTCCACATAATCTTGCTACCTTGGTTCCACTAGGGGAGTTAGTGTTGAGGGCGCCCGCACGGCATGAAAACATCCTTGGCAAATTCCTATGGTTGGAGTCTACAAAGGAGTTACACTTCCTAGTGGAAGTCAAACTGTAACGCCTCTCTTTGACTGGCCGACCCGAATGTAGTTGTTTCTTCATCTCTCTTCTCCATATTCACCTCTCATTCATTCATTTAAAGGCTAGTTGATCTCTACACACTCATCCACAAGCTCTTGGCATTCACTTCAAGCATTGAAGCAACATTTTACACTCCATATTAGCAATCTCATCACCTCATCACTTCAATAGAGCAAGCGTAGGACAACACCATTGCAACAGAGGCTTGAGTACCTCTTATTTTCTCCCCCACTAGCCTTGAGCACTTTGGGTAGAGATGGTAAGCTCCTCACTCATCTTCTCTATTACTTGGTTGGGTTAGCACATTACTGTTTTGTAGTGTTTTAGTGTACTTTGCTTGTATTTCCTTCTTTATCATATTATTTCTACATCATTGCAAACTTGGCAAACACCAAAATGGGGTCTCACTGAGGCAAACCCTTAAATAGCCCCCAAAATTTTCCCTTTTTTTTTGTGTGTAGGTGGAGATATCTCTGAGCAACCTAGCGAATAAGCTATTATTTGAGATCCTTTTCATCACCCTTACAGTAATATACTTGTTTTATCACATTCATTTATATGTTTCATATTTCATAGTATTATTCTACTCCCTTAGAAACTAGTAGCTTGGTTGTTAGTTTGGTTTTTAGTGGTCAAACCTTGTCTTCTTGGTTCTCTGGTCATATGGATGCCAACGCACCTAAGAGATGCTAGCACATTGTGTTGTCATCCCAGAACCCCGCTTTTGTCCTCTGATAAAGAGCTATCCAAGACACAGAGTTGACCCTGAAAACTGACTTGCCTAGTCTCTTTTAGAATCTTGAGTTTGTAGGGTGATCAATGGACCTCATAGTCCTCATCATTCTCATCCCACTTCTCCTAACATTCCCCGTAAATTGAGGTAAGTTAGGGAAACCTACTACTCTTATCCCTTCGTGACCTGGGGCCTTGCAGTGGTTGGTCCCCCTCTCTTGCATTTTTGGTGAACCAGACATAAACTATTTCGGTTTCATTTTGTGATACTGAAAGATCCTTTCCTCGTATTCTAGGAGCATTGTAGGTGTGAGTTTTATGAGGATTTCACCTTGCAACCCAACCTATGACCCCTAGTAGGCGTAGTTGGAAGGTTCCAAAATGTATTGCATAATGAAACCCTGATTGGGCCACTACCTTATTATGCAACCTTTAGGAGGCTCTGTGGAAGTGTTGTTTAGTCGCGTGATGGCCTCTTTCTTAAGTCAACCTATTCCCTCTATGTAGCCTATGAGTAGTGGTACTAGTATAAACTTCACTTCACAAAACCTATCGATGGGCTTTAATAGGGAACCATCTCCTCTCTACATTCTTGCAAGGATAAATGGGAATACCATAGCAGGTGTTCTCGTTGATCCGACATCTCAAGTAAACATTGTAACTAAGGAGATCATGCTAATCAACTTCATGCATAAGGATGGATATGATGCACTTGAGAGTACCATCCATACACATGACATAATTTTTGTACCTCCTAATGGGAGTATTGTCATGTCAGTCCTTGTAGGACCTAAGTCTGCGAACCTCATGTTTGACATCATTATAAGGTCTAAACTCTTCAGAGTGAAGCTAGGTATCCCCTGGCTAGTAGCTATGAATGTAGTTGCCTCAGTTGTGTATAAGTGTCTGAAATTTGTTCATGGGGGTTTAGTACATGTTGTCCATGACACAGGATATAGATCGTCAGTTGCGCATGGAAGTTATACCTTGGATTACTTTTGGCTTGCACCTATTAGTCCTCTTCCACCCAGGAAGGACCTATTGTATGCATATATCAGAATTACAAGAAAGGGTGTTCTAGGTTGAAAGTGAGATACCCTTCTTTACCTTATGTTATTTCACATAGGGCTCTCCTGAGAGCTGACAAAGATTCCACCAAGGCACATAGGAGAGAAGAAGAGAAGCGGTCTTCAGATCCTCATTCTTCCTCTTCTGATGTTTAGCTTGACACTTCCTCTCACTTTTTTGTGGTACTATCTACTCCTATCTCACATTTGCAGGAGAATCCCGTGGTGCCCACTTGGTGAAAGGTCGAGCGCCCTGCGTTTGAGCTTCTTGTCTTACCCACGGATCCTAGGCTGGTTCGGTATGGTAGATAGAAAGCCCCCATGGAGAATCCTCTATGCATTGGCCTCTGCGACCTCCTACTGCTCCTACTCCTAAAGCAGTGAACGAGAAGAGGCCCACTGCCAAGGCACTAGAGTCGATTCCCCCTACTATTTTTGAACCTGTTCCTTCTGCTCCCATCTAGGAGCCTATCCCTCCACTGGAAACAACTATGGAGGACACTACCATGGCTGAGAAAGAGTCTTCTTCTCCTTCGCAACCTCTGGCTTCTAGCTTGAACAATCATAGAAACCACCTTGTGCACGAGCACAAGCACCAACAAAAGGATCTCTTGACTGAGCAAGACGCCTCACAAAAGAAGGAAGAGGAGATGAATGCTCCTATATCAGGACCTCCTGTCATGTCCTCCTCTCTCCCTTCTATTCAAACCAGCTTTGTATTGCTTTCGACATCCGCTGTGAATGCACATGAACCTAGAAAGGTGCAGGTGTTCATCGCTCCTTCTATGGAGTCACCTTGGTTGACATTCGTTCTGGATATCCCACCTTTCCCAAAGCTTGTAGATATGATTAAAACTTTGGTTGTGTCTACTATGGTTCTTTCCTCCTCTCCCTTTACCCTTGTTTCTTCATCTATGGGGATTTTTCCTCCTCCAATGAAGAAGGTAGAGAGTGGTCCCTCCAACAACGGAGGACGTAAGAGGAGCCCATCTTCTCCAAAAGGTGGTCTCGTGCTAACTTGTTATGTCTTAGTGACATAACCAATCCCAACCTCTCCTGAGTTCGTCATCGCTCCCAGATCTCTCGGTGACCTTAGTGGTAAACCTCGGGTGCAATATCCTCCATCCACCGAGGTGAAACATGGCACTCTCATTAAGTGCATGTTTAACTCAGTGGATGAAGTTTCGACCTTGTCAGAGATCTTCACTAGGTCATTGACCTTAGACCCACAAGAGCTAAGCGATAGAGACCTCACAAGTCCTTCTTTGTTAGACCTTGTTGCGACAAGGTCAAAAGCTCCTCCTCTTAAAATTACACCACTGCAGGCTCATCTCCTTCCCCCTACGATGATCTAGAGTGGGAATTTGATGACCTCTTGGTTGATTAGTGTTACGAGGAGACCTCTTCTTGATCTTTAGATTAGATGTATGTGTTTCATGATGTGTTCCCCCATAATCATGTTATGTGTGTCTGGATGACCTTCATTACCCTATTGGTGCATGGATATAGGCATGGAATTTGTGTTGTAAACCTTCTTCTATTTGTATCATCATTCTTCCATGTTTGTGATTGACTTTCGACAAATTGGGGATGATGCAAAGTGTTGGGAGAATTTAGGCTTCCTTCCATATTGACCCAATTTTTTATTTTTACTTTATCTTCCATGCATTCTTCCTCATCTGATTGGGGATTGATTATATTTCACCCTTGCACCGTGGTTACCTACTATTTATACAAGCAAGCATAGATCTGGCCCCACAAAACCAGATCCCCTTGTGCCCTTTGTTCGTGTTCTCTTTCCTTTCTCTTTTTCTTTATCTTTTTATCTTCTTTGCTTGAGTTGTCCCTGTGTGACAAAACCACTTCTACATTACTTGGATCTTTATAAAACTCATTCGTTGCCAACGAATATTTTCTCAAGACCCTTCACACACTTCTTTTCTAGAATTGCATTCTCGATTTGAAACCCGAATGGAACATGTTTCCTTCATCATAGGTTCGTAAAGTAAAGAATTGAGAACCTTCTTCTAAAGCAGGAACAACCTTGATCTTCCCCTCGCATGGGGGAATATCCTTCCTTTCAAATTCCTCGATGAAATGAACATCTTTCAGAAGGATCCCTTGATGATGAATCAATTTGAGAAAGAAGGCATCAACTTTTGAACAATGTGTTCCTTGAGTGGACCCTTTCTTTTCACATTGGGTTCCCAAGGGATCCCTTCAAAAGCCTTTACATCTTGACATCTAGCTTGGGGTAAGCCTGACTAGACCTGTTCCCTACCTTTGTGTCTAGCTCAGGGTAGCCTGACTAGACCTAACATACATCTTCACGTCTAGCTTGGGGATAGCCCGACTAGACCTCGATTTCCAATAGTGCCTCCCTTGAGTGGCCTCTCTTCCTTTTGAAGGGTTCTCCAGGGACCCCTTTGAAATTCTTCCAACTTGATAACAATTTGTGTGATTTTCTTCTTATTGGCCTCTATGATCGCTTCCTGACATGTTCTATCTATGGGTAAACATGTCGCCATGTTTTGACTCTGCAAAGTTCGTTTTTCTCGGTCTCCCTCATGTGAGAGTTCTTGGGGGATACCTTTCTTGCAATTTTGCGGGTCTGTAAGGTGCTTTCCTTGGTTTCCTTCATGTGAGAGTTCTTGTAGGATACCTTCCTTGTAGGTTCACAGGCCTGTAAGGTTCTTTCTTTCTTTAGCTTCATAGTTCTACGGAGCTATGAGGTCCTTTCGCCTATCCTACACTCTTGAGTTCGCCAGATCATGGTCTACTTCCTCGATGGTTCAGATATACATTTGTAACCCTACTACTTATTCGATCTACTTTACTAAAGCACTCATCAGTAATCATGCTCGTTAAAGTGGGGGAAAAATTTATAGGAGCGAATTTTCACCCCTAATGCAAATTCCCCATTTTCCCTTCTCCACTTTAGAAAACCAAATTCAGAGGCTTAATTCCACATAAGCCCGCTTTCTTGGTTCCACTTGACACCTATTTTGAGTATCAGTAGGGAAGTTACTATTGGGGAGGCCCACACAGCGTGTAGATGTCTACGACATGTGCTTACGTCCCTAGCAGATTCATGTGGTCGGAGTCTGTAGAGGCATTACACTTCCTATTGGAAGTCGAATTGTAACACCTCCCTTCGGTTGGCCAACCTGAATATGGTCATTTATTCATCTCTCTTCTTCATATTCACCTCTCATTCATTCATTTGAAGGCTAGTTGATCTCTACACACTCATCCAAAAGCTCTTGGCATTCACTTCAAACATTGAAGCAACATTTTACACTCCATAGCAACAATCTCATCACTCCATCACTTCAATAGAGCAAGCGTAGGACAACACCATTGCAGCAGAGGCTTGAGTTCCTCTCGTTTTCTCCCCCACTAGCCTTGAGCACTTTGGGCAGAGGTGGTAAGCTCCTCACTCATCTTCTCTATTACTTGGTTGGGTTAGCATATTACTGTTTTGTAGTGTTTTAGTGTACTTTGCTTGTATTTCCTTCTTTATCATATTATTTCTAAATCATTGCAAACATGGTTGTCCATGGAGGTGGAAACACCAAAATGGTGGTTTGACCAAGGTAGACCCCTAAACAACCCCCCAAAATTTTCCCTCTTTTATGTGTGTAGGTGGAGATATCTCGAAGCAAGCTAGCGAACAAGCTATTGTGTGAGATCATTTTCGTCACCCTTATGGTAATATACTTGTTTTATCACATTTGTTTATATGTTTCGTATTTCATAGTATTATTCTCCTCCCTTAGAAACTAGTAACTAGGTTGTTAGTTTATTTTTTAGTGGTCAAACCTTGTCTTCTTGGTTATCTGGCCGTACAGACGCCAGCGCACCTGAGAGATGCTAGCACGTCACATTGTCATCCCAGAACCATGCTTTTTTCCTTTGACAAAGGGCTATCCAAGACACATAGTTGACCTTCTAAACCGACTCACCTAGTCTCCTTTAAAATCTTGGGTTAGTAGGGTGATCGAATGACATTATAGTCCTCATCATTCTCATCCTGCTTCTCCTAACATTCCCCATAAACTAAAGTAAGTTAGGGCAGCCTACTGCTCTTGGCCCTCCGTGACCTGGAGCCTTGCAGTGGTTGGTCCCCCTCTCTTACACTTAGATTAATGAGATGAGTCACATACACAATATGAAGTGAAAACTCTAATTAATGAAAAGAATGGATAGAATGTGTGTCTTTATTTAGTTGAATTTTATATATGATATTATGATAAATTTTAAAGATATATCAAATTGAAGACCATATAATGTAAGGATTGTTATAATTAATCAACTTAGTTGTTCTAAGATTTTGGACATGATAATTCTACTAATATTGAGGCTATCTTTGTGATCCTATCCGAATTTTGTGATAGTGTCCTTCACACCTAAAACTTGCAAAATTCGGTTCACATATACTAGATGCCATTAGGAAAAATATGGTGTTAATGAACACCTTTAGGAGTCTATATGCAAGGATTTAATTTAAGTTGTTTCTTATGGCTTAGTCAAACACATACTAATTGTTGTTTACAAGATCAAAAACATGATTAGTGTAGGATACCTATCATGATGACCAACATGATATTTGTTCTTTGATGTAGATGCACATTTAGGATCTGTAATGATTTGATTTCCTTAGCTTTAATTAAATGATTTTATAATGTTTTAGTTATTGATATAAAACTCATGTCCTAGAGTGTATCTTTAAATATGACTCTAGTCCTAAATTCAAATAATTTTGGTGCACAAGCTAGCAAACAACAACTTTTAATTTGGGTTAATTGAAAATTAGTAGAAAGTGATTTTAACTTTGGGGGATGCAATCATGCCAATGGACATGATTACAATTGTGATAGTATCTAGGATGTTAAAATGAATGAATTGGAAGGTGTATATATAAGTGGAGGCTAAAAAAATCAAATGGAGGGATGACTTATAGGTTCTACTAATGTTTGTACCTAATTGATCCAAATTGAGTGCTAAATCAACACATCTTAATCTACATCACTATACCAAACTAAAGGATAAAAGTGTGAAATGTGTACTTTTCTACATATATTTTTCTCACTTTAGCATGTGTTAGAATCTACATTATTCATGCATGCTAAAGTAAATATAATTCTAATATAAAATAGAAAGCATATATCAAGGATATATTTTGGATGTGTCCTTGTTTTCCTTTGTGTAGCTTGATTCATTTTTCCAAACCTACACACATGTATAGAACATGTTAGTAGTATATATTTCATTCAAAAATATACTTACAAAGTTGAATCTTAATTATTTTAACATTTCTTGCATCTTTGTATCACCTTTCAAATACAAATTATTCATAGGGGAGTACAAAAGAAAGGATTCATTGAGTTGTAACTGAGTTGACTCCCATGAAACAAGAAGAAAGTGTAAGCAGAAATAATGCATTATGTTGAGTTGCAGTTATCAAGGAGTAGTAGTTGACTTGGCCCCCTCAATCTATATAATAATTAGCCAAAAAGAAGCAACACATTATGTAGGGATGTTGATGAGTAGTAACTAAGTTGATCACCTCAATCTACATAATAAGAGATTGAGATTTATGACCCCATGTGTCACTTCACATTTTTAATTATTTATTATTTGGTGAAGCATCCAATTGGTGGATGAATAAGAAGATGGAGCCTAGGCTAAGTTCCCTAAGGCTCACATGGATTGAATTTGTGGATTTTTTTGGAAGTGGTGGTTGCCTCAACTCTTCTTTGATCAAAATCTTACCAACTTTTGAAACTTGAGGCAAGAAGATTCCTCAGTTAATGACTATTGGGAGAAATTCACTTGTCTCCTAAGGTACGTACCCATGTACCAAAAGGATGAGCAGTTTTGTATTGGAAATTTTATCATGGGCCTAAATGCTTAGATAGGTGAGGTAGAAATACATGGTCCTACTACCATGGAATTGGTGCACGAGAAATAAATTAAGTATGAACAAATTCTTAAGTTTATCTCAAACTACCATGAGAAGAATCATAAGAAATCCAATTGGTCACAAGCTAATCAAGCTTCAAGGAAACCTAGGGAAGGGCGAGAATACCAAAGGAAAGGGGAAAAAGGATCTTGTAATAAGTGGAATAATTCAAGAAGGGAGCAAAGAGGAAACAACAATAATAACAATAATGTTGGAAGGAATGAAAGCAGTTCTAGAAGATCTGCAACAAGGATCGGACCATTGAGAGGGTGTTATACTTGTGGCACAACTAGTATCCTAAAAAACCACTAGGGATATAGTCACAATGTAATCCACTACCTTCTCAACGAGAAGCATTCCAATAGAGGATTCATGTTGCATTGGAAAATTGAAAACTTGAGTACCAAATCACTCTGATGTAAATATCATGTACTTTGTTTGGTACACTTGTTTCCATTCTTATTGATATTGGTGCCACAAAAAAAAAATTGTTTCACTAGAACAACTAGTAGTATATCTAGAAAAGTTGGCTATATGGAAAATTCTTGGATGGTTGAATATGCCAACCAGACAATAGCTAAGGTGGCGCAATGTCTATTCAAAGCAAGGGTTGAGCTTATGAGTTTCTCCTTAGAAGTGAATCTATATGTAGCACCCCTAGGATCCTATAATGTCATTTTAGGGATGAACTAGATGTGGAAACATATGGACAAAGTAGATTTTCATGTTAAAATATTAGAATATTTAGATGATCTAAGTAACTGGGTTTTCTTGCAAGGAATGTCGAGATAAGTTGTATTACAACAAATATCCATCATGCAAATGCATAAGGCGAAGAAGAAAGGTTGTAAAATTTTCTCCATAAAAATGAAGAAACTTGAGGAATGTATGAGTTCATTTCCCAAGATGACGTATATTATGGGCCTTAAGAGCCCCAAGATGCTGAAGAAGGTGAGGTGGTGGAATTTAGAAAAAAAAACATGGAGAAATATCCTATTCTATGGAAATTTGTGGATGTATTTCCAAAGGAATTACATGGATTGCCTCCCAAGAGAGTCGGATCCTATCTCCAAAGTGCATTATAGGATGACCATAATAGAATTAATGGAGTTGAAAGCTCAATTAGAAGAATTGTAGTCCAAGGGACTAATTAGACCCAGTGTTTCACCATGAGGAGCACCTATAATCTTTGTGAAGAAGAAGGATGGCACACTACGCTTGTGCATTGATTATCATTTGCTTAACAAAACAATGATAAAGAATAAGTATGTGTTTCCATATATTGATGATCTCATTGATCAGATGCGAGGAGCGACAATATTTTTTAAGATTGATCAACGTTCGGGTTATCATCAACTAAGGATCAAGGATGAAGATATATCTAAAACCACTTTTAGGACAAGGTATGGTCATTATGAGTTCACAATCCTACCTTTTGGACTGATGAATGCACCTGCAACATTCATGAACCTAATGAATAATGTATTAAAAGACTAATTGGACAAATTTGTGTTGGTATTTTTGGATCATATTCTTATCTATTCCAAGAATGAAGAGGAGAATCTCAAGCATCTAGAGATTGTTCTCTACTAGTTAAGAGAGCATAAGCTATTTGGGAAACTCTCTAAATGTACTTTCTTTCAGAAAGAGGTATAGTACCTAGGTCATGTGATTTAAGTTGATGGGATTGTGGTTGATCCAGCTAAGATAAAAGTTGTACTTGAGTGGCTAGTGCCTAAGAATGTACCAGAAGTTAGAATTTTTACGGGTTTGGCTAGTTACTATCTGAAGTTTTTTGCAGACTTTTCAAGGATAGATTTTCCCACTACCTCCTTACAGAGAAAAGGGCGGAAGTATGAGTGGATAGAAAAATGTCAAGTGCCTTTTAATCTACTCAAGGAGAAGTAGACCACTACACTGAACGGAAGGTACTAGATCCAGATGGTAACTTTATTGTTATCACCAATGCATCAGGAGAAGGTTTGGGTGGAGTATTGATGGAGGATGGGAAAGTCATAGCCTATGAATCAAGGAATCTTAAGCCTTATGATCATAATTATGCTTCGCATGATTTGGAGTTAGTGGTTGGTGTTCATGCATTATAGATGTGGAGACACTATCTGTTGGGAATTTTTTTTGAACTGAATATCGATCATCACAGTTTGAAGTACTTGTTTACTCAACCAAATCTAAATGCAAGGCAAAGAAGGTGGTTGGAGTTCATATCTGACTATGATTTAAACATCAACTATATTAAGGGGAAGGAGAATTAGGTTGTTGATGCCTTAAGTCATAGGAGGCATATCTCCTCCATGGTATCGATTCAAACTAATTTCAAGGGTTGAGTGTTGCAAGAGTCCAAGGGTGACGAATACTACAATTAAGTCAAGCAAGCACTCACGGATAATCTACAAGACTCAAGGTTTGAAGGATTTTATTTTGAATCTAATGGTTTAGTAAGGTTTAAAGGAATAATTTGTGTACCTGATTCTGAGGAATCAAGGAATTTAGTGTGGAAATAATTTCATACCACACCATATTATGGACATCTTGTTGTGACTAAGATGTTGGTTGGTGTGAAGCCATTATATTTTTGGAAAGGAATGAAAGGAGATGTTTCAATATTTGTAGAAAGTTGCTTACAATGTAAGAGGGTGAAGGTGTTGGATGTTGTGGTTGCATTGTTGATATGTGGTTTTCATTGATGTCAACACTATTAGCATTAATGTCTTTAAGACTGTATATGTCAAGGATATTGAGAAAATTGTAAAAAATATGTTACAGGTTGTCTTTGAAGCAGTAGAGATCAGTATGGTAGAAATTTTAGTATGTTGATAACTAGATGTTGTAGATTAAATAGTTTATTCTCAAGCCTATCTAGTTTCTACTCTGTAAGTTTCAGAGGTGCGCATGAAGATTTGAGCAAGTTATAAGTTTATGTGTTTTGACGGCTATTTTGTTACTGCAAATGGTGTTCATGGAAGAAGATAATGTGATTCTGGTAATTTGAGTTGTTTTGTATGTTACTAAAGTGGTCATGGACATTTATAGATCATATTCTATCTATGCTACACGTTTGTATTGATCATTGTGCTTGCGATCCGAGATTTTCTCTTGCTTGTTCATGTTTTTCATGTTCATGGCCGACAAGGTGTTTGAAGCGTGTTGTGGATCTTTGAGGAATAATATTTGAAGGTTTTTTGTGTTTGAGGATGTATTGTTTTGGGTCTCTACTATGTTGTGGTTGACTTTGGTTGATGTGCATTGATAATATTTATTGTTTTGGGCTAGCAATTCGCATTCATTCTATTATTGTGTTGAAGCCAACATAAAGCAATATAATTTCTTGTTGTGGATATATATAAGAAATTGTTTATCTCATTTGAGACATGTATGAAGCAAAGTGTGTGAGTTCTATGTGCGAAAAAGGTTCAGATCATTTCAAGGCAGAGAAGCGTTTGAAGAAGAGTGAAATAAATTGAAGAAGTATTCATGTGCTTAACCAGAACTATACTCAAGCATTAGCAAATGCTACTTTCTTAGTTCAAATTCTTCAGATGGATTTAATTTGAATATTTTATGTAAGACAATGATTCTTCCTTTGAGTGGTGAGCTCTAGGCAGTGTGCCTGAATGCATGTGCATTCCCCATATATTCTCCTTATATTTTTAACATGGTATAACTTGTGGATTAACCTCCACCGTAGTTTTTCCCCTAATAGGGTTTCCACGCAAAAATATTGGTGTTATGTGTGTTTTTGATGTGTTGTTGATTCATTCTTTCACTGTTATTAATCATATTAGAGATTAAAGGTTAATAAGTTTAATAAGTTTGTAATTATGTGACAACTAATTCACCCCCATCTCAGTTGCATGCCCTTGTGTTGCCAATAATTGGTATCAGAGCAAGTTCCTTGGAAGAAGTTTAACAACTTGAGGTGATCTGGGATGGCGAAATACAAGAAGGATAGTCTGATATTTTATGGAACAAATTATTCTCTATAGAAGACTTGAATGGAGTGTCATCTGAGATGCATTGGTAAATCCTACTGGCACATTACATGCAATAGGTATGTTATTCCTCTAAATGGTCCTACTACTATTGTTGAGATTAGGGATGTTGAATATAACATCAAGGCTAAGGAAGCATTTTTGAGTGCTTTAATGGATTTTGAGATGAAAAATGTCATGGATCTGAGAATTGTTTATGAGATCTAGAAAAATTTGGAAACTTTATATGAAGGTGATGTTAATGTGAAGATGTCCAAGCTACAGTTTCTGAAAGGAAAATATGAATTGTTGAAGATGGGTAATGATGAGAATATTGCTACTTTCATGCAAAGAGTGAATGAACTTGTGTGTGGTATCAAATGTGTTGGTGGACAGGTGGATGAATCGGAGATTGTTGCTAAAGTTCTTAGATCCTTTCCTGATGCATACAAAATCAAAGACGCAACCATTGAGGAGCTTTGAACTGTGACAAACATAACCAGAGATATGTTGGTCGGTAAACTTACTGCTTTTCAGTTGAGTGAATTCGGTGATGCCCTTCCTAAGATAGAATCTCCATTTAAAGCTACTACTTCTGGGAGAGACAAGAAAACATATGATCCGGGCGAAAGTTCTTCTACAAAGGTATTCAGATATGAGGAAGAAATGAGACAGATTGAAGAAGAAGAAAGAGAACTGAATGAGCTTGAAGCACTTATTGTCAAAAGGGAAGCCAGAGGAGAAGGTAAGTATAAAGAAAAGTTTCCTATTAAATGTTTTTCTTGCAACAAGATAGGTCATTTTGCATCAAGGTGTCCAGAAAGAGTTCCTAAGCCAAGACCTTGCAAGCCTAAATTTCAAAAGAAGTGTTACTATGTTGTTGATGAAGGTGTGACAAATGATTAATTTTGCAAAGGGAATGCAAGTGAAGATGAGTTTGTGTTTATTGCTATCAAAGAAAATAATTATGTGTCTGCTAAATCTGCTAGTTGTACAAATGTGGAGAAAGCTCTAGTTGCTCGAGATGAAGAAAAAGATGAAGGGGTAATTGACAGTGGTTATTCACATCACATGATAGGTGATAAAAGTAAAATTTTAATCCTGGAGAAGTATGTTGGTGGTGTTGTAAGATTTGTTGATAACTGTTATGTACTAGAAATGCACCCTATGCAAAGTTATGAAAACTAAGTTTTCTAGAGAAACATGGGATCATTTCAAGGCTATGGGTCACCTAAGATTAAAATGAATCTCCGGATAAGGTCGGCTCCTAGTTGGTAATATCACCTAAACTATTCAATAACGAGGAAAAGGGAAGAAAGATATGCATGAACTAAAAAATCTAATATTTAACAAATAAGGTGATACACCAAAAATACTTAGAGCTTGCATATACAGCTTGTATGCACAATTCTGACAATGACTGAAACTAGATCGCATAACTCACTTTTCATATGTCTTTGCATCAGTAATTCTTTAACGAGGCTAGGATACTAAAAATCTTAGAGGGAAATAAATCTCACAACTAAAAAAAGTGATTGTACTATATAACACTAATTATAACCTACAATGACATATATCTCTGCAAAAGGTGTTGGATTTGAGACAAAATCACAAGGAAAAGAATAAGATTTCACAAGTAATTCAATCAATCAATCAATAAGTGCACACAATAAATCATAGGGTGAGAAGGAAAAATATTCAATATCATTGACATCCAAGGCCTTCACTAATATACATGCTCAAAATACTGAGTTACAAAAACACTGTCTTTCCTAGAGAGGGCTCAAAAAGTCATAGAGCAGAAGAAGAATTACTAGGAACTCTCTCCAAAATGAGTCACAAAGTGACTAAATCCATCAACTCCCAACAAGATCCACCAAAAAAGGATCTAGAAGCTCCATTTTCATAAGCCCTCAAAAAGCCTAAAATATAGTATGCCAATCTTCACAAAAGAAGCTCCAAAATGATGAAAAAGTCAAGCTTGACTGAGTCCATCATAATTACTCATGAAACAACCCACCAAAAACTCCAAAACTTGGTCAAACAAGCCTATATTCCCTCCTAATGTTTGCAAACTACCTCCAAGATTCCCAAGATGCTTGCAAAAAAGCATTAAGGCTAACAATGTTGCTCAAGGCATTACATAACACTTTACATGTTTATTGCATTTTAAAATAACACTTTCACTAAGTGATTTATAATACACCACTTAGTTAAATGTTATACATTTGAAGGTGGAATGCAATAAATATAGGTCTTAAAGACTCTTAAGTTCAACATATATGAAGGAAAACATAAGTTCCAAAAGAACTCACCATGGCATTAATTTACATTTCAAAATTTTAAATGAAAAGGTAAAAATACCTTTGTTGGCATAAGGGTTTAAACCATAAAAACTAAAAAATGTAAAAAAAAACAAGGCATAATGTTTATGCTTCGAGCCTTCTAGAGAAATTGGAAGCGTCACCATAGGGTTACTCTGGAACTACATTGAAACCATTATGTAGGATCTCGAGCTTGTTCTCAGGCACCTATTCTTGTAGCTTCGTCACTTCACGGGCCCTGGTAAGTCATTTGCCAATGAAAACACCTATATTTATTTTTCTTTTCATGTATCTTTTTGTAGATGAAACATCTATCCAAGCCGCAGCTATATATTTTCAAGAATTTATTTGGGGTTTTGGTTTATCATACCCGCGCCATCATTAATTTCTCACTCTATGCATTCTTCTCTTTTATTTCTGCACTAGAATGCATATTCTTGTGAAGCTTTCACCATGCCTATAGGGAATTTTATGGTTCCATTGCATTTTATAAGAATTCAATTATGTAACCTCCAGGGCATTACCTTATTTATTTGCATTTTCTTGTTATGGCTGCGACCTCCACCTTGTATCTCTGTAGATTTTCTTGATCCTACTCATTAAGGGATCCACCATAAAACACATAGCTTCACAAGTTGCTTTGCTATTGTTTTCATGGTGATCACTTCATTATAGACTGAGTGATTGTCCCACTAGACTATCCTTAATGTTGAGAAAGCATCCTTTGTATTTTTCATTTTGTGTTGCCATTCTTTTAAGGAGTGATTATCCATACCTCACTTCATTTCACACTCACAGGAAGACTGATTTTATCATTTGGTAATTTGAGATACACTCCCTTATTCCTAAAATGGCAATGTCCCACAATTGCACATGGTATTTGTAGAAATGGGTTGTCACTATCAATTATCACCATTGTTTATTCATTTTGCTCAATCTCTTATTATGGGACTGCCCCCCTGATGACTTAAATGATGTTTGTCCTTTAACCACTCATGATGGCTACCATTAGAGCATGTGGATTGTGACTACCTTCATGTTGCCATTTGTCTCTTTTCAATTTCCTGTGTTGGTCGTGATTGTTCATGAATCTCCTTCTATCCTTCAAGCACTAAAGAGTTATAGTAATTCCATCTAGAATATGATCCTAGTAACATAAAAATAAATAAATTTATCCTAAGCCTAACCTCAACCCACAATCAATTTGTTGCCCTTAATGGGTTGTGCTTGTCACTTTCATAGAAAAAATTTCACTGGATTCACTATAATAGTCCTCCTTGTCATGAAACTCCTGGTCACTGGTTTCATGAGGTGTCATTCTATATCCACTAAATGAACATGCAGTCACATTGTATTTTTGATTAAACTCTCCATCTATAACATAGCGCTTTTAGAAACCCATGATACCCATTATAATAAGTATATCATGCCATTTCTTCCCATTTCTACATTGTTGCTTTGTTGACAGTGATTTTCATCTCTTCCTATTGCTCAATCATTATCTATAACAAACCTCCTTTCAATACACTTTATCATTGCTATTGCATTCTTAGAGGAACCTATCAATGCATTATCATGTGAATGTTCTATCTTTTGTGTGTTGTCCCTCATGATTCTCAAAATGATAGCATTTTTAATCAAAGATTATACCCCCTTATGCATGGTCAGTGCTCACTAAACTTTATAAAACCATCATGAACTTTTGTTGACCAACTTTCATTTCATGCTCATATATATATGGTGATTGACAATAGACAATGTATTTCAGATATAATTTGCATAAATGTGTTTATGTTGTCCCTTTTCAATCTACTTGACACAATATATTGTATGCATCCTCACACATTTGTAGATGGTTCTTATTTTCTTTCAAACAAGCTCAAAAGATCTCACCACTACAAAAAAGACTCACATCACTTGGCAAGTTGGGCTCAACCCTCGTGAGAGCCACATTTCACTCCACTTGTTGACATGAAATAAATCAAAAACAACATTTGATAATACTTGTAGCTGCACATGAAGCAAACGAGCTAGAAATAAAATACCTACCTTGAGTGTGTATAATGTTCTTCTATTTTGGATTTTTATGGACACTTAAGATAGGCATTACATTTGATGCACATAGGAATTAACATATGTATGTATGGGTAGATGTGCATGTTCAGAATGCAACCTTTCATTTCATAGAACTTATTGTTCTAACTAATTTCCTTATCCAATGTAGGTAACCAGACACCAAACACCTAGGGGCCAAGGAACTATAGGGAGCAAGGCAAGGCAATCAGACACCAAATTCATTTGCAAAACCAGTCATTCAGGAAATGACTGGTTACCTTCTTTACATGTTCAATTTATTTTCAGAATTTACTCATTCACGTATATTTTAATTCTTATTTGTATCAAATGAGTAAGTCAGTCTCACGGCTTGCTCTGTGAGACACATGTATCTGATTAAATTCAATAAAGATTACATTTTCAAAAATATTGTAAAATATTTTATGTTTCATTCACTTGTGTGAACATAATAACTTTGTGTTCTTGTAATCTTGTAAAGTTTTTTTTAATTTGTATAACTGAATGTAATGTAGAATTTTTAATGAAAATGTACCATTCATTTTGAAACATAGATGGCTCTTCCTGATTGAGCCTGTAGGTGAAAATCTAGTAACAATAACAATGGTGGTATATTATGTGGTAGAGGATGTATTTATTTTGATGGCAAGCATAATACTGATGATGTTCTTTATGTTGAAGGTTTGAAGCATAATCTTCTGAGTGTTGGACAAATGGTTGATAAGGGATACAATCTTCAATTCAAAGATGGAAAATGTAGCATACTGTGAATTTTTGGAAATGTGATTGCTTCAGGTACTAAAACAAAAGGTAACATCTTTGATCTGAATGTTGGTAGTAAAAGCTGTCTGATTGCTCAAGTTGATGAAAGTTGGTTGTGGCATAGAAGAATGTGTCATGTAAAATTTGGTAATATTATCAAGATAAGTTCCTCACAGGCTATGAGAGATCTTCCTAAGTTGGTGAAGCCTACTAATACAATATGCAAGGAATGTCAACTGGGAAAAAAAACTAGAATTTCATTTCACAACAAACAACATTATTCAAATTAATTGTTGGAGCTCGTGCATACTGACTTGTGTGGTCCTGCTAGAATCAGAAGTCTACAACATTACATGTACTTCATGTTGCTTATTGATGATTACTCTAGGATGATGTGGTTTAATTTCTTAAGGGATAAATCTGAAGCTCTAGAAAAGTTCAAGATATTTAAGGCTAAGGTTGAGACAGAGACAGGTTTGAAGATTAAGTTTTTGGGATCAGATAGAGGTGGTGAATTTACTTTCAGTGAGTTTAATTATTTTTGTGAAGAAAATGGGATAAAAGACAATTATCTGCACCGTGGACCCCTCAACAAAATGGATTTGTGGAAAGGAAGAACAGGACAGTTCAAGATGCTGCTAGAACTATGATGTTGGAAGGAAATGCCCCTCATATCCACTGGAGAGAAGTTGTGAGAGAAATGATAAAGAAGTTTGGTATGGAAGATTCAAAACCAGTCGATACACCCATGGTGACTGGATGTAAGTTAACACAAGATGATGATTCTCTAAAGGAAAACCAGACTAGATACATATCAATGATTGATGGATTGTTGTATTTGACTCAAACTAGACACGATATCATGAATGTTGTATGCATTGTTGCTAGATTTCAAGCCGATCCTAAGGAATCTCATGTGACTTTTGTGAAGAGAATTTTTAGATACTTGAAGGGAACAATTTATTTTGGCCTATGGTATCCTAAAGATGATGATCTTACTTGAAGTGTCTTTATTGATGCTAATTGGGTAGGAGATGTGAATGATAGGAAAAGTACTAGTGGTGGTGCATTTTTCTTGGGAAAGAAGTTGATTTCATGGTTAAGCAAAAAGAAGAATGTCATTTCCTTGTCTACTACAGAGGAAAAATATATTGTTCTTTCTAACAATTGTACTCAAGTATTGTGGATGAAACAGATGCTGAAAGATATCAGAATTGTGTATGATGAACCTATTTCCATATTCTGTGACAACTCAAGTGCTATAAACATTTCTAAGAATTTAGTTTTGTATTCAAATACCAAGCATATATCTATCAAGTACCACTTTTTGAGAGATAAAGTGAGTGATAAGTCAGACTAGAGTATGTGCCCACTAAGGAAAATATTGTAGACATCTTTACTAAGCCTTTGCCTAAAGATACTTTTGAGTATCTCGGAGGGAATTTAGGGGTGATTACCCCTCCTAATCAAAACTAAGATGCATAGTCTTTACATCAATTTGTGAATTCATAGTCATATTTTGATCTGGATTGATGTTGTGGTGGCTGCTACTCAGGGGGAGTAGTCAGATGATTCAGATATGTGGTTCAGATCTTGTGTACCTTTGTCATTGATGTCAAAGGGGGAGAAGACTAATGTGAATTTTTTTTAAGATCCAAAAGAAAGGGGAAGAAGAGTAGTGTGAACTAAGGGAGAAAAGAGCAATGTGTAAAAGGGAGATTGTTGAGTTGGTTGCGTTGATGGTGTATTTTTTACATCATGTGTTTCCATCAATGCCAAAGGGTGAGATTGTTGGATGTTGTGGTTGCATTGTTGATATGTGGTTTTAATTGATGTCAACATTATTAGCATTAATGTCTTTAAGACTATATATGTCGAGGATATTGAGAAAATTGTAATAAATATGTTACAGGCTGTCTATGAAGCAGTGGAGATCAGTATGGTAGAAAGTTTAGTATGTTGATAACTAGATGTTGCAGATTAAATGGTTTGTTCTCAATCCTATCTAGTTTCAACTTTGTAAGTTTCAAAGGTACGCTTGAAGATTTGAGCGAGTTATAAGTTTTTGTGTTCTAATAGCTATTTTGTTACTGCAAATGGTGTTCATGGAAGAAGATAATGTGATTCTGGTAATCTGAGTTGTTGCATATGTTATTGAAGTGTTCATGGATGTTTCTAGATCATATTCTATCTGTGCTACACATTTGCATTGATCATTATGCTCGAGATCCGAGATTTTCTCTTGTGTGTTCAAAAATGGAGGAACAAGTTGGGATTATCAAGTAGAGGCTAGTTGAATCCAATGATAGGAAAAAGAGTTATGCAAATGCCAAGTGGGTACCCAGACAATTCTTGGTAAGGGAGAAGGTTTTGTTAAGAGTTAAACCTCACAAGAGTTCCATAAAGTTTGGAAAGTCATCCAAACTAGCTCCATGTTATGTCTTTTGAGGTTCTCAAGTAAATCAACCTTGTTGCGTATAAGATTGCTTTTCTGCCAAATCTAGCCAAAATGCATAATGTTTTCCATGTGTTGTGCTTGAAGAAGTACATACTAGGGGATAACCATGTTATTGATTGGAATGATTTATAGGTACATGACCCAGGAGTGGTAATGATCGAGCCTCTCAAGGTGCTTAGAATATGTAAGCTTCACTTATGTAATAGAGAGGTTCTGCAAGGTCCTATGGGATCAATATGCAAAATATTTTTCTACTTGGGAAGACCATGCTGAGATGAAGCAAAAGTTTCCTCAAGTCATGCTAGACTTTGAAAAATCCTGAAAACAATGATGTTTCGTGATGTTATGTTTTATGATGTTATATTTTTTGTTTATTTTATGTCCATGTTGATGCATATAATCATCTAGGATGATGATTCGCAAGGGGGGGAATATATTACACCCCGTTATGTTATTACCTATTTACTTTTACCTTGATGGGTTAAAAATGCTAAATATATATATATATATGATTGTGTTTTATATGAATCTTGATGGAATATGATGAATGAATGTTTAATTCAAGTTTATATTATATAATGATTCTGACAATGAAATATATGATGCATATGATTGTATTGTTATTGACTAACTATTGTTATGATGTACTAAGCTAGATGTCAGAACATACTCGAACCTCTGAAAGAAAGGGGGAGTATCACTCAGGAGAAGAACTTGGTCTAGTAACCCTGATGAACCTAGTTGAGCATACACACATTCACACCCTAGTTGGTCTAAGTTGAGTCAAGTCAGTTTGGGTGATTAGTAAGTAACCTTTTGTCTTGGTAGTGAATGTTTTGTATTGGTTTATGATCTTGTTGTGTGAGTATTTTGACTAGAGTTATATGATTGAGTCTATATATCGAGTGAGACTTCTTCTTATATGTTATTATTGGAATATGTTGTTCGATGAAGTATATACATAAAATGTATATATGTGCATGTCCACAATAAATCATACGTGTGAGTATATGCATGCATGAGTATACGAAGGTAGACATACCTACACATGCTCATGAACAGGTAACCCATATGTATGGGAGTATCAATTGGATAAAAAAGATATGTATATATATACACACTTCATGTATACACATCATTTGATGAGTATGCACATATATATGTTTGTATTTGATAATCGAAATAATAATATATAATATATATATATTAATATGTATGTATATAGTACATTTGTAAAACCGTATATACATATATATGTATATACATGTGATTATTTAGTATATGCTTATGTCTATTGGCAATAGATGTATTTTATAATCAAGTGAATGTGATGATATATATATAAATATATATATTAATATATACATATAATGTGGGTTATATATATATATTATATATAATGTCTAAGTTATATTGATAGTGCATAGTATCTATCTTAGCGCATATTATAAAGCGCTACATATGTATTATGGAAAGCGCATAAGTTAACATTGTTAACACATTTAAATGCAAATAAATATAGTGAAGTAAAGTGCATAAGTATGGTGTTGTAGTGTTTATATTGTTGTGGTTAAAGTATGCATAAAGCAAGTGAAGACTAAGTCAAATGTAGATTTATTTACCATGCATGAAATGAGGAAGATAGTTTATACAATTCAATGAGATTAAATACAAATTCTAGGAAATAAGAATAAGTCTTGGAAGCACTATCTTTTGGGGAGTTAAGTTTTGAATATGTGGTGTCAATTTTGAAGTGTGTGAAGCAACTAAGAAGTCTAAAACCTATACAATGTATAGTTACAGCATTTGGATAAATGTTAAACTCATTCAATGAAGTGTTGGAAAAAATATGAGAGGGTAGTCGACTTGCAAACTGATTAGGAAACTTGTAGCTTGTCTTTGGTGTCCCTTGACTCGGTAAAAGAGTCATGTTGTCTCCCATAAATAGGTTGACTTGGTGATTATAAGATTATGGATTGCTATGTGTTGCAAATTTATAAGTTAATCAGGTAAGTCATTGCATGTGAGTTGGAAGGTGGCAAAATTGCTAGCTAGTTTGTAGCCTTTGGTTACTCAAATTTTAGTATATATAGACATGCTCTTCCTATCATTTATTACACTTCTCATTTTGATTTCTTCATCATTATTAGGCTTTATTTTTTGTGCAAGTAAGTTAGAGAGATTGAGAGTTAGTGAGTTGCTTAGTAATTATATTGTTGAGAGAATTTGTGAGAGGCTAGTGTTTGGAGGCTAGTTGTTCTTTGGAGAAGTGGTGTTCGTGAAAGTGAAGGTTAAGGTTGGAAGGAAACATTATCAAGTTAGAACTTATATCCAGGCATGTTGGTTTCTATTCTTTCGTTGCTTATATTTGAAAGGTTATTTGATATAATGCCTTTGTTTGGAAAGATTGTTTGAATGTGTGATGTGCTTGATCTTATAATCTAGTTATTTCCTAGCTTTGGAATAATATATGAATGCATGGTATGCATTTTATTTTAAACTTAGTTAATTCCTAGAATGGAATAGGCTTGTATGATTCTTGATTGAGTTTCAAATTAGTGAACCCTATCATTGGGATTACGTTTATATATTGTTCAATATGTGTGGCTAAAATGCTATTAGAACTATACTAGTTCATTAAGTCTATTTAGATAAGGTATGAGATGGAATATGTTGCTATCTTATGGTACTTTTATGATTATGTCAATTTAAGAGGTTAGTAGGGTTATTCCAGAGGTTAGTGAAATCCATGGGAAAGGGGATAACCTAGCTAGACACTAGATTGTGTACATGTATGGTTAGTATGGTTAAACTCAGGGTTAGTGAAATCCATGGGTAAGGGTGTAACCTTGATAATCAATTTATTATAGAATTGGGTATTCCTAGGGTTAGGGTAATCCATGGTTAAGGGAATTACCTTGTTCAAAAATTTATTATTATCACCTTAGGGTAAATGTTTGTTATGTATATAGTCAATAACAAATCAAGCTTAAGAGTGGGTGGATAGATGACTCTCACTCAAAGTACTAGGTGTTGAATTCTTTGGCTAGAGTAGTGAAAGTATCCATTGTTTACACTGTCAGTTCACTATAGTCCATGATTGCAATCTAGGTAGGGAAACCAAGGTGTGGTAGCTTTAGATTTGTAGGACACAATACTATGCTCAAGAAGGTCATGATTATGGGGTTACCAAACCAATCTCTTCATTGAAGGGTAGGGCCATCTTACCAAGTTTGGTAGATGTGCGGGGGACCGCAGTAAGTCCATGGTTTGTGGAAAAGTGCTTGAGTGATGCTCTCCCTCATACAGTTGGCGACCAAGATTTGAGGATGTAGCACTAGTTAGCGACACCTAGAATGAATGCACCAAGTGATGGGAACATCTAGGAGGTATGCACCAACATTGGGGACATCTAGACTATTGTACTTTGTTTATGCAACTATATCATTGATTTCATAGAAGTTATGTAAGTAAACATGTAACTCTATTCTTATTGAGGATTTGTAAATGAGAAATATTATCATGCAATTATGTGATGTGAAATTGTTGCTTGAATTATTGAAATGATTCTATGTTATGCAATGGGAAAGTCTGGAATGGTTATGTTTCAAATGTGCATCTATTTATTCATGAGAAAAGGAAAAAAAATTGTGGTTGATAATGTTAGTAACTTAACCTTTAACTTGTGAGTAAAAAATAGTAAAAATAATGGGTAGAACAATGAGCACATTACAATTTATATATTGAAAATCTAAGTTGTTTTGGAGGTAGAAATACCAAAATATGTGTGTGACTGAGGTAAGCCCCTAAATAGCCAAACAAAAACATTTTTTTCTTTTGTGTAATTTTTCTATTGAAGAAGAAGCAAAAATATGGTTCTATCTTTTCACATATTCATTTTCATTTAGTTTTCATTTCACTAGATAAACGGTGTTGTCATTTTTAACATTTTAGTATTTCTCATACCATTTAAATTTGATACTTTCATTGCTCTATGTGTAGGATTTCATTGCATCTTCTATACTTTTTTATGCCACCTTTGTATTAGATGACAATGTGTCATGAAGAAATTTTCTCTAAGCACTAGTGTCTACGGTCGAAACTCTTGAAAACTCACAAAATCATCCTCAAGATCTATACTTTCCATTTATGTTGACTTTATGTTGTAATTATTACTATGCAAACATTTTTTCACCAATTTGTTATAATTAGCTATTTGGCCTTGCAATGGATTATTTTATATTTTACTTTCTATTTTGAGCATTGTAAAAAGGGATAATCTGAACAATTCTCGGAACTATTGATTCATCCTAATGTATGTATGAAGAATTTATCTTGAAAGTTTGATACACTTTCTGTAGGTTTCATTATTCATACACTACATTATAATTTAAGTGTTTTTCTAGGAAAGTTTCCTATAAATTTGATTCTTATTATACTTCTAGTTGTTTTAAAAGTATAGTTTCTCATGCCTCAACATTTGATTCTTATTATACTTCTAGTTGTTTTAAAAGTATAGTTTCTCATGCCTCAACATGATTTTTCCTTGAGTTAGGTTTTTAGTTGGTCACTAAGGAGGATGTTGTCATTTACTTGGGTCTCTATAATTAATTTGTTGTTTTTATAAGATATTGTAATCATCACTTAGGGAAAAGGTTTTATATTTTGTTAGATGGTTTTTCCCAAGACTCTATAAGGTTGGTTTCTTTTTCATTACTTTTTTACCTTTTTTTCATTTCCACCAAGTTCTATTATCTTAACACTTAATCTCAATAGATGAGAGTCCCAATAAAAAACCTCAAATTATATATAAAAATATAAATGTAAATTATCCATTACAATAAAGGTGAACTAATAGAAAAACATATAACAATGAGAACATTCAACCAATATAGAAAACTATTAAGTAAACATAGATTCTTTTTAACCTAGGACAAACAAAAAACCTTTAAAATCAATAGATGTAACAAATAAAAGGGGACTCATTTTACATTGCTCAACCATTTTCATCACAAACTATTTGTTTCCTTCTTGTACTTCCTACTCTTTGGAGACTTTCGTTTATGCCCACCTAAAGAATCCTCATGCCCCAGTTCTTCATGAGGGGTTGATTCTCCTCATTGTGGAATACGTTAAGGCCAATTCTCCAGCCAAATCGGTCAAGGGAAAAGAGTCTTCGGTTAAGGACCAACTGATGGTTGTTGAACATTCCACTATGGGGTCTGCAATGGATGATGATGAGGATACAAATTGGAAGGAGGAGGAAGAGGCCAAGATTCAATTAATTGAGGTTCCTTCCTCCTCCCCTTTGGAGTCGCTGCCACAGAAAAGGAAGCAAAGCAATAAGAAGAATACTTCTCCTAAGAAGAAAACTAAGAAGAAGGTGGCTCAACCCCATGGTAAGGGTACTAGCAAGTATGAGATGAGAGATGAGGAAGATGTCCAACCAACTATGAAGTTTCCCTCTCCTAAGAAGAAATCCAAGAAGCGGTATGTTAAACCCCAAGGGAAATGTTTTGGAAGATATGAAACAAGAGAAGAGCTTAGTGTCCAACCCTCCTTGGCATCAGATCTTGAGGGTATAGAAAGTGATGGTGCACCTATGGTGAATGTGGAGGTTGTTTCAACACAGCATTTTCTCTCTCAACGGGCTACCTCCAAGGATAAAGGTAAGGAGAAATTTTTTGCTATTAATGATAAATCAGTTGGTATCAAATTGGACTTTATGAAGGATTCTAGATAGGTAGACCATTTTTCTTACTTGGATGATGAAAACCTTGAGATGATGAACCTATTAGTTGTGGCCAAAAATGGAGTTGCTTGCAATTTCATGGTGGCTAAATAGTTATTTATAGAGTTCAACAAAGTAAATATTAAGATCAGAGGCCTTAAGGAAAAAATTTAAAACATGCCAAAGGGATCGGCCTCTGATATTCTTATTGAAATAATTATGGATTTGGAGAGCTCAGTCTCAAATTTTAAAGTTGAGTGTGAAAACTGCTTGCAAGGATTGGAAAGCAAGGTGGCTGAGCTTCATAAGGACATTCAGAAACTTTTACAGATTAGTCACATGTCAATCAAGAATAGTGTGGATTATCACATGTCAATCAAGAATAGTGTGGATTGTCACATGTCAATCAAGAATAGTGTGGATTATCACATGTCAATCAAGAATAGTGTGGATTGTCACATGTCAATCAAGAATAGTGTGGACTCTCTTAGGGTACTTCTGGACAAGTTGAGTGCTCCTAGGGAGCATTGGATGGTTGAGTATCAGATGAAAGCTTCATCCACCAAAGAGAAAGGAAAGAATTTGGGGAAGGAGGAGGTTAAGGGCTCAAGTGCCAGAACAAGGGGCAATTTGAAGAAATATTTTGAGGAAGAAAAGTAGGAGCTAATTTCCATGGTTAATCTTCACTATAACCATGAACTGGAGGTTGTTAAAACCTAAAAAAATGAGATACTTTTTGTGTGTCCCTATGTTTGGTCTTTTAGTTTGTTGTTGTTCAACTATTTTTTGGCTTTTTGATGGTTTTTGGTTTTACTATCCTATCTATTGTCCCAGTAGCATTTTGATGTAAAGGGTATTGGGTCCCTTCAAAACTTTTTTTTCTCTATTAATCAAGATAAATAAAAGGGGACATTTCATAAATATGACAATGCTCCACATCCTAGTAGCAAGAAAGGGGAGCTTCAAGCGAGGCAAATTCTAGTGAAGGTGAACGTGACTCAAATATAGATGATGGTGATCTTGGCAATGATGGTGTTCCTAGTAACTCTTATGATGGCATCCTTGATGTTGTTTTCCTTGGTGAAGAATTTGGGTGTGAGATTGGACTAAAGAGGAGGACATGCCCTCTATTTTAGTAGATGGAAAATCTGACTCAGGCTTTGTCAAGAATGGAAGTTCTGATGTTGAGAAGGATGTTTGGGTGAGAGAATAGTTTAATTAGAAGGATGAACTTCTCTTTGGTATTCTCTTTGATGCTCATTTGAAGACATTGAGTTGTGAGATTGGACTAAGGAGGAGGACATGCCTTTTATTTTAGTAGATGGAAAATTTGACTCAGGCTTTGTTAAGAATGGAAGTTTTGATGTTGAGAAGGATGTTTGGGTGAGAGAATGGTTTAATGAGAAGGATGAACTTCTCTTTTAACTTCTCTTTGATGCTCATTTGAAGACATTGAGGTGTGAGATTCATTCGAAAGACTATGTTAGGAGTCTAAAATGATATTCTTGAGGGAGATCCATTTCAAGGGTTAATAAAAGGCTTTCTTCTCCCCCCAAAGGTTGATTCCTTGGTCAATCACAATAAAGAATAGATTGTACTTGTGTCTTATTCTCATGAAGCTTGGAGGTTAAAAAAATTAGTGGTTGGTATTGATTTTTTATTCTAAGTTTATTAATGAGGTTAATGGTGTGGTGTTTGTTTCTTCTTTTGTTGTTCCTACTTTCTCCCTTAGGGTTTATGAGGAACTATTGGAAAATGTGCCTCAAACTTACTAACATGAAACTCCTGAAAGAGAAAAATTGGTGAGACTCTTGGAATGTCTTGTCGACAAGCAGCTTGGTTCTAAAGGTTCGAAATGATCATGTCGGTGTGACTAATGGTCAGTCTTGTCAACGGGATCCATCAGTATGACTTGAACGGTTGGTGCAAGTTTTTTATCTCTCTATGAAGATAGGAGTCTAGCCGACAGATGATGATTGGCGAGAGTCTTGCCGATGGTACTCTATTGGGGTAACTTTGGTCTTCAGTTAGACCTAGGAAGATCAGACCGACAGTAGAAGTTCGGCCGATGGGGTATGGTTAGCATGAGTCTTGCTGATGGTTCTTCATCAATGTGAAATATGACATGGTCCTAGCCTTAAGATCTTTTCCTGATGATTGAAGTCTGACCGATGAATTGTGATCGAGGTGTGTCTTGCTGAAGAGATGAACAAGTAGGAACTTCATCAATAAAACATGAACTATTGGAGGAGCTTTGGAGGCTCACTTTGAGGCATGTTCTCAGCCCCATGGTGTTTGGTCAGAGAGACTTCACCAAGTCTAAGCGATAGAGCGATAGAATACTGTGTAATGTGCAATTATCAAATGGGTAGTTTGGCATCGGTGAGACACGATCTGGTGTCTCACCGATAAGCGATACAGTTGAAGAATTTTGACCGAACGAGTGTCCTATGTGGTTTGTTTTGAACCAATGAGAGAAGCATAATGTAAACCATTTGCAGTTGGACTGTTGTGACCGTTCACTTGTGGGAGATCAACATACCATTTGTGAACTATGAACAAAATGGAACTCTCTGTAATGTCTGAAGGTTGAATTGTTTGAATCATGGTAGAGTTGTTCAATTGGAACAAGGGTTGATCAGTGTGTGTTTTTTATTATATGCTTTTGGAGAGCATTATATCAATGATGTTCTACTGTGCAAGGTTGATTAGGGAAATGTTGTTGCTATAAAATTGACATCTGAAAGTGAAGTTTGATCTTTGTATGTAATTTGTTTACTGTAATACAAAGAGGATTTACTTGGTGTGGTGGGTTTTTCTCCCATAAGGGTTTTCCCACAAAATCTAGTGTCCAATTATGTATGTGTTTATTTCTCTATTATGTTACTCCTTTCATGTGCATCTTAATGAACTATAAATACAAAATTTAAAGACATATTTGCATTCTTCTCTGAGTTTTGACATTAGGAGAGTTTGTTCCACACCTTAAGCTTTCCTTACAAGAACTTGATGAAAAAGTAACAACCGCAGTGTCCTTCATAGTAAAATTTCCAATTTTTTCACCTCAAGTGATAAACCATGATGCCAAAACATAACAATAAAAAATTGTCTTTCCACAACGTAAATTACATACACAATTGAAATAACACTATTTCAAAACTTCCATTGCATTTCATTGTAATTTTAGAAATCTTTCCAAACATAGATGTCATATTGAATGAACTCAATTATATCATTCATGATTACATCCTTCCATATAAATGGGCACATGATTCAAACATAGCTCCTCTAAGCTTCATATGGAAATACATATACAAACTAGTCTCGATGTCGCCACATCGGTGCATACATTCTGAATGTCTTTTCTCATTAGTACAAACACTCCAGTTGTCCCCAATACTAGCACAAACATCCACAAACCTCAACTATCAACTAATGAGGAAAAGCATCACTTAAGTTCTTTTCCACCAACCACGGACTTAAATGTAGTCCCTCGCACATCTACCTCATAGATAAGATGGCCCTACCCTTTGATCAAGAGATTGGTTGGGAAACCTCATAACAAATGCCTATCTGAGCTTAGTGTTGTGTCTTACAAACCATAACCTCATCATACGGTAGCTACTCCTACAAGTATGAAAATCTTGAACTAGAATGCTTAAAAGGAACACAATGAAACGATAGTGTAAATAGTGGCAACTTACACCACTTTGGCCAAAGTATTCTCACTCAGTACTTTGAATGACAGTCCTCACATTCACATACACTTTCATAGCTCGTTTTGGATTATGACCATTCATATACTATGCCTGGGTTATTTCCTCCATTGGGTAACCTTTAACCCCTGAAATAACCTACTCCCCTTTTCCCCATAATATTATGGTAACTCTACCATTTAAGCCTAAGCACTAGTTATCCTTTCAATGGATATCCCTATCCTAGGTATAACATATGAACTTATCTTTGCATAAACAAGTTATTCGCTTCAAAAGACCATCTAGTCCTAAGTATAACTTTACAATCTAGAGTATGGATACATAAGCCTCATCATAATCATAGATTAAATATTCATATATAACTGACTCTCTTTAGTAATATATCACCTCATTAAGTGATCCTCATCAAGAGTATAACCTTATCAATGAATGACCTCAATTGAGGAATCATGTCAATAGATGATTCTATTCGAGAGTAGAATCTCCTTAACTAAAAGGGTTTAATCCATGAATCTACTCTTGTCAATACTATAACTTTGTATTTAAGAGTGCAATGCCACTAATCAAGCAACAACTCTAACTCACTAGGTTTCAATCTACCCCTCAACCCAAGAGGAACCCACTAGCTATCTTGAATGATAAAATCACTTTAGCTAAGAGTAACCCTTAAGCTAACTTTGTTTATTTATATCTAGTATTCTAATACCTATGATAAACAATTCCCCTTATTATGGAGTAATTACAAGCATTTCACAAAGTAGCATAAGCATGTTCTAATTTCCTTTCAAATAAAATGCTATATTTCCATAATGCAAGTAAACTTAATAGTTCAAATAAAGCACTCAAGAATCAATCTTTCATAAACAAAGACAAATAAACGAAGATGTATCCTCATGCCTGTAGAACGCTTGTCTAATTGCCTGATTGTTGCACAGCTTTCCAAATCAAAAACTAGCTTTTCTTTGACCTCACAAGCAATGCCTCAATAAAACTCTCTCTCACAAGTTTAATATACTTCTCTCAAGATGATGAAATGCTCTCACAAAATACTCAAAGCTCACTAATAATATAGTAGAATATTGCATATTAGAACATGCAAAGTAGAATGGAGTAGAATGCAAATAGAATACATCCCAAAGGAGAACATAAGCCTCTCTATTTATATAGAAACAAGGAGACTCCCTAGCCTATAGAAAAGGCATGTAAATTTACAACAACATCCATGCAAATCAACTCACCCAACTCAGCTAAAAGGTGGCACATAAGAAAAGATCATACTCAACATATAATGCCACAAATTGACCTCATTAGTTGATAGCAATATATGACTATTTCAAACAACATATGATCAAAAGGCGGCATTTGAATTGCTCTCAAAATGAACTTCTATAGAAAAAAAAACTTCTTAATATGGCACCAAGTAGGCAACCATTCACCCTATAAGTTGATGTGGCCTTTCCCTTTGAATCGGTCTCTTCTCAAAATACAACACTTGTATACAGTCGACTAAGTCTATGATGAGCCACTTTGTCTCATAAACTAGCTTTGACTAATTCATTGAATTGTTATAAATTATCCTTTCATTTATGCACTTGCATTTACTTGTTGATATTTATTCCATGATAAGGTGTTTCAAGTATTTTCAGTTTACTAAGTCAAA
The DNA here is from genome assembly GCA_007115665.2 of Sequoiadendron giganteum. Taxonomy (NCBI): domain Eukaryota; kingdom Viridiplantae; phylum Streptophyta; class Pinopsida; order Cupressales; family Cupressaceae; genus Sequoiadendron; species Sequoiadendron giganteum. The sequence goes on along the minus strand of CM021109.1, from coordinate 187,296,409 downwards.
GATATTCCAACTCAAATTAATTGCTACACTATATTTTGTATATAGTTTGTATATAGTTTGACATTATATTTGGCCCCTACAATGCTTGTATATGTTGCATATGAATCAACCTATGCTTTATGTAATAAATCGGCCTCTATGCATTACATATGCTAATTGATCTCCAAGCATTTATCCAAAGACCTCTATGCATACACCAAGCTCTATAAGCTATGCTTAAATCCTTGTTTGGTGCACTATCATAGTGACTTAAACTATACATGTTTTCATATATATATATATATATAGTGCCCTTCATTAAAGGTAAAGTATGTGTTTAAAAGCATAATCAACATTATTTATAATAGAAATATTATATATATATATTCACAGAGTATATCTCATATACGTATATTTATATATATGTATATTGACTAATATGATAACAAATACACGTTGTTCGATACCTTGAATGCATAACTCATATTATCATATTTTGTCTAACAATACACATGTATTCATACATACACATATATATACATATACACTAGTAGAATTTGGCAAATAAATGACTACGTGACTAAAATTTAGTCACAACACCTAAAAATGACTAAATTCTACTCATTTTTTGCAACACAACTACAAATGACTAATTTGATCATCATAAGTGATTAATTTGATGATCAAGTAAAAAACATAACTAAATAATTAATCACACAAATAAAAATTAGACGATATCATATTAAAGTGGATAATTAAAAAAGAAATTGAATTGAGGGAGTGGGTTGTATTATAATATATTATATTACCAATATAATACATTATAATATAATATGATATTATATAATATAATATATTATTATAATATAATATATTATTATTATATAATATATACTATAATATATAATATATATTATATTATATTATTATATAATATATATGATAATACTTGAAGAACAAAATGGTGGGCCCGACAATATTCATCCCGCTAAAAGATTTCAAATGGATTTCAATCTTGATGTTTCCCACTGAAAGATTTCAAAATGGATTTCAATCTCCCGCTTATTATATTATAATATTATATTATTATATATTATTATATAATATTATATTAAAAAAATTATATTTATATTATAATTTTTTTTTTTATATGCAAGAGTAGATTTTATTAATATTAAAACAAGCAAAAAACAATTGTTTGCATCACATGGAAATTACCATTCTTCAAACCACAGAACCATCAACCAAAAAAACCCAACCAGCCTAACACTATCTCCCTTCTAAAACATGGGCTACCCAAAATGGCCACTAGAGGTCGATACTATTAACAGAGCACTAACCAAAATACATCTAAAATAAGCCCTACATAAACCAAAGTCGCCCAGAGCCAGACCTACTTAAAGCGATTGGCCTCTACAAAGGTCTTGAAGTCCTTCACCCATTCAACACCACCAACCACCATAAGCCCAAAGAACTTCTTAAGGAACTCCACTACTATCGTCGCTATCATCCTGTGTTGCATGAGAGTTGGGCCACTCAAATCTAAAAGAAACGAATAAATCTTCACCGCCTCATCCGAATTTTGAAGCTCCAAGTCACAGGGTGTTGGAAGACCTCTTCCTTCTACCACCACACACAACACCTCATCAACCCCCTCCACCAAATCTTCCCTAAACATATTCTCAAGCAACACTTTTGCCTCACCCTTAGGAACCCGATTATCCAGGAGGGAAGCCAGAAAATGAGAGGAGACATGCAAATTGTCCCTTTTGTACTCCTTATTGTCCAAATTCCCAACACCCAGAATCATTTTGGTAGCCAGAACGACCAAAGGATCATTATTGAGCATAATCCTTTTCAATCTTTGGTCTCTAATCTCCCTAAAGGAGGTATGTCAAGCTGATGCCAACAAGGAAATCGGGGTGTTTGCCCCAAGTCTTTCCAACCCATCTATCAACACTTCAATAACGAACCTCGAGTGCTTAGCCATCGTCGCCCAAGCGCAAACCACACCCAAACAATAGGAAGATATCCACCATCTGCCACAGAGAAATTAAAAATCAGAAAATCAACCTTGCTTATACTTTGAAACAAGTTAATCATAAATACGCATTTCAATTACAAACCTGTCGTCACCCAGAACTAGTTAGGTGCCTCCAAACGTGCCAAATACCTTCCATGGGGAGTAAATCCCTCAGTCAAAATATGAAAATCCTATGCTCTAAAATGAGAGCCCACTTTGCCCCATCAACTCTCGTACCATCATGAAAAGACACCTCTATCAGGTTCGAGCCAAGTTGGCCATCCTATCTCATCTCCCAATCCTTCAAACCTAAGGTCATGGCAAAGACTGCCACGTCCCCTCCGCCAACCTGGAGGGGCGCTTGCCCTACCGCCCATTAAAAAAAAGATATTAAGGTTTGGGCCTTGGTTGTTGGCACTACGAGCAAGAAGCCCCACCACTTCACCAAGGAGCCTCCCCTTAACACCAGGGTAAGCAAACTCCATTGTTGACACGATAGAGAGCGACCTCACAAGGTTTGAACCTTGGTTGTTGGCTCTATAGGAAAGAAGCCCCACCATTTCACCAAAGGGTTGCCCCTATATTATAATGTATTTAATATAATATAATATTATATTATAATATTAAATATATTATATTATTATATAATGTTAAATACATTATAATATTAATATAAAAAAATTAATATTAATAATATAATAATATATAATAGTTTATAATATTATATATTATATAATATATATATTATATTATATTATTATATAATATTATATAATAATAATATATAATAAATTCATTAAAAATTCTATTGCACCATTGACCGCATGTGTATGAAGGAGATAAAGTGGGTAAGCGGGCAAAGTGATAAAAAAATATTAATGTTCCTGCATACTGCAGAGCACCAGGAAGTGGGTGCACGAGTATGCGAGGTGAGGGAATGGAGAGTAAAAAATAAAAAATAAATAAAGTGCAGTATTAATTTTTAATTTTAATTTTATATAATATAATATTATAATATTATATTATATTATATTAAAATATTATATTATATTATATTAAAATATTATATTAAAATATTATATTATATTATATTATATTATATTATTATAATATTATATTATATTATTATAATATTATATTATATTATTAATATTATAATATTATATTATATAATAATATAATATTAAAGCGGGAGATTTATGATCTAAAAATTATATATTTTCGATTCTATCTTGAAAAATTTGTTTTAGCGAGCAAAAATGAAAAACCTATCCCGCCCTAATTTCATTTTGATAAACATTCTTTAAAATTTTCCTGCCATAATTTCATTTTGATAAACATTCTCTAAAAGCCCTAGTTGAAACCCTATTTTCAGTTGTAGCTTGCCGAATGGAGAAGTGAAAGGTGAATACTAGGGAGGAAGAGTTTGGAGGAGCCAAAACCAATAGCGATGAGGAAAGCTCCAAAAAATGGACCCAAAGCCAATAGCAGTAGGGAAAGCAGCGATTTTATTTTCCAAATGAAAATTTATGCATTTATTTTTTATTGAATAGTGTCATGGAGCTAAGCCAAGGTCGAGTTTCAACTGGATTGTAGTGTAACCCAGAATATTCCGGGTGCACATGCAATGAAAGGGCTCAAGTACCAACTCGAATTTGTCGCCAAGGTGCCATACACCCATGTGCATTGAAGGCCAAGGTGCACGAAAGGAACAAAAAGTATGTCGATTTGCTCTTCAAGTTCAATTTCTTTGAATTGAAATAATAGTTCCAATGAGAATCCCAATAGAAGTTGGGTGTTACCATCCTATTTGCATTTATGATAATGTTTTTTTTATTATGTCATTTATGTTCGTCAACTATAGCTTTTAGTATAGTGTTTGCATGAACCGAATTTTTTTGGAAGACCTGAAAATTCTCAAGGGCTTTGTGAAATTATGAAAATTTGTGACCTTGGAATTCATTCCTTTCCCTAACCATATTCCTAAACTTTACACTTCATAAATTTTGTTTGGTCCTCTAATGAGATGTTTTTCATTTCTTAAAACTCATATATGTAAATGTTATCTCATTTTGCCAGTTTGGAGAGCTCTCCAAGGTATTAGTGTTTTTCCTATGGTATTGCTTTGTTTTGAGTATACTACGTTTGATCTAGGTTCCAATGTTGTATGTGCATCATCTAATCTTTTCAAAATTTATATTAGCCTTATGTTATAAATTTGTGGGCTATTGATTTTTATCCTGTAGGTTTTTATGTATCATAGAACTGCTAAATGGAATATAGGAAGACAACTTATACGTCCTAAATCTTCAGTTGTAGTTTATATGTATGTGGAAGGTAGAATTCTTTCCCTAAATCTTGACCTAGATTATTTTGACTTAAATTGTTAATATTTAAATTGGGGTAGATAAAATAATTAACTTGCATTTTGGAGTTACAGTTTAAAATTTTAACTTGTTGTTGGAGATACAGTTTTCTTAGATCTTGCTCATCGAATTGGGTTTAATCTGTTGATTGCAGTTAGCTATGGTTCAATCTTTCTTATTTATGTTTTATACTTGTCAATAGTCTCTTGAATTTTTTATTGGTTTTGGTTTAATTGTAATCTTATAATGTTTTATAAATTGTTAAAGAAGTACCATCCATTTTTAGTGTATTTCATCATTTTCTCCATTATGTTGTTTTGCAAGGGTGATCGTGGTAGAGGAAGAGGCTATGGAAAACTAGCATTACAATATATGAATGCCTGCTCTATGATGCTTGGAATTTTAACAAAATTCACTATATTTTTACCTTGGTTTCTTCCAAAGAGTTTCCCCTTGCGAGGGATGGCTATTTTTTTGTAAATCTCAGTTGTCACTGAGACATTGAATGTAAGAAGTTTTAATTTTCCATTAAAGCTTAATGAAGTAAATTTTTAGAGTGGTTTTTTCTCCACTCATAAATACTGTGTTGTGGCTCCTCTTGTGTCTAATCAATCATATTTTTTAAAGCATTTTAGTCTTCATTTCATGGTGTTTCTCTCAACATTTGAATATCTATGATACTTGAAATTTATATGCATAAATTTGTGAGGACTAATTAAGTTAGATTTGATTTGTAAATGACTAGACCATGACTAAATAAATGACTATCATGACTAAAATAAATGACTATAATGACTAAATAAATGACTACAATGACTAAAATAATTGACTACCATGACTAAATAAATGACTACCATGAATAAATAAATGATCAATTAACAACAATCAATGACTAAATTAACAACTAAATATACCACCAAATTGATCAACCAAAACAACCAATAAATGACTAAAAATGGTTTATTCATGAATTTGGTCGTGTTATAAATGACTGGCAATAAACTACTAATGGTCATGTGACCAAACTACTGATCACATGACCAATTTTTTGTAGCTTTTTCAGTCATATGTTTTTGTTTTTGTACTAGTGATATATATACGCACAACAATAATAATAATGCAACAATGTATATATATACATGCATTATTATTTACGCATATAATAAATATAGACCATCGCTTTGATAGTCAAACACACACACACACACATATATAACTCATTCAACCATACAATCAAGCATAGTACATAAGCAAGAATTCATAAGTCCCAAACATTTAAACATCATCCATGCATGCATTCAATAGTAATCAAGACCCTTACTAATGCAAACACATCTTGTCTAAAGGATGACTTATCATTTCCCACTACTATGTCTAGACTCAACCATTCTACTATGAGTGTGTGTAAGCTCAAATAGGTTACGTTACTAGTTATTTGGAAATCACTTCTCTTGAGTGATACTTCCCCTCCACCTAGAGGAATGAATATGTCCCTGCAACCAGCTCAGCACACTTGCAATGGTAGTTAGACATTCATAATAAATTCATATTCATCATAAACTTAAGCATATTCATATAGCACTAAACGTAAACATATTTACTCTTTCAAAGCCATCTTAAGAATTTATCAATACTTTCACATAATACCTTTTTCGGTATTCCATACTTTTAGCAAGCATATCAACTCATAATTGCATTTACCGTCCCATTTACCCATGAAGGTACAAGTAAATTGGTAATAACAAGATGGGGTGTAACATACTTCCCCCCTTGTGAATCATCATCCCCAATGATTTAAAACACTTTAACATCTAGATAAAGTCAAATAAATTTTTTACTTACCATTTCTAAATCATGTAAGATTTATTAAAATATTCCTCCCCCGTAGCATCACTCTTTGCAATCTTGTCCTTTCGGGACCTTGCATCGAGTGTCCTTGCTAATGCATAGGGAGAACTTGTGTGCCTCACACATACTTACTCTTCTCAAAGATCTTATGCATGGTATTCACCATTCCTCATATATACATCTCATGTACAACAGTAACTGTATCCTACATGACACCTACGACATAGTGACTGGGACACACGTTCTCATTGGCTAATGAATTTATCCTAAGTATAATCCAAGTAGATAAGGAATTTCGGTGTATTGTACACTACATCGTGGGTCCCATCCTTCCCTTTGGTTTTTATACCTTTAGACAACTCAGAAGTTGAGTCCATCCATCACTTACACATCCATTTTCCTTAATCATAGCAGTATTGCTCTTGACTGATCGTTCATTTTGAGCGCTTTTGGACACCTGCCAAATTCTGAACATAGCGATATTGTTTCACATTTCAAGCTTGTATCAACAAAATTTTCTTTGATTATTTCAATCTATTATTCCTTTTTGACAACCTTTCTAGCTTAAGGTTAACTCCATTTCTTAGCCTATTTCAGCTTAATAGAGTTTTCAACCTTCCTTTCCATATAATGGATCAAACCTCAATGATAGAAGTTTATAAGTATTCTATAAATTATTCAAGATCTAGTTTACCATTTTTGCCTGTTCGGCTACAATAATATATTGTGCATTCATTCAATTGAATGTCTCACAGTATGACCATGGTTCACACAACCCTATCATTATTTTCTCATTCACAACTGAGATAACCTTCTCAGGAATACTAAGCAACTACCTCACACAATATATTATTTAGGACCAAAATCCCTTAAATGAGTTTTTCCAACCTACGTTTGTTACCTTGGTGAGTTTTTCCACCATAATATTATGTTAGTTCCACCAACATAGACAAGTTAAATTGTCTTGTGTTCAACCACTCTCGCTCTGGAATCTCAAGAGAGTACACATATCCTACCAATGATGACATCATGTCTTCATTTCCTAGAAAATTAGACATTATCTTGCCACATTTTGTGCAACATCTTACTCCTTTTTCCAAGTTTTTTGGGTGAAAATTATGTAAATCCCTTTAACAAATTGCAAAACTTGATTTCAGCCACAATTGTGTGAGATACAATATCTCCTCTCAGAAAGGGGAGGCACCCTTCTTATTGCTTACTGAAGCTAAGTAAAACTAATTAAGTATTCACAATAATATACACTGTGATTAAGAGATGGGGGTGTGTCACATTCATAATTCTCTCCTTTTTCAGAGAATTTATTTTACAATGCTTCACAGTTTTAAGTTCCTAATTCGATACAACTTCAAACAAAAAACAAAATTAGTAATTCCAATATTCCCATCTTGTCAAAGCAAAGTTTAGGAATATTAGCATGATAATGATAAACAATAAAACAAGAAAACTCACAAAGGCACAAAGTCATTTCGTAGCTTTCACCAATGAATCCTTGAGATATGTAACCAACATTGTATTAGAAGCACAAATTATTCTAGATACTCCATGATAGATCCACAAACAACATGAATAAATACAAGCACAAAGTCTTTTAGAGAATTCACCAATAGTATTCAATCAATATCATAAATTCAAATAAAAGAGTGCAACTCAAAGTTTACAGGATTTACTCAAAACCTTTTAGATCTCAATCACTAATCATTGCCAACTTCAATCAAATCCAAAAGATAATCGATTCCAACACAAATTTTGGTATGCAACTCTCTTCTTTTTTGATCAAAATAGATTAACAAAGATGAACACAAAGTTTCATGTATTTTCTTCTCAAATGGGAAGCACTTCGTTGCAAAAGATAAAAACATAAAACGTTGCAATAGAACCCTCTCTTATTTATAGATGGGAGAGGATAGAAAATTTAGAAAAATCAAAAAGCGAATCTAGGAGAAAATCTAGGAAAATTTGATCTAACTAACTAGTTGACTTATTCAAAAATTGCATCCATGATTATAGGAAAACATCTATGTTTTACATGTAATTACACTTCTTAAAATGACATGTATAATTTTTAAACTTATTTACATAAAGCATAAAAAATTCCAAAACTATCTAACACTGGAGACATTTGAAGTCTTTATGGTTCCTTGCATTGGGCGCAGAAGTCTTCATATTTCTTCATTGTCTCCTACAAGAATTTCTCATCCAGACCAACAGTATAATCAACAATGGTGTGAACTCTTGTGATTGATCTTCTTGTAGATGAGAAAATATTCTTGCATCTATCTAGATTTGACTTGAGATTGTCCAAAGCAAGCCATACATCACATATGGCATTCATTGAAGCTTTTGAAAAAATTCATCTTCCACCTGTTCCATGATAGCTTCCTTCAATATCTTAGTAATCTCACTAACCGAGAGGAAAGTATTATCATCATTAAGGAGTTTACCCAGTAACTCCTCAATTCTATTCATCATGATGACACAATGTCCTTTGACATCTTCTTCAACCTATTGAATGTCCTCAATGAGGGATTTTATCACTTGTATGCGGTGTGTGAGATATTCTTCTATCTCCACATACTTTTCCTTGTCAGGAATTACCCCGATTTTATCAATTTACCCAGCTTTGATTCTTTCATCTATGACCAAAATGAAAGACATCTTTCAATTTATTTTTGATCTTGGGAAAGTGCATTTTCTTCCTTCTCAAGCTCTAATTTCAACCTAGCTACTTGAGAGGTATTTTCATCCTCAACAACTATGAGTTGTGGGCCTTGTTCTATTATTTCATCAACAAAATCATAAAACACTTTACCTTTGGAAACAAACTTCTCCACCTGTTGTACTACTAGTTCTTCAAAGTTGACCATGGCCATTAGTTGTACATTCTCTGAGGAGCCCACAATCTTTCTCAAAATTGATGCATATTTCTTCGCTTTACCCTTGTACATATCTCCGGCCTACTCCATTTTATCCAGTCTACCTACTAAGGCATTCAAAACTACTTGTGTTTCTTCTTTTGCACTAGAATATTTTACTTCTCCAAGCTTGACTCTTGTTAAAGTGTAGTCTTCCATGTTCACATCACCTGATTCTTGTGGAGGTAGACCAATATCTACATACTTTTGACCTGACTTGTCAATATGAAGTCCAAAATGAATTTTGGCCTTTTTCTTCCCCTTGGATTTTGGAAGAACTATATCTTCAAGGTCAAGCTCATTTGAGGAGATCATTTTATTTTTGTGCCTTGACATTTGCGAGATCATCCAAGGAGGTAAAAATGTTATATTTCCTTCTTGACTTACTGCCAACACTTGTGTAGCAGGTGCTTCTATAGAAATGGATGTCATTGTGGCAATTGGGGTAGTATATGTCATGATAGCTCCAGTAGAATGCAAACCCAGTGGATCCTGCAAGGACTCATTCATGAATCTATTGAACTCTCCTTGAGAAGTGATGTCATATGACAAAGAAGAAAGAATCGGGATGGATGATAGAGAACCTGGAGAAAGATCAACATATTGTAAGGTAGAATCTACAGGAGGGTGGCAAGAACTGATGATGTTGGTGGAGGGACGGAAACCTTAATTGCATGCAAGGTTGATGTAGGAGGAGGTGAGGTAGGAAGAGGAGGTGGAGGAGCAGTAGGAATGGGAGGAGTGTAAGGAATATTGGAAGTAATAGGTGATGATGTTAGGGGAAGATTCTCAACAACGTTCTCATGAGGAGACAGTTGTTGTTCATCATCATGCCTTTGTTCCTCCTCTTTATCTTCTTCTTCTATAGACTCTTCATCTCTAGAATCTTCATTTCTAGAATCTTCATTTCCATAATCTCCATCTCTAGAATCTCCATCTACGAAATCTCCATCTCCAAAAGATTCTTCTTCACTTTCATTCTCTTCCTCTTCATCATAGGATTGCTCTTCATATGCATGCTCCTTTCCCTCTGTAGATGGTTGTTCTGATTCGGTGGTTTCCTCATCTTCAACTGCTCATGCAGTACTTTTTCCAATAGTAAATTTAATCTTGGGACCTTTTTGAGAAGAAGAAGGAGCAACTGCATGCTTTTTTTTAGTACGGAGTTCTTGTTGTTGACTAGTTTCTACTCCTGATATTTCTCCCTCTGACTCTGTCCTAAAATATTTCATTTGGAAGCCATGTTTATGCAACCATTCTGCTATGTTGTGTAAGATGGGAGCAAGCCTTTCTTTGATAGAGACACTTTCCTTTTTAGACCATTGTATTGGGGGTAAGGGTCTTCTAGAAATTTTATCTTCATCATAAGCAAAGTTTAAGATGTCACCAGGATCTTTGAAATCCTCTGGTAGATCAGCTACACCAAGATCAATGATCTTCTCTACTGTTAGTCTACAAAAATCCATTTTGCAGATGTCTTCTTCGTCTCTGCATTCCGCCCATATGTCTTCAAAATGGTAGACATGTCGATGATCTTTCTTCAATTTCCTATTCACATCTTGGTAGTAAAATTCAAATCTATATTTGTATGTTCTTATAGTCATGATTTGCATTTCTACAGCAACTGACTTTTCTTTTTGTACATTGTGAATGGTATATCTCCTGATTGTTAATGGGAACTCGAAACCTGGTTTGTGAATTCTTTGGCATTCCTTATGAACTGAAATCAAATATCTGCATAGCTCCATTAGTATCCACTTATCTGAGGGATATCTGGGCAACATGTATGGACACCCAGTATAGCAATTGACTCTCATATAGGTGAAAGTTGGAAACTGCAAAAAGATACATCCAACCTTACTAACCACTTTGTAAGCTTCATCTGATACTCTTTTATTTTCAAGAGTAGGATCAATATTGAACAACAGGGGTGCAAAGAAGGCATCTGTGACTTTTCTAAAATGATGAAGACCTTCTCTCAATTTCAACTGATAGTAGAACTCATATATAGGTACAACATGTATGTTTCCTTTGGTGGACAAACCTGGAAATTGCCTCATTACTGCAGCAACATATACTAAATATGAAGTCATATAAAATTTAAAAATGCTAGGCACATTGATCAATTTTTCATGGATTTCATCAGGGTTCCCCAATCAATGTGTGCTTTCCTTCTTTTGATGATGCAGATGTACTCATACATCCAATCTTGAAAATTACATGAAATAGGAAACCCTTTAACCCTGCTCAGGAGAGTGATCATATCCCTAACATCCTCTTTGAAATCATTCTAAGGAAGCCCCTTAGGCCATCTTGAGATAGTAGGCCTTGTAGTTTTCAACCATTGAGTGTTAATCAATGTTTTAGCTTTATTGGGATCTTTATCATAGACCTCCTATGCTTGTTGAGTTGAGATATGTGTATATTGCTCCATGTGGGGAAAATTGAAAAAAAAATGTCAAAGAACTCAGGATCCATCTCATCATCACCTATCCCAAGGAATCCCTCACACTTCTATCATCTCAAATGTAATGAGATGTAACTTGGAGAACAAACTCTGTGTTATGAGAAACAATTGCCTAAATGTAGACACCAAGTGCAAGTTGTTGTGAACAATGGATCTCATATTTTCTTCTAATGGTTTCATCTTAGTTATTTTTACAAAATCTCCAAGTCTTGATGACCAACCTCGGTGTCTTTGATTTCATCTACCTTCAAGAGCACAATAGTAGGCGGGAAGACACTTGGTATTTATACTTCATCTTTCCTTCCTTTTTAGGAGGTGATGGAGGCTTTTCTAATGTCATCTGAGAGTGCCAAGGCCAAGGAATGTCACCTTTGAAGATCACCTAATGAAAGCTTGAGAAGAACTGCAAGAGTTATGAATTAGTAGATGTTAGGAGAAAATGTAGTATTGGAAAGCGTGAAGCGAGCAGGCAAGTTGGAGCAACTACAAATGAGCTATTTTTCATGGAAAATGGAGCATGGGTGAAGAAACGAGGTTCAGATCGCAAGCGAAGTGATTTCAGAGAGTTATGGAAGAAAAATGTTTTTTATGTAGGAGCGTTGAAAATCGGCACTCCTATATCTTGAGATGATGATTTGCATGTAGGGGCGCAACACTCCTACATGCCTTTAACACTTAGGCATAAAAGTGTAAGGGTGCTATTTTTTAGCACTTTAGCATATGTGGGAAAGGTTAATTTCATGCTTGAGTGCTAAAAATTAGTGCTCGACCATGTCTTTCATCTTGGTGAGCAAGTGTACAAGCACTTTTTTTCAATGCTTCAGCATGTTCATCCTTCATTTGGATCAAGATGTCATAGCGTACTTTTTCACCGCCTCAACATATCAAGTTGGAAGGTCACTTAGTGATGCAAGAGCGGACTTTTTCACCACTCTTGCAAGTGAGGGGAAGTTCAATTATTTGTTCAAGTGGAAAAAAATCTCGCTCGAGCATATATGGGACTTAGTGAAAAATGATGAGGGTCAGTGAAAGATCATAAAAAAAATCACGGGTAGAGTATCAAGAAGATATCCACAAAATGAAGAACAATGAGGGCATGAAAATCCCAAAAAATGAAACATGGAAGCAATGAAAAGAAAGCAAAAGATTTCAAGGTAAAAGAAATTAAAACCAAGTATGGAGGAACTAAAAAAAATTCAAAAATGATAGCATTGAAACTCTAATCAAAGGAAAGAAAAGCATCAAAGATAGAAGAAGAGTGTCAATGCAAAAACGTACCTGGTAAAAACGTGAAACCATAGCTGGAATGTTTGGATAAATCTTCAAATGCAGATCTTATTTGGAGTTATGGAGAACGAGCAGCACTAAGAGGAACGAATGGATCAACAATGAGGGAAGATTAACCTAAAATGACTTTATCAAATCATTAAGTGAAGGTTGAAGTGAACTTAATGTTCACATTAATGAAGGCGTACAACATGGAGAAAAATATGTACTAGCAGTGAAAATCACAACTTGTGCATGCAAAAAGACTTGTTTGGTGAGAAATGCACGAGCAGTGATTTTCATCGTGTGTGCATCAATGATTGAGTACAAAAGTGTAGGAGCGCTAAAAATAATGCTCCAACACTTGGAGTTGAAATGTCTAACTTAAGGCTCATGTAGGAGCACTCCGACATGAGTCAAAAATTGACTAACTCCCAAGGCTTGGGAATTAACGAAGATACTCACTTCGAAGCTCTTCGAAAGACAAACGTGGGGGAATTCTCAAACAGACTGTTTGAGGTTTGGGACTACGCATCGAGGTGATTTGAAAATTGCCTCATTTTGCATGCTTGAAGTACATGGAACTATGAAACAAACAATTTTGTAGGGGGTTATCTTGTGAATCTGACACAACTAGATTCAAGGATAACAAGGTTATAGTGGTTTCTCATTTGACAAATAACTTTGTCATTTCAATTTCCTAACCATGACATTAATTTCCTCATTTCATCCCTTAATTCTCTAAAAATTTGGGTACATAGGCTCTTTTACATCCCATAATAGTCTATTCTTTGACTAAATGAAAACCTATTTTTTGGTCTCATGCTACATAAGCATAATGCTTAGACATTTTGTGGAGATAAATCTCATTTATCGTAGGACATCCATACCATGGATTTCTTTCGTCCTTAAATCATTTCTAAAATTGTAATCTAATTTCCAACTCAATCTATCTTTCTCGATGAGCATCAGTACCAATTTTGAGTAATAATCCTCATTCATTCATGTTGGTTCCTAAAATATATCAGATTTAACTGCATACCTAATTACCAAGCATGAATATTTTCATAATAACTCCAAATCATGAGTAATCTAGATCTTTCCTTACCTATTTCTTCAGCCATGATCTTCCCTTTCATGATCAAGATATCTACCTATCCTTTTCTAAGGCACCAATGATAATAAAATTGATTTGAAAATCAAATATATAAGGTATGGTGTGATAATACGTCACTCTCCTTAACCTTTCCACTATTTTTCTCCAAAAATTCCAATACCTTAATCTTTGTGGTCATGAAATACATGACTTAATTGACATCATGACCTACAAAGAAGTCAAAAGTTCTTCCAAATCAAAAATATATTCACGACTTTCATTGGGTGGGGTAATTAATCTGAGTCAATCCAATCACTTTCTTCCCCTTAGTATTTCCACAACATTCAGTCATCTCAAAGTTGAACTCCTAGCAACATTTTCTTTCTTGAAATGATTTAACATTCCTTGTTGTAGGCTTTCTATTGTCTTTTGCTTGCCTCCATGGCATACCTTGAATATACTTATTCCAAAGTTAGATTCATCACTATTCTCTAATCTCATAAATTCAACATTTTGGATCATCCAATAAGAGATCTAATGAACAACCAACAATTTTACAAGCTAAGAGACACTCTTGTATTCCAATTATCTTTCCAATATCCTATTTTTGGAGGAATATCCATACCCACAAAGCCTCTTTTGTTGATGTACCTTTCAACTTAGAGTGTTGTTTCCTTATAACTTCACATAGTTTTAACACATAGTGTCACACTATATTCCATTTCCTTTTGGAACCTCTAAACATATGTTAGTTTATGTTGACATGTTGGTGAGTTTAATTTATACTCCAACCAATCTATGTACTATCCAAACCCTTGTCGGATCAATACGATTTACCTTTTCAGCATTCTTTATCACAAACACCTTTCCAAGTTACTTTGTCTTATTACTTGGTAACTAATTCTATCATAACCTTTAGAGATACCAAGGTTGCTTGGTTCTCTTTTCCTCATCTTAATCAAAACTCAAAATCGATCTCATCAATTTTGGTTGGTGGAACCTTGTCCACTTCATTGATTACTTCATTTCTGACCATTCTGGTCTTTTCCCTTATTCCAAGGTACTTTCTCCTTTCTCACAAGTTCCTAGCCTTGCACAAAAATTAGATTCAAGTCAAGATTTCTCCAACCTCTTGGATGCATCCTTAGTTGACTTTCTACTTCGATCTAACTTATGCCAACAATGCATACTCATAGATTCGTAGTATACTTACTAAATCCAAGAATCCTTGACACTTTCAAGCTATAGGTTGCTATCAATAAGGGAGATTCTCTTATCCTCTTTATCCCTTAGAGTTTTATAGCTATCTAGTAGGTGAAGGTACCTATTGGTTATCTTTATAACCTTCTTACATAACCCAATTGCATAATCTTCAGCAATCCAAGGTAATATCATAATAAGTTGTTGGTTTAGGAGTTTCTACTCTAGGGACGACTCTTATCTAGTCCCAAACTTAAACAAGTTTCCAGGAATCTTATCTTCCTTTCTCTTTTCCCTCAGTTCTTTTCTCTTGTCATCTTAGCATAAGAACTTTTCTACCATTATCTTTCGATAAGGATCACACATTGTTTACATAATGAGCTCATAGGTTCCAGAGCTGAACCTGGTAGCTCTAATACCACACGTAACAACCCCAATGTTCTTCATAATAAAAATTTTCAATGTTTTCACCTCAAGTGATAAACCATGATGCCAAAACATAGCAATAAATTTTTTTCTTTCCACAACGTAAATTACATACACAATTGAAATAACACTATTTCAAAACTTCCATTACATTTCATTGTAATTTCACAAATCTTTCCAAACATAGATGTCATATTGAATGAACTCAATTATATCATTCATGATTACATCCTTCCATATAAATGGGCACATGATTCAAACATAGCTCCTCTAAGCTTCATATGGCAATAGATATACAAACTAGTCCTGATGTCGCCACATCGACGCATACATTCTAAATGTCTTTGCTCATTGGTGCAAACACTCCAGTTGTCCCCGATACTAGGGCAAACATCCACAAACCTCCGCTATTGAGTAATGAGGAAAAGCATCACTCAATCACTTTTCCACCAACCACAGACTTAAATGCGGTCCCCCGCACATCTACCTCATAAGTAAGATGGCCCTACCCTTTGACGAAGAGATTGGCTGGGACACCTCATAAAAAATGCCTATCTGATCTTAGTGTTGTGTCCTACAAACCAGGACCTAATCATACGGTAGCTACTCCTACGAGTATGAAAATCCTGAACTAGAATGCGTAAAAGGAACACAATGAAACGACAATGTAAAAAGTGGCAACTTACACTACTTTGGCCAAAGTATTCTCACTCAGTACTTCGAGTGACATTACTCACATTCACATACACTATCATAGCTCGGTTTGGATTATGACCATTCATATACTATTCCTAGGTTATTTCCTCCATTGGGTAACCTTTAACCCCTGAAATAACCTACTCCCCTTAATATTATGGTAACTCTACCAATTAAGCCTAAGCACTAGTTATCCTTTCAATGGATATCCCTATCCCAGGTATAACATATGAGCTTATCTTTGCATAAACAAGTTATTCACTTCAAAAGACAATCTATTCCTAAGTATAACTTTACAATCTAGAGTATGGCTACATAAGCCTTGTCATAATCATAGATTAAATATTCATATATAACTGACTCCCTTCAGTAATATATCACCTCATTAAGTGATCCTCATCAAGAGTATAACCTTATCAATGAATGACCTCAATCGAGGAATCGTCATGTCAATAGATGATTTTATTCGAGAGTAGAATCTCCTTAACTAAAAGGGTTTAAGCCATGAATCTACTCTTGTCAATACTATAACTTTGTATTTAAGAGTGCAATGCCACTAATCAAGCAGTAGCTCTAACTCACTAGGGTTCAATCTACCCCTCAACCCAGGAGAAACCGAGTAGTGATCTTGAATAATAAAATCACTTTAGCTAAGAGTAACCCTTAAGCTACCTTTGTTTATTCATATCTAGTGTTCTAGTGCTTATGCTAAACAATTCCCCTTATTACAGATTAATTAAAAGCACTTCACAAAGCAGCATAAACAACTTCTAATTTCCTTTCAAAGCAAATTCTATATTTCCATAATGCAAGTAAACTTAATAGTTCAAATAAAGCACTCAAGAATCAATCTTTCATAAACAAAGACAAATAAAGGAAGATGTATCCTCATGTCTGTAGAACGCTTGTCCAATTGCCTGATTTTGCACAGCTTTCCAAATCAACAACTAGCTTTGCTTCTACTTCATAAGCAACGCCTCAATAAACCTTTCTCTCACAAGTTGATAATATACTTCTCTCAAGATGATGAAATGCTCTCACAAAATACTCAAATCTCACTTAGAATACAGTAGAATATTGTAGATTAGAAAATGCAGAGTAGAATGGAGTAGAATGCAAATAGAATGTGTCCCAAAGGAGAGCATAAGCCTCTCTATTTATACAGCAGCAAAGAGACTCCCTAGCCTACATAAAAGGCATGTAAATTGACAACAACATCCATGCAAATCAACTCACCCAGCTCAACTAAAAGGTGGTGCATAAGCAAAGAGCATACTTAGCATAGAATGCCAAATATCGACCTCATTAGTTGATAGCAATATATGACTATTTCAAACAACACATGATCAAAAGGTGACATTTGAATTGCTCTCAAAATGAACTTCTACAACAAATAAAAATTCTTAATATGGCACTAAGTAGGTAGCCATTCACCCTATAAGTTGGCACGACCTTTCCCTTTGAATCAATCTATTCTCAAAATACAACACTTGTATATAGTCGATTAAGTCTATGATGAGTCACTTTGTCTCATAAACCATCTTTGACTAATTCATCGACTTGTTGTAACTTATCCTTTCATTTATGCACTTGTATTTACTTGTTGATATTTATTCCATGATAAGGTGTTTCAAGTATTTGCAATTTACTAAGTCAAAGACATTCCAACTCAAAGCATCGACTAAGTCTTACTTTCCAAATCGACTTAATTTTTGCACTATATTTTGTATATAGTTCGATCTTATTTCATTGCCAATATACATTATATTCGACCCCTACAATGCTTGCATATGTTGCATATGAATCGGCCTCTATGCATTACATATGCTAATCAATATCCAAGTATTTATCCAAAGACCTCTATGCATACACCAAGCTCTATAAGTTGCGCTTAAATCCTTGTTTGGTGTACTATCATAGTGACTTAAACTATATATGTTTTCATTTATATATATAGCGCCCTTCACTAAAGGTAAAGTATTCTTTAAAAGCATAATCAATGCTATTTATAATAGCAACATATATATATATATATATATATATATATTCATAGATTATATCTCATATATGTATATTGACTCATATGATAACATTTATACGCATTGTTTGATACCTCGAACACATAACTCATATTATCATATTTTGTCTAACAATACACATGTATTCATACATACACATACACACACACGCACATATATGTATATATATACACACAACTATAATAATAATGCAACAATGTATATATATTATTTACGCATATAACAAATATAGACCATCGATTTGATAGTCAAACACACACACACATATATATATATAACTCATTCGACCATACAATCAAGCATAATACATAAGGAAGAATTCATAAATCTTAAACATATAAACATCATCCAAGCATGCATTCAACAGTAATCAAGACCCTTACTAATGCAAACACATCTTGTCTAAAGGATGACTTACCAATTCCCACTACTATGTCTAGACTCAACCATTATACTGTGAGTGTGTGTAAGCTCGGATAGGTTACATTACTGGTTATCCGACCAATCACTTCTCCTGAGTGATACTTCCCCTCCACCTGGAGGAATGAACCTGTCCCTTTAACCAGCTCAGCACACTTGCAATGGTAGTTAGACGTTCACAATAAATCCATATGCATCATAAACATAAGAATATTTATATAGCAATAAATATAAACATATTTACTCTTTCAAAGCCATATTATGCATTTATCAATACTTTTACATAATACCTATTTTAGTATTCCCTACTTTTAGCAAGCATATCAACTCATGATTGCATTTACCATCCCATTTACCCGTGAAGGTAAAATTAAATTGGTAATAACAAGATTGGGTGTAACAAAAAGAAGCTTACATGTTGCAAGATGTTGATGCTTCAAGCTTGCAGATAAGTTATGCCTGTGATGTGTCTGCTAGGTGTTTTTGAGAGGGTGATGCCCTTAGGGTTTCAATTAAGGTTGAGGTGGAGGGGCAGATTCAAAATTACATCCTTGTTTCTCTTACTACTTAGTCATTTGTTTGGCTTAGGAATTTGCTTGTTGGGGGATTATGTGGCAATCATCCCAACATTGATATTGTTAGAAGGTGGGTGCTTCAGAGTTTGAAACTAAGAGGTCAAGTTTAGGTAGTTTCAATGTTGAATAATTTTTTCCTCTTTTCCTTTTCAATCTAGAAGATTGCTTAAGGACTCTTCTTGAAGGTCCTTGGATTTTAGGGAAGAATGACCTTTGTCTTAAAAATTGGTCTTTGGGCTTCAATCCAGTAAATGATACTAGCTTCAAGTATCCTATTTGGGTTAGATTGTTGGGGTTGCCTTTGGAGTTTTGGAATGGAAATTTTTCTATGCTTATTGACAATACTTTGGGTACTACTGTGTTACTAATTTGATAACAAAAATCAAAAAGAATTTTTTGTTTGTTAGATTTTGTGTGTTTGAAGAGAAAACCAAGGTGCTCCCAACCTGCATTATCTATCATTGTTGTTGTAAAGTGGGTCATACTACTATGAGTTGCTCAAACAACAAGAAATGCCATTTTGTTTGGAGGAAAAAGGAACATACTCTTGCTACTATAGAGGAGTCTATTACATCCTTTGACAGGGTGTTGAAGGAAGACAATAAGGGGAAATTTGTTGTGGATTGTACGATGTTCAATTCCTCTTTTAAAGCTTTGAGGCTGGAAGAGGATTATGTATGTGGTCTTATGATTTTTTCTTGTTCCAAGAAAATAAGTTTAGAGAAGAATCATTTTACTATGGTTAAACAAAAATCATGAACAATTTTTTAAACCACCTTGACTTTGGGTTGGTTGTTTTTAATGGTTTGGTAATGTTTTGTTTCTTTGTTGTTCCCTAGTTGTTCTTTGTTGTCTTGTTCTTATTGTTATACCTTTATTCTTGTAAAAGATTATGTGCCCTTTCAAAGCCTATGCTTACCTTAATCAAAAACAAACTATTAAGTATTATATAAACTAAAGTAAACTCATTATATGTCATAAGATATTCAAATGACTCAAAGGTGTTAACTTCTATGTTCTTAAAAGTCAAAAAGTTTAATTATGCTATATTTAACTATTTTTTTATTCTTATAAGGAGTTACAAATATATAATAATGTTGGTCTTCGTGTATCTATGGAAAGTCCAAGTTTGTACAGTGTGTAAAAGATAATCTTAACACAATTATAGATTAGCTAGTGATCCCTGTTGTATACATGCAAGCAATAAGGATGTTCTACAAAAATTATAATTCCCTATCGCTTCACCCTTGAAGGCCTCTAATGCCCATGGTTGGCCCAATAAAACCATGCACTCAAAGTTCAATAACACAAATGTAGGCTTCTAAATAAGTATAAAAATTATGGTTAAATTTAAAATTTGATGTTAATATAAAATATAAGGTTGAAGTAAAGCATTAATTGGTAAGGGTGACAAGTACATACTTTATATTTTTATCTATTATTTTACACCATTTTACTGGAGTTTCCTAGGAGTATAGTTTTAGTACTTTATTTTATTAATTTGGTGCTCGCACTAATCTTGAACTAAAATTGGCATTCAAAACTAGAATCTAATCTATGCCTAAACAATTCCCACATCCTAGAATAACAATTCCTTTGCTAACTTCAAAACTATAGGTATGGCTTGAACCTAGTTCAAAGTCATGTGTGTAGGATCAACCTACTTTCTCAAATTTTAAACTCAGTTGTGGTCCTATGCCAACTCAATTTCCCTTTCAGGTCCTAGATCAACTCAACTCAAAATAGTCACTATGTGTCAATTCCCACACCAAAAGATTCAAATTGTGCATACATGACATGTATAAAAGGATATTACCCATGCATCATTTAGATCACAATTTATCATTTAAAATCACCCTTTCATCATCTAACATAACTCAATATTAGTGTTTATGTCAATCAGAATCACTCATACCCTTGCCATAATACTATCATCCACCAACCATTATGATTGCATCGTTCTTTTTTGCAAATTGCAAAAATCTAATTCTTGCACTAGGTCATTTTATCAATCATTGCACTTTTGTTCTAAGTCTTAAAAAACCTCATTAGCTTAACTATGTCATTATAAGTCGCATTTGTTGTTTGGTATGTTTTCCACACTTTTATTAAAATTGTTGAATTGATCAAAATAAGGCTCGACTCAACTACAAGGAGGGAACATGTCAATTTTGCGTCCTTGGCATAAGAAGTCCAACAACATTCAACTACCAATTTTTTCAATGCAAGTACAAACATCAAGTGAATCTTTATCATATATCTTGATGTTCTAAGGATCACATGTTCAAGGCTACACAAAAAGTTCATATTCTCAACATTCAAGTCAATTACAAATGTAGGGATCAAATCCACTGGTACAAAATTGACCCAAGTTCAAGCATAATCTCAAATTTTAGTTCAAGCATAATTTCAAATTTTACAAAGTACAATTACCTCAAGATGCTCATATCAAATCTAATTTCAAAAATTAGGTAAGAGGCATATGTCAATTTCTTTAGTCTCATTTTCTCCAACATTAAGAACACATTCACTCTTCTCTCTATCTATTTTTTGCATCCTGATCATGAAGTTTGATCTGAAACGTTGATGCTAAAAAATATAACACATTTTAAATCCAGAAATCTAAACAACATATTTTATTATTGTTTAAATCCATGCAGATATGTATTTCTAAACTAATCTCTCTTATCTAAAATAATTTAATTATTACTTATTTATAATTAATTAAGCTGAATATTACAAAACAAAAAACAATAATTTTGACATCAAATTTTGACTTTAAAAAATACTAAAAATTCATATTTGGAGCCAACAAATATAATCTAGCTCTTAACTCATCTCTTTCTTAAACACCCATATTAAAATTTTACTAATATTATAATAACTTTAATATTAAATAATAAAACTATATTAATATATCTAATATATCATTTATCATGTATATTTCCACTCAAAAACCGAACTTTAATTGTTCATGTAAACGTAACCGTTTATATTATTAAATATGATGCATTATATTTAAATATTATTTGATTAACTAGAAAAATAGTTATCGTTTTCACAAGAATACAAACCAACTTCTCAAATAAATCCCATACACCAGATAATCATGTAGTACTTCAATTTTCTTTTCTTATTCTCGTAATAATATTATCTCGTAAAACAACCATAACAATTCATGTGCAACAGTGGCCGTTTATAATGCCAAAGTTTTTCTTTGTTGGTTTCTCTATGCACAAATAAATATTTATCCATCTCATGCAAACACACCATTACAGCCTTCACACCACCGTGTTGGCATTACTGGTACCGTCCATAAACAATGAGATGTGAAAATAGTTGCAATTGTTAAAGCAAATCATCATAACTGCTAGAAGATGAGATTGTTCAATCTAACATAAGTACATAATCGCGAGTCCATTTTACTAACATTGTGCACTTTTGAATGTGGCTCCTGATTAGCTCAAAGTTTTTGTATTGTTGTGAGCAGATGTGACTGCATGTGTCAGCTTAGCTTCTAATTTTTTGTTTTTTTTTTGTCCATCAAAGAATGTTCTTGTTGATGTACACAATGAAGATGAACACTGTGTTTCTTTATTTGGATCCACAAAGCTGATAGAATATATAGTTTTTTAGGTCATGGCCATAGGATATGAATTTAAAGTTATGTGAACTTATTTTCGAAGTACACAAGATTGTTGTTTGCTGTTTACCTTACATATTGTTTTTGATAAAATAAGCAGCATTTACAGGTTTCTGTACCCTTTACACAAAGAGCCCAAAAGGTCAAAGGAAGCTAGTTCAAACCAAAACATGAACTGGAAGAGATACAAATAGTGTACCCTTTACACAGAGAGCCCAAAAGGTCAAAGGAAGCTAGTTCAAACCAAAACATGAACTAGAAGAGAAACAAATAGAGACAGCTGATCGACAGCCGTAGAACAACAAACAAGGATTAGACAATCCCAGAACCAGAAGGGACCAATCTGACTCCCTGAACCCGAAGCTGTGAAAAGGCCACGGATTTGTAGAGTCCCTTCTAGATTCAGAACATGTCACCATACATATTGTTTAAGACTGTTCAGCCATACCATTTTCTAGATTCACAACATGTCACATCATCTGTAATCACCTTCAAGACCACCAAAATATACATCCCAACATCTCAGTCTTAAAGCAAGTACAAATATTTTCATCCAATGAAGTGGACTTAAAGACCAGTAAAAGGTAAAAGGTAATTGCTTAGTCGCTGCAAAGCAAGACACCAATTAACCAGGCAACAGGGATTTCGCAGTGAAATCATACACTTCTTCTTCCTCTGGAGTCAAACCTGTGGCTCCTCTATGGAGTACACACATCTTCACCACCAAGCTCACTCAGGTTGTAGTTGTACTTCTCCACTAAAAAACACAAGTTATAGAAAACTTAACTAATTAAAACTCCGTTTTCACACATTTATTGGGCATAAACTCTCCTGTGAAGAACAGAATTCTATTTTAAGTATAATATGGCTTTCATTTGCATTTTATTTTTCTGGTCATGCAGATTTGCTTGTTCATCTACCTCTTTTCATCCATAATTGAATCCTAGAAGTCGATTGAAGAATTCATAATACTGGCATACTTAATAAGTCTTGGAGATAATTTTAAGAGAAAGCAACTTCAAAATTTCCGAATTGAAAAAATTTGTGTCGAATACTTTGACCATACTAGAAAGCCTCGTGAGTAGGGAGGCACAATAAAAAGACTATAAAATGGCAACCTCAATACACCATTTGCTTAAGCTGTACCTTAGGAAGATATTTAAATGGAATAGACGATACCTAAGACCTTAAGAGCCCACAATGCATGAAATTAAGTCCCAATATGTTGAGAATAGGCCATGCATACAATTTAATAAAAGAGAAATGAGGCTGGCATCATAGTTAAGTCATCCAAGTTTGATTGTCAAGAAGATTGGATGATTGTAGCATATGCTGAATGACTGAAGCTGTAAGAGCAGTTGTGGCAGTCAAGATGCCTTGCGAATACATAAATATGCAGACATCATCAGAACCATGGTTCCCCACAAAAAGCATGATATCCAATCAAGACTGTTTTTCATTTATCCGTCATTTGGCTGAAGATGTACTAGAGGCAGTCAAAATAAATACCTGAAGATTGATGTGGTACAAAGTCATTGGATAGAAACAATTGCAAAGAATCCTATTATCCAATAAATTCTTGCAAATAACATATCTACGATAAATCCAAAAGATCAAGAAACAGCAAATCCAATCAATTCCCGATGTTTGAAGATAACTGAGTTAACATTAATCAACTAAGAATCCATGTTAATCTGCTATGCAATATTAATCAGGGTACTCTCCAGCTTGTACGATTTGCAATAAAAGAGCTTCGTGAATAGCATGGTTTTTAAAGGGTTCAAATTGGAAAATGATGCCATGTATCATTCAGGCACACTAGCATCCAACAAGGTGAAGGATCAAATTATCTGCAGAAGTTTATGCCTCAAAGGTGTTTGCACCTTGCAGTGGGCAAGATAGGGTTGAGCAAAAAACACCATATATATTGGTCGAGGATGGTAGTATATGCAGTGAAATTGATACAAATTTCTGAACAAACTATAGTTGCATAATTTCTCAAATTGGAAAAAGGCTTATTGTATAATATGGACAATCTATGTATCCCATGAGGTGAAGGATCAAATTGTTGAGAGTTCATGCCTCAATGGTGCACAGCACTCTGAATTCAGCAGGATGATGTTGAATCCGTAACACCGTATACACCACTCAATTTGTGGACCTAAGAATGTAAACAATGTAGCACCTCCAAGCCAGACGAGAAGAAATTGAGATTTTCATCCTCTTCTGCCCATTTCCAACATCCCATGTAAAAGCATTGTAATCAACTTTGTTAGTGCTTTGCTTCGACAAGAAAGCAATCCTCATCAAATGGACAGAATCAATATTGTACCAAGATAAATCAAATTATCTTTATGCATGGGTTATCTTCAAGGTTACCCCAAGTTTCCGGGACGGAGACGGCAGGGGACGGTGGGACGAGTCCCCAAGTTTCCAATTTTTGAGGCCAAATTTAGGGACAGCGGGGGATGGCTATATAAAATATAGGGAAAATTTTAAATATATAGAGAAATTTTAAATATGCATATGAAAACATGGATATAACATACATAATATACATTATAGAACCTTAACATATAACATTTGTGTTCAACATTCTTTGTCAATACTCAATACACATTGAAAATTCAGAATTAACATACATGAATCATAATACAACTTCCAAGTTAAAATTTATAAACTTATATCAAATTACATAAGGTTATTTCCAGCTTACAAATTGGGAGAACATTTGTGATTACAATGAAGATTGTTTCACCTAGGTTATTGATTACTTGGCATAGAACAATAACGAATAGCTGAGGCGTCTGAAGGAAAAATTATTGTAGTTTGCTGGGAGTGTGGACTACTGGAAGTAAATTCAATGCTAGTGTATTGTCTGATATGGATTTGAGCAGTTAAATGTGGGGACAATTGCTACACTCAAGGAGTTTTGGGCATCAAATTGCCTTAATATTCAGCCTATTTCCAATTGTGAAGAAGTAAGAACTGTTTAAAAATGTCAAAATCCTAAGTCTTTGTCTCTAAAACCTGTTAGTGAACAGCAAGCAAATAAATTCAAGTTTACACACTTTTGGAATAATTTATTTTTATTTTTATATATCTCTAATAGAGCATCAAATATTTATCTTGTGAGTGTTCCAAATATTGTGAAAGATATATGAAAATAATTTAAACGAACAACTCATAAACCAAACCACAACAAACAACAAGAAAAAAAAATAAAAAATGTTTTGATGTGGGGGACGGTTGGTGGACGGTCCCCGGGACTGGTCAGCCGTCCTATTTGGTCAACGCCGTCCCCCTGTCCCGGGGACGTTTCCTAGGTTTTTCAGAAAATTAGGGACGGTCCCCTGCCGTCCCCCAGTACCCGGGACGTCCCGGAAATGGGTACGGGGCATTTGGGGGGGGGGACGCGTCCCCGGGTTTCCCTGGTTATCTTTCATCTGCCCAATTTCATAATCTTATAATTAAAGCAAATTTTAGAGCAAATTTTGGATTGCACTCTAGAAAGAAATGATACAAAGCTGAGCATAACACTTCATCCTCAGTCCTATCATCAAAAAAAGGTAGTGAGTGGGCCATTGGCACATTTGTTGAAACATCATTATGATAAGATGACAGCATTCCCTATCTGAAAAAGTCTTGACAAGTCGTAGTTCAACCAATGATTTGAAATGCATATCCCAAACACCTTTTTACATGGCCTTGAAATAATGTCAAAAACAGTGATCCACGTGGACCTAACCCCACAGCCCCCTTCCCTGCTCCCCAAAAAAGAAAAGGGTCGTTTTGGGGATGGGGAAGTCCACAAGACTCTGGGATGAGAATGAAACCCCCCTAGCTGCCACCTGCAGGTGGGTAACATCCCCAGGACAGCCAAGGGATACCTAGACATCCCTCAACCATCTCGAGGATGCTGAGTCATCCCTGCAACAGCCAAAGTTTCTCTATGTCTTGATAACGTTTTTTATATCTGCCAAAGCTTCGAACAAACAAACAGCATGGCTTGTACAAATGGTTAACCGTGGAAGAAAGAAGAAATATTTACATGATATTGGAGGTAAAAATAGATTATTAAAATAGCTTTTATTGTTTATATTTACTGGGATGCACACTCTCTAAACTTAGTAGAGAGTAGAGGAGACAGTGTGGGTAAGGTGGTGGTGGATGTTATCAAGTTTTCATAAATGTTTGCAAGTTTCTGCTGACTGAAGAAAACAAATTAAAAAATGATGATATTCCTGTCCTCAACTGCACAGCCCTCATCATTTAGACTGGTCAGATTCCCCAGCTTCACAGTTAGTTCTCTATAGAATATAGAATGAAGATCTAGTTAGAAACAATGAGAATTTTGTGTTGGGAGTAAATATATATTTATTAATTAGTTTAATTATTGCTTCCCATTCATGGGTTCAGGGGTTCCATATCTTGAAGATCTAATTCGAAGAGAAGTGAAGGTGGTCAAACTAAAGTCTTTTGGTCCCCTTCCCTAGAAAAGATTTATTAAATTGAATTTTGAAGAGGAGGCGTGGGGCAAACCAAGGCCAGTAGGAGGTGGTTTGGAGGTGGTTTTGTGATTCTTAACTTGCAAGGAGAGCTGCTATATGGTGGCTCTTTTTCTAGGTGTCTGCACTAACAATGAGATGGAATGGGAACCCCCTAATAGCAGGGCTATGAGCTGCTAAGCTGCAAAATACAAAGCAAAATTGATAGTGGAAGGGGACTCAATGATGGTAATTAATGCAATGCTCAAGGAAAAAATCCCAAGCCAAAAGTTGAATAGGTAACACATAGGAGGCTCTAAAACTGAAACAATTCTCTTTGGCCCTATCAGGTTTGCTCGTTGCAAAAGGAACTTTTAACATTGTGACAATCATTTGGCCAATGAATGAGTGCAACCATATAAAATCATAGCATGAATACTTGACCAAATTTTGATAAGAATCTTTCATTTAAACCTCCCTAGGTGTTGGTAGGGACTTTGCATCTAAGGGGATGCATTTCCACATAAGTTCTTTGTTACAATGATAGAGCAGTATTTAGGCTTTTACATCTTTGAGGCAAGTGGGAGGCATTCATGTGATATGTAATGATGGTTCGAGATATGTACCATTAAAGGAATTCTTTTAAGAACAGTGGCAGTGAAGGGTGATGTTGGCATGGGCTTAGAGTGCACCATTGCCCATAACAGGTGGAACAAGTATTTGCAGCAGGATTGTAGTGAAGGAGATCTTTTGGTTAAGCTCGTGGTAACAATCTCAAAGTATATTTGGCTCATTTAATTTCATGCCATGTTAGTTACATATGAATGTAGATGGAAGAATGCAATGGATGTGAAGCTATAAAGTTCACATCATGGTGGTGCTCAAGTAGAATGGATTATGATTGGCCATTGTCGATGATTTTATGTTTTGAAACCAACAAGCATCCTGATGTTTGGGGGCTATAAATTTTGGCTCATTGCCTTGGTATTGAGAGCCAAATACAGGTGTGTCCCAATGAAGTGTTCTTGTCACAAAGTGGCATATTGAATTGGCAGTTACAATGTATTTTTGCTCATAGGGATCTGGTCATGCTAGGTTTTGTTAAAATTGCCTTGGGAGGTCAACTGCTGAAAGAGGGCCACCGCTCGAAAGCGACTATCAAAGAGGCTTTCATGATTAATCTAGCTATTTATCTCCCCAATGTCAAAGTTCGTTTATGGGGGATGGCTCCTCAAAATCTTTCTACCAGACCAATTCACAAGAATGTTGGTGTCGGATATCAATTTGGAAGCCGGTCCGGAGGTGCAAGCTATAGAAACAAAGGGTGATGGCTCAACATCTTCCCTTTCTCAACAGGAGAGTAAATCAAGTGTTAGATGAGCTGCAAAGTGAAATTTGGATCCTATGAACCTACTATGGAGATGATGGTCAAGTATTATTTGGGCTACATGTTCTTCATTTTCATGGGTGCTTGGAGGTTGTTAGTAGTTTCACTGTTCCTTTTTATGTGATTCCTCTATTGAACATTCTAGGCACCATCAAGAGATTTGCTATGGTGTTTGGTTCCCAATGTTGGTTGGCAATTGTAGGGGTTAGATGGTTAATGAAAATGTCATGGTTGGAGGTCGTGGACTCTAAGCAAGTCAACACAGTCCATAGGGAGTGGCAGGTGTGGTGTAGCAGTTTGAGCCTTTAGTTTTATCACCATGTTTTGTTGTTAGTTTGTGTTGGCCTTTCCCATTTTGTGAATCGTCCAAGGTTCAAGTAGTTGGTGGATATATTAGTGTTGTTTGGATATATGTTAACATTTGATAGTTGGTGGTAGCTTTTGGTGGTTGTTATCCTGTTAGTATTTCCTTTTGATTATGGTATGCACAGTAACATTTCTTTATCGTGAGCAAGGGCACTATAGAACCATACTAATCTATCTAGAAATTAGTTCAATTTATACACACATTAATGGGTTGCAAGGAAATATGCCTATTCCCAGAGAGAATGCCAAATGGCTTTCTCCTCCACCAAGTTTTATCAAGATAAATATTGATGGGACATCTAAGCAAAACCCTGGCCCATCTAGCGCTGAATGCATTTTCAGGAATGAATCAGGTGATTTAATACTTGCATCCAACAAGAATGCCAAATGGCTTTCTCCTCCACCAAGTTTTATCAAGATAAATATTGATGGGACATCTAAGCAAAACCCTGGCCCATCTAGCGCTGAATGCATTTTCAGGAATGAATCAGGTGATTTAATACTTGCATCCAACAAGAAATTGGCAGATGACACTATAATGAAGCTAAAGCCAAGGCCTTCAATCTGGGCTTGCAAATGGTGTTTCGATGCAATTCCTAAAAGATATGCATTGAAGGCACTTCTATGATTATTATTAATGCCATTAAGAAGTGCTCTTTTCCAAATTGGAAGACTAACAACATTCCTCAGCAGGCATGGTTGGTTTTGGTGTAATGTCCCCTTTTTGGGATTGCCCTAAATCTTGACTTAGAATCAAAATTTAATGTAGTTAGGGTTATAACTAACCAATTAGATGCTTGAAGCAGTATAAACCTTGGTTTAGGTCCTGTAATCATGTTAGACAACATTGGAAATATAATTCATATGATCAAAACATATATAATAAATGTCTTATCTATTTAAACCATGTAAAAATATATAACTATTTCAAAGCTATATAAACTACACAATATCCATAATGCATAGTGAAAGTTTAATCATAATAGGACTTGGATGAGAAACATGATAAGTCCACCTAAAGCTATCCATACTAAGCCCAAGAGCAGATATACCATCCCTCTTGGCCCCAAGTGGCAAACACATGGGCATCCAACATGGGGTGGCGTACTTAGTGGATAAACTTGTATCTGCCTTGCCTTCCCTATCCATGTTGCCTTATCTATCCCTCATATGATTGAAACTCCTTGAATCCATCCCAACCACCAATCCATGTAGAGATTGGGGAAAACCTACAATACGAGGCTTGTAGATTCCCCTTTCTAAGCCCAAGGGCAGACACTCACCCTCTTGGCTCCAAGTGGCGAACTTGGAGTGACATACTTAGAAAGAAATCTAGTATCTGTTCACCCTACTAGTACTTACCCCACTCCTCCTCATGGTTGCTTGTTGAGAATTACAAACACTAAATATAACTAGATTCATAGAGATTAACATATCATCATTCACAATATACCGCAATACTTGCTAAATAAAAGACTACTATATTCTAAGATACAAATATATTAACAAATGTTGACTTTTGCCCTTGTCTGCTGAGTGCAGATACTTATGTTTGATCTGCTCCAATTGCCTTGCTGTTAGATCTGTTTTTAATATTCAAAAAAAATTGCTTAAAGCGAAACAAATAGATTAAATCAAATGAATAATTACTAATAAGGATTAATAATTGTTGCAAGCATCATTATTACATAATCGTATAATATATATATACTAAACTTACTTCCCTAATTATTGATTTATTATTTGTCTTCATATATCTCTTATTGAACTATCTTTGTCTTCACACATACTTCTTAATATCTGCTCAAATTCCAAATGATATTTCATTTCTTTCAATCTGCTAATTTTATTCAGATTTCTAATTGATTTCTCCCTTCCTTCCTCCCTCTCCCCACTCATCTATTTCCCCTTTTATATCTTCCATGGTGGTGAGAGTCGCATTCATTCATTCAACAATAGATACACCCTTTAATGATTGCTTATCCTTGGAAAGTCGTGACTTCACATATTAATTTTTATTTCTTTATTAACTAATCCACAGCCACCTTTATTATTTCTTTATTAATTAATCCACAACCATTACCAACTATAATTTCTGCCACCTTACAAATTGATCGCTGCTTTTTAGACTTCTAATCGCTGCATATAATTATTGCCTTTCTAGTGATCTCCAACGCTGCTCTTCAAACTTTAATTACTTCCCATATTACTTTTATTGCTGCCTTGCATTTATTCATTGCTGCTCAAGGGAACATGATCGCAGCTGTTTCCAATCGCTGACTTCACCTCCTTTGTATTTCCTGTCTTGGGCGATCATCTTGATAAAGATGGTCGGCCAGAATAAGAGGGGTATGAAAATAAACTAATTTCATTATTGATCGCTGCCTTAGACTTGGGTGTGTAGGTTGACCTGATTTTGTATTATGTTAATTCCTTCAATATTGTTTCATGTTTACACATTTAATATATTATATGTTTCTTGTTTAACTACTATATTTGTAAATTGAATTTATTGTTAATATATTTATTTTATATTAGTTTCATGATTATAATTATAGTAATATTTAAATTGTTAATATTTATATTTATATTGTTAATACTTTAGTGTCGATCATGACGGGGGCATGACATTTGGATTCTCTCTACATTCAGCATTGCTATTAGGAGGCAAATTCAATTACGAATTTGTTGGCTAACCAAGGTATGGGGTCCAATGGTGATTTATAAATATAATGGATTCAGCAGCTTAGTGGTAAAAGCTACAATGGATCTAGGATGAATGCACGACGTAGAGCTTTAACTTCCCATGATTCTTTCCTACATGGCAGTGTACTTTTGAAATCCTCTTCTCATCATTCCTCGGTAAATGAACAGGACTTGACATTACTTGAGACACAAAGGAAATTAATATTTTCAATTCTGAACCCTGCAATAAATTTGCCAGCGAGGAGAAATGTTTTCATCATTTTTTCTCATCCTCATCTATTCTGCTAGGGCTTTTTTCTGCATGAGGCCACTCTTTTATCTTCATGCTAATAAACACAAGATGGCCTTCCATGGTCCAATCATAGAGTCTATGCTCATACGAATTTTTGTCATATAGAGTGATCTAGCAAAGGAGGGCATAGAGATATTGTGGGTCTTGACTACATGGAGATGGACATGCGTTGTCAGTTGAACTCAGAAATCATCTCCTTTCTATCTAATCTTCTGTTGTGCTGGTAAAAAGCAGGGCTGCAATCATGCAAGTTGCAGCTTGCTTCATTTGAGCTGAATACACAAGGGATCTAGAAGAAGCACTTGAGCTAGATTGGGACTTTTACAGGTTGATTCTTCCCATTTTAGAGAAGAATTTACTAATTTAGAGACTTGCGACCATGGGAGCTTTCAGAGAGTTGCAGAGCTGCTTAACCATGCTTGTCAAGAAAATGTTTCAAACACAAGAATTAATGATGTTGGATGATGCTACTCAAGATTTCATGGTTTTTGATCTTGACGCTTTGGTTGCTCCTTTTCTACGTGTGCATTCTCTGGTTGCATGTAATAGTTTTGCATGCTCCTACAAAGCGATTGATGCCCTGCCTCATTTGGTTGGACCTACTTTGATTATCCCACTTCTAAAGGGGGTTGTTCCACATGGAGGCATTGGAGGATCTAATGGGATAGGTGCCATGGATTTTGTCAATGCTGATGAATAGGCTCTTGTTTTGTACCATTTCTCCCCTTTTTGTCTTCTATAGCAATGATATTTTCTTTCCACTACCAACTCTTATATATTTTTGGCAGTTAGGGTAGTTGATTAATAATTATGTAACTCAGAAGTCCTGCTTAGTTTTGCTGCGGGAATTTTGAATCTAAACTGAATGTAATATATTTATTTCTCCATTTAATATAAAGGGAGAAGGACCCACTTCCCTTGCTTATCAAAAAAATAATAATGGTACCAGGTATATATATAACTATATTATAGTTGCAACCACCAGCCGCTATCCCCCCCACCATTCCCAAATTTTGGTCCGTAGTTCCTCCATCCCCAAAACCTATCCCTGCATCCCTCACTCCAAAAATCCATGGAAGACAGATTAAACATAAGAATGAATAATAGCAAAACCCAAAACCATCAAATTTGTAGAAAAGATTGAAAATATCCATCTCTAGTTCAAGGTTATCCAACAAATTTGAAAAAATAGCTATAAGCTTGATCTTCCTAGCTATATGGCCCATATATTCTGTTCAATACAGATTGCTTGAAAATCTATGAACCCTCTCTGCTTTATTAGGAATCTGTTTTCTTAAACTTGGCTACTGAATTCAGACCAAAATACAATTTAATTTTGAATAGCATGAATATACTCTGCTGACTGTTACTAGAGATGTGATTCTGCAATACAGTGATGATGGTCAGATATGAAAAGACTTTTTGTCGAATCACGCGGAATAAACTAGTACTTCTATGATTAGAGGTATAAAATAATAAATACATCACATGCAAACTATAGAAAAAGGGATATGAATTACGTGCCATGAAAACCCAGGAAAAAGAAAGCTCAATGCTAACCCAGATATAAGTATGTTTAAGGCTAAAGACCTTGGAATCACACTCCAAAAAAAGATTTTTATTATTTTTATGTTATTTCACTGTCCTACATAACTCAAACTGGCTTTACCCTTGAGTACCTTAGTTTTTATTTTTACCTCTAGGCAATACACAATTTGTTTCACAAAAGTTATTTCTACCTGACAGATGGCAGCTGACAACATTCCCAAGAGAACTGAATCAACCATTAACTCTCAGCAAAAACCTATATGAAACTTTTAGGAGAAACTGAGTTCCACAAAACTGAGATAGTAGTTCCAGGCATTGAGTATGATACATGTTCATAAAACAGAAATTAATAGCATAAATGGTAGTGGATATGACCCCTCCACTGGTTTAAACAGAAAACAAATGTTTGGAGATTCATTCTCCTATAAAATATCCCTCCAAAGCAAAAGCATTTTAGAGAAATATACTGACCCGAATGACGAATTTTGATATGAACATCTATCATGCTAACCAGGTTGGCCTTAAATTTTCAAGAATTGCAATAACTCAATCAGACAAACACTTTATTTACAAAATGGTTATGCACTACAGATACAAAATCATTTTCCAATTGAATTCATCATCTTTTGGAAGGGATTAATCTGAAGAAGAATCTATGGTTGCTTTAGCTTTGGAATCTTGGGAGCAGTTGTCTAATTTAGGAAGAAGAGTCCGCCAAGCTTCAGCGATGTCATTTGCAAGCTGTGCCTGACCTTTTGCAAATTCGTGAAAAACGAAACCTAAATCAAGAGTTTTCTCTTCCTGAAATCTTTTGATCTCCTGATTCATTAATTTTATGATTGACTCCAATCGTTTAGTTGCTTCTTCACTCTGAACCTTAACCTGCAACAAGGGGAGGTAAGAATAACTTACTAAAGAGAATCCAAGAGATAAATCCAATTCAATGCAGTCAAATCCACAAAATTGGATTCCTTACATCCTTGTACTCTGCTTCTGCCTCTGGGACTCTGCTATCCTGTCTAGTAGCTTTCAATCTCTCTCTAAAACATGAAAAACGAATAAATCATTGGCACATCAAGTTCAGGACTAAGTTGTAGCAAATGCAATTTCAAGAAAGGACTAATAAGCAATATAAAGGCAAAGTATGGAACACATACACGTTGATCTCTTTCAACTTGGCTGTCTCAGTCAATTCACACTGTTGTCTGAAAGCTTGAGCTCTATCAACTATAGTTGCCTGCTTTGGTAAACAATGTGAAGGGCATGTTTTGGGGAAAAATATATTACGGCAATGGTCCTATAGCTTAAATAAAAATTAAAATAGTCATAGAAGGATCATTTCAAATCATATTTCTCAAAAGTCAATCCAAAATCTGTCTTACCTTTATAGACTGCACTGTACGTACATAGTCCTTAAGTGGTTCTTCAAAGTTCAGTAGAAGATCCTGTGCCTGTTTTAAGTTTCATTCAAAATGCATAATTTTATCACATTCCTCCATGATGAAAAGCACTTGTTCTACTTCACTTTTTCTGTCTAAAGTTCAAAACTTCAAACAGTTTCAACATATACTGGAAAAATGATTGGCAGATTGAATACCTCTTTCTGCAGTTTGAATGACAGCATCTCTGACTGAGACCCAAGTGCTGAAAATGCTTTTCCAAGTGAACCTCCTTCACAGTCACCAAGTAGCTTGATTGCTTTCCCAAAATCAACCAAGGACTGACCCAGCTCTGAAAGCATTATTCAATTTGAGCATGAAAGGCACACACAAAAGTCAATGCCAAAAATAAAGCTAAAATGAGTAGCAAAACATAGAAGACCCATTCTACAATTATGGGAATGCAAACAACCAGAAAATATGATCATTGCCAATGACACATTTACCTCTATGCCTTTTTACCAAACGAAATGCTTGTTTTTGGGCCTCTGCCAAGTGATCTTCCAATTCAAAAACGTAATGCTTAAGCTTTTCATATTCAGGATCACTCTCTTCAACTGGCTTTTCCTTGCCAAGTACAGCATCACTAACCCTTGATTGTACATCCTGGATTCAGATCAAACTACAAGTCAGATTCCTTACCAAAATTATGAATCATAAAAATCACATACGGTCTTTTGAAAATTAGAATGCCCTTAGATGAACATTTAGATTCTCAAGGACTAAAAATTCATAATAATTAAAACTGCAGCCTTATACAGGATCAAACACACCATAATGTAGGCCCAGACTTCGCCATCTAATTATATAATTACCATTAAGTAATACTTAAAGTGCATTACAATAAGGGAATACCACACCCTGTTTCCTGAAAATAATCAACATGATCTGAAGTATGCATTTGCTACTAATCATTAGTAATTTTATAAATAAATAAATAAAATGCCTAATAATGCTAATTGTGCTTGAAAGAATTTCAATTTAATCAAGGAAAAAATAAAATTGTCTAGCTGAGACATTAAAAACAAAGTTATCAGAGATGATAGGACAAATCAAGAATAGATATTAGTACAAGAATAATGGCATGCGCACATAGACAAGGACCTAAAAATTATCTGGAAAAATGCAACACAATATTTTATTCTTTTACAACACCATGGAGCAATGATGTAAAATCTGTCTGGACTCAACATTCAACAAATTCAATGTCAGCACATAAAAAGACATTTTAGAAAGTTCATGCCATGTAACAAGTCAGGTACTTCCTTTATTCACATCTTACAAAACTTGATATTCCCTTTCTAGTCTGATAAGCTAAACACAACTTTGTTGTACCTTAAATATCTGAATAAAGTCACTAGGCTTCTTTCCAAAGATGGTACTCTCTACAGATCTAGTTCGGTCCATTGCCTGCAAAAAGAAGTAAAGAATATGTTAGTTGACAAGATTGACTTGCTTTGCAAAATACCTAGCATTTTATCAAGAAGCCAAGTTAAAGAATTCAACCGGTGAACATGAACATGCAAGATCAGAAAACAAGCACCCCAGAGCTATGCTGGTAACCAAGATTATATTCTATTTTTTCCAATTCCAGTAGCAAAAGCAAATGTGAAAACTACGATAATAGCCACTGTACCTCTTCATTCACTTGTAAGAAGAACTTTAAATCTTCACTTTGTCGCAGTTGTGGATGAGAAGCTATTCTATTTAAAAAGACATCTAATCCACGGCGCCTCAGCTCAATAAACTCTGCACTAAAACGGAACTTCTCTGCATTGCAAATTTCAAAACAATTGAACTAAGTGTAGGGAAAACAAAAAGTACAACTACAACTTGTCTACTTCACTACTACTACCCAAGACAAAAACTAGAATTATATGTTCATTTGGTATTGTCTGATTTTCAGTTATGACTAGTTTATGGAATTCTAAGGACAACAGTTACCAAAATATGATGTTCCAGTTTCCACTGTCCATTATAGTTGTAGAACAAGCTTCTGGAAGAAAACTGTGTTTGAGCTTTTGTACAAAAATAGTTTAAATACATTATGGACTATAGCTCATCAGATTGCATCAATTGATGTTAAAACATTACTCAATTTTGACTTAGGATCCAATAATTGTATCCAGGAAACAAAATCACCTGAAAGAACATACATGTTGATTTTGCAAAAATCAAAGAAAGAATTCAATAGCAGAGAGGTCTAATGTAAGATGATCAATGAATAACTAAAAGCCAGTAAAGAAGCACAGACAAATAAATAACATAATGGTGTCCATTTGAGCATATCTAAGTATATGGATCACGGCAGGCATTGTTGGTTTTGTGCCTTTCCTTAAGTAATGACGAAATAAATAAAGCCTTCTCTAGTTTAATGCACAGTTACAA
Source organism: Sequoiadendron giganteum (assembly GCA_007115665.2). NCBI lineage: Eukaryota > Viridiplantae > Streptophyta > Pinopsida > Cupressales > Cupressaceae > Sequoiadendron > Sequoiadendron giganteum. The sequence goes on along the minus strand of CM021109.1, from coordinate 187,258,819 downwards.
GGACACAGATAAACATATGGCAAATTTCAAGGCACCAAAACATGGATACAGCTGGATACAGTGCTCATAAAAAACACATGCATATATCAAAAGACATGAGCATAATTTTTTTTTTAACAAACATTCAAAATACAAGATATGAAGAGGAGATTTTCATTACAAGTAATATAAATCACTATTACTATATCCCAAAATATTTATGTCTAATTTATCATAAAATAAAATATCAATAGAATTGCATATCATAAAAAAATGTAGAGATACGCAAGTACGCATCGTCACCACCCAACCCCACATCTCCATTCCCAACCCCTTTCCAAGGACATTGGAAGATTTCATTACTAAAAAGTAATACTAATCACTATTACTATATCCCAAATTGTAAACGCATAATTTTATCATTAAACAAATCAATAGAATCATGTATTATAAACATGCAGAGATACCCCCTCGATAATGGGGTTGGGGTGGTAAGACCTTAAAGAAGAGAGCTGAGGTGAAATGGACACTGCCACAATCAGGATGGTTTAAGATAAATTTCAATGGCGCGTTAAGGGGCAACCTAGGTCCCTCAAGAGCTGGTTGAATCATCCATGACTGGAATGGATAAATAATATGCAAAGCTTCAAAACGCCTTCTCCCAGCTACCAACAATGAGGTGGAACTTGAAGCCCTACTTATGGGATTGCAAATATGCTCAAATCTTAAACTGTCGAACGTTGAAATTGAAGAGGATTCGACATTAATAATCAATGCATTAAGATCAAAACCACTACATGGATGGAAACTAAACGTGCCTTTGTCAAAGATCCTAAGCCAACTTTCAATTTTTGAAGACCATATCTCAAACCACATGTATAGAGAAGCCAACTTAGAGGCAGATAATATCACCAACTTGGCAGTTGACAGTGCAGATGATTTGGATTATGCAATATACATTCATGATGAATGAAAGTCGAGAAAGGACGCCTAGAGAACATTATAATCATGGCGAAGCTCTACGAATGGCGACACTCATTGCTTGGTATGACAAATGGAATGCATTGAAATGATTAAGCATTAAGGCCATGTATTTCCCTCACTCTATCAATGAGCTTCAATCAATCCATCACCTATATATCAATTTATACATTGCACCTTCTTTGCAACTTCGCATTTCAGCTTGCGAACAACAATAGACACTCATTCGATTGACCTCTAACCAACAACAAATGGCTTTTCTCAATTTAATCTTTGGGAGACGCCTGCAAATGGTCTTTAAGAATCGACATAGTCTAATTCGCTTTGCCATACAACGAGTGCTAGGTGATGAATTCTTGGGGGCTGAGCATCGATATCGTGTCAGCTTGGACATATCATCCATGTTCCCAGCTTATCTATTAGACATGGAGGAATTAAAGGACATGGTGAAGCGGATGGCTATGGTACTAATAAAGCAGCAGTTCTTGGGTAATCTCAATGAGTCCTTGGAGATGGCCAGATTCAAGAATGGTGTCCATTGGCTTCAAACTATGGTAGACTCTTGGCTCGAGGGGGTGCGGTAGAGTGATTTCCCTTTGTCTTTCCAATTGGGAATACACCTTTGTTGCAAAGACATCGCAAGGCCTCCAATGGTGCAAAATTCTTGAAAAATATTTTGGGCATTGTCAACTCGGAGGGTTTAGACTAGCTAGTGACCTTCGTCAGAGAATGCCCGGACGAATCCTATGTGGTTCCTCGGTGACAAAATCTCAATGTTATTTTTGTTACTCTGTTTCCTATATAGTTTCACAATGATGCTCTGTAAATAGGTCTAGGAATATACTAATGTATATGCCAGATTTTGTATCACTGGCTTTAGTAGGGGCAATATGTATAGCAAGCTGCCCAATACATGTAGATGGGCTTTATCCCTTTTTGCAGCCCAACCTAGCAAAAACAATATAATTAAACTTTTTTGATCAATGCAAGGAGCAACACCCTATTGGTTGCAGTTAACCAATCAAAACAAAGAAAATGCAAAGATACATGAGGACGCATCACTAGCATCCAACCTCGCATCTCCATCCCCACCCCCTTTTCCAAGAACATAGGAATGGCACCTTGGTGTTCCTTGTCCTAGGGGAAACCAAGGACACGTCCCACGAACACTAGCTAAGCATCCTAGGGACATTTGTGATGTCCCCCAACCATCCATGGGACAGTTAAGCATCCTTTTTTCTAATTTTCTTTTTAAGAAGTCATTTTTTCTTTTTAAATAGTCATTGTAATGAAGCTAAGGTAGCAGAACAACTTCCTACACTAATCTTGAGAGGAGGATAATGCAAAACTTTACAAATCTTTACAACAGTTACAGAAACTTAAACATAAATAAACATAAATATCATGCATACCACAACATAGTGATTTATTAGGGGAAAATAAGCTGCCCAATATATTATTCAGAAATCACGAAGATTACAATATACTTGCAGAGCAATCTTCTCACAGGAGTATCACCAACCAGAGATCCAGAGGCAACACGACCGCTATCAAACTCTCAAAATACATCACAATACACAACCGTAATACAATGCCCTCATAAAATAGGGTTGCCTTATAAGACAAGACAAACCAACAAAATATCTACCGTCACATCTCAAACCTAATGATGAACAGTCCAAATTTACAATAATAAAATATACATTAAATGTGGCTTTTGGGGGCATAGCCCTTGAACCCTTGTCGGGATGCATCACTAGCACCCAACCTTGCATCTCCATCCCCACCCCCCTTTTCCAAGAACACGAGGAGGGCACCTTGGTGTTCCTTGTCCTAGGGGAAATCAAGGACACGTCCCAGGAACACTAGCTAAGCATCCTAGGGACATTTGTGATGCCCCCCAACCATCCATGGGACAGTTAAGCATCCTCTTTTCTAATTTTATTTTTAGGAAGTCATTTTTTCTTTTAAAAACAATCATTGTAAGGAAGCTAAGGTAGCAAAACAACATTCTACACTAATCTTGAGAGGAGGATAATGCAAAACTTTATAGATCTTTACAATAGTTACAGAAACTTAAACAGAAATAAACATAAATATCATGCATACCACAACACGATGATTTACATGGGGAAATCCTCTTCGGGAGGAAAACCCCACACTCCAAAATCTGCCCAATATTATTCAAAAATCATGAAGATTACAATATACTTGCAAAGCACGCTTCTCACAAGAGTATCACCAACCAAAGATTCAAAGGCAACACAACCGCTATCAAACTCTCAAAATACATCACAATACACAATTGTAATACGATGCCCTCATAAAATAGGGTTGCCTTCTAGGGCAAGACAAGCCAACAAAATATCTACCATCAAATCTCAAACCTAATGATGAATGGTCCAGATTTATAATAATAAAATATGCATAAAATGTGGCTTTTGGGGGTGCAGCTCTTGAACCCTTGTCGAGGTGTGTGGCTCATCTATCAATAGTAAACCTTATGTAATTGCAAGGTTGAGAAACATTTTCAAACAATCATTTCAGTTCCCTACATCCAACAACACGAATCCTATCAAGAAAGTTCCCTATAATATTTTTAGTATAATAAATATTTTTTGCTCAATAAAAGTGGTTGTGGAGACCACACCCATATATTAAATCCATCAAATTTACAAGTTTGGGGCTGCTCCGTTAAGGAGGGCCATCAAACCAAAAGTCCAATGGCAATATGAAAGCAAATGGCCATTGGACTGCATTACTGAGCTAGAAGTTTGATTTCCATATTTATCAATAGTATTCATAGTACTATAATAGATATAATATACATTTTTTTACCCAAAGGAAAACTCTTCCATATTGTTCGACGAGTATTCTTCCACCAATGCCCAGTTTTAAAAACTTGATGATGTCACATGTAGTCCTTGTGGCTAAAGGCTAGAATTATGAACAGAACCCATTGCACTACAACTTCAAAGTTGAATCAACGACCTGCACGAAGGTGGAATCCAATGTCGAAAATAGCTTCGTCCAAGACAACATTAAGACCCTTGCGCCATTGTGGCCTTATCGACACCTCTAACACAATCCACAATGCCTCTTTGGGTTTTCCCGCCTCCAAAAAACTACAACATAGAAAAGACTTGTGTGTTAACCCAATACATATGCATCAGTGTGAGGAACATCTCCCAACGTCATCCTAATGGCATGAATCATGATTATTGAGTTGGTTTTGAACATGTTCTTCAATCTTAGGTCTGAAATCTCCCCTAGGAAGGAAATTTGTTACTTCTTAGCTGGCAACCTTCCAATAGTGTCCATAGCTATGCAGGAGAGAAGTTGTTGAGATAGGAAAATGAAGGCAAAATATAGCCTTGAGTCTACCATAGCCACATATAATTTATTGCATAATTGTACTTCAACTACAGCAGGGTATATTTTCATGATCACACATGCTTAATAGATTTCCCTGCCTTCAATTCATGCGAGCCAAATAGCATGATGATATGGAGTCATCAATGAAGAAATTGAGCCTTCATCTCTCCAAGGTTGTAGTGAATCACCAACTGAGCAATTTGTGTCTATCTCCAACGCAGAGTTGGCTAAAGCATTTGTATGGGAGTTATGCTCCCTATAAACATGTCTAATAGTTTATTCCACTAATTTCTTCAGAAGGAGCCAAACTTGATTCAAGATCCTATTTATTTTCCAATTTTGGGCTCCCCAACATCTAATGGCATTAACAATAATCATAGAATCAACTTTGATCTGCATTCCTCTTAAACCAAATTGTATGCATGTTTGCATTCCTAAGAGAAGTGCATGGGCCTCTGCTCCATTGTTAGTTCCATGCTCAAGCCCTTTTGAAGCGGCTCCAATTAGAAAACCCTTGTGATCTCACAAAATACAACTAGCCCCAAATAACCCAAGATTGCCCTTGGAAGCCCCATCAAAGTTGAGTTTGCTCCGATCATTGGGTGAGGCCAATCATTTTTGCACCTTTTCTCAGATTTGTGGGTGGATTAATCCACACAACCCTGCAAACTCAGATATATATAATAAATATTATACAATAATAGTATATATAAAATTTAAATATTATATATGATAAATATTCTATAATATAAGGGGTGAATGGGAACGTAAGTAAGGGATCTTAGGTTTCTCATCCAAGGGATCTAGATAGAGGGAATTGAAGTGGCATCAAACAAACCCAACAAACGAAGCCCCTCGAAATTGACCTTCCCTTTTTTTCTTCATGGAAGGGGGAAGAATCCTACTTGAAAAGGGCTCATTAGCCAGCATATATGTCAGAGCTCAATATGGATACCCAACCTTGAGCAGTTCCAAAATCTTTCTAGCACTCTTTGCCGAAATGGGTCAAACATTTGACTAGATTGAGACGAGGACATAGGAAACGAAGAACACATTTAATAGATCAAATGTGCATCTAGAAGCATCCAAACACATCGCAAGATCAAGGGGCATGCCCTAGCCATCTTGTGTGTGTCCCTACTTCTGCTACCGTTTGTTTTAGATATTGCTCTAGTTCTACATGTACCCAATAACATAGAGTTATTATAATAATTTGTTTATATTACACTTGGTTATAGCATAATAAAAATGTAAAGTGCTTAAATCTATCATATTAAATTCATTGACAAATATTTAAATAACTTTGAGAAAATTAGAATTACACAGCATATTAAAATATATTATTCAACAGAGGTTAGAGGAGTTCAACGCTCTCTTGCACATGGTTGCCTTTGCATTGAATTTGAAATGGTATGTGCAAATAATGAGGTGAAGTGAAGCTTCAAGAAGACAATTCAAAATAAGTACAATGCAAAAAAGGCCACTACCATCTATCATGAATAAACCAAATTTACCACACTCAAGGGCTACGCGGAAAAGACAAAATTGCATAGGGAGACTATGGTGCAAGACAACCCACTATTGTGGAAAACTCTAAATGGGCCTCATTCATTGACATCCACACTAGACATTTGCCTATTCTCACAAGTTTGTAGTTCCCTACTACTGAAAGGAATTGATCCACATATAGCTTAATCCACTCTATCAAGAGAAGCAAGCTTACCTCTAGGAGAGCAAAGTAGCTAGTGCTTGTACATAGTGCCTAAAATCTCATGGACTACAAAACACTTACATACAAGGAGAGTCTAGCAGCACAGAGGGATGTAGATCAAAAGAGCTGATGTAGATTCATGAGGACCAAACAACACAAGCAAGGTTGGTTGGTGTTTATTTGGAGGAGTTTCAATTAAATGTGTCCAACAATTCTACCAATAAGGAGCTTGCCATGGCATTTGGGGAGAATGATTAGATCACTGCAGCACTGGCCCATTGTACTTGAATGTAATCATGATATTGAAAATAATAATAGATTGATATTCAGAATTTCCAATGCATTGTTGATTGAGTCAATTTTGTAATGTCCCTAATAGGAATTACACTAGTTATATCCCAAATTATCAATTTCCCAAGCAATAAAGGAGTTAGAAGATACCTTGGCTTGATTTAATCCCTGCAACCAAGTTAGAGATCAATTACAATGATAACTTAACTAGTAGAATATCATGATTGAACATTAGAAAATCCACAGTAAATTTGTTAACCCAATTATTACTTTATCCTAATAGGAATTATACCCAAGGGCGGATATACCATCCTCCTTGGCCTCATGTGGCGCATGCCATCCATATGAGTTGGCCCCATGTGGCGCATGCCATTCATATGGGGTGAGTGACTTAGCCCCTCTAGGCCCAAGGACGGATATACCATCCTCCTTGGCCTCATGTGGCGCATGCCATTCATATGAGGTGGCCCCATGTGGCACATGTCATTCATATGGGGTGGCATACCTAGTGAGGATTCTCATTTATCCATTATTCCCTCATCTTGCCATTCTTTTCCATTTGCTCATGATTGATCTCTTCATATTGTTACACCATGATAGGGGAGTAAGATTTCAAAGGGTGTCCTGGTAGCCAACTCTCTAGGCCCAAAGGCAATACCCTCTATAACAAAGACAATACCCCTTTGGCCCATGTGGGCTCATCTTGTCCCAGGATGTACCTAAAAGAGGGCCCACTCGCTATGTCCCTTTTGCAATTCTCCCTTCTCCCATCATAGTGAAAATATGTACATAGTAAATTAATCAAACTCATATATTTGCAAATAATCACATCAGCAATACATAATGGATTATGAGTGTGCCATCATCAGAAATAATAATATGCATGAATTATTGATTCCTATTTAACAATGCATTATATCATAAATATTCTACTATAAATACATTAACTCACGATGCTGCAATCATAATGTAATTAATACAACTGAGATCTCTATTTACTGATCGATCTATTTTTTCTTCTCACCAAAATCGATCTACTCTTAACACTCAAAAGATATTGTTAGTGTAGATCAAACAGATAAGAATCTATTATCCATACTTATAATATTACAGCATCATAATTACTTATAAGGTTCAACAATTGCTGAAAGCATCATTATTGCATAATCGTACAATATCTATCTATATTTATTTATATATATATATGAATTTTGCTTAGCTTACTTCCCTTGTTAACTTAACATTTATCTTCACTTATCTCTCCTTAAGCCCTCTTTCTTCCCATATATTTCTTCTTACATATACCAAGATATCAGATTGATGTATCTGCTGCTCCCTTCAGACAATACCTCTATTTCTATCCTTAATCGATGTCCATATATCTTTGCTTTACCCCTCTTTTGAATATAAATCTGCTACACTATTTTCTGTTTTTGTTTCCCCGTTCTAATATATCCCTTTTCACCCCCACAACCTCTCTACTTAAATATCCGCTCATTGCTAATAGACGTGGCCCTTCAGTCCTCAAGGATCGTGCCTCTTGGAAGGATATCAATCACTGCACCTTTTGTTTGGTCCTTTGAATCATACTTGAATAGTCATGCGTCCTTTTGCTAACCGCTTTAAATTAGCATTAATAAACATCAACCTCCAATTAGTGAATCAGCACCCTCTTCTTGCAATGATATTTATTTTATATTTTACTTTATTTAGTTATTATTATTTTACGATTCTTTTCCTTTATACTTCCTTCAGCGGATAGATGGGGATATTACAACTTATAATATAATATCACTTATATTATTATTTATTTCAATTTGATGTGATATTTGGACATTATCTATTTAATAAAATATCATTAAATCGGGGGCATGATAATAACAATGTTTATTTTATATATTTATTTATATTAGTTTTCTATGGATATCTTCATAATAATATTAAATTATACTATATTATTATTTTCGATAATTATAATTATAATATCATCTTACAGTAATTATAATTATAATAAAACTGCTAATATGTATTTTGTTATTTATTTTATTTATTTATTTGCATTCCAATGCTTTATATTTTAATGGTGTAATTCCGGGTCATGACAGATTCATTGTGTTTACTGTATGACTTTACATAGAAGACAAATTGTAATTATAACTAATTTTTCAAGAACTGCATTATACTCGTGTTGTCATCTCCCTGCCATCTCCAAATTTTGGAACATGGTCCTCCCATGCCCAAAATCTGTCCCTGCATTCTAAAACTCCACTGAACTATGAAAACATTCACAAGGATTTCACAATAAATAACAAAATCATGTCATTACTCCTAATGCTGTCTTATACAGTTCACATGGAGTATTCGTGATGGATTTTTTATGTGAGGTTGGATCTCAAGGCATTTGGGTTTGAAAATGCAATTTTTTTGGAGTTTCACTGATCAGATTAAATTGCCAGCAAGATATTAAAGGTTAACAGCAAACAGGGAGAAGAAATTTTATCCAGCACAATTAAATTAGGGTTTGTTTTTGGATATGGCAGATACAATATCTGATCCATTTTGTATATGTACCTGTGCCTAGTAAATATGTCGATACATGTTCCCAGGCTGAGTGTCATGTCCCCCAAAAAGGTAGCATTGAGATATAAAGCATCAGAAATAAGATAAAGAAAATACATATCGAAAACATTTTGATATTTATAATTATCAAAGATAATATTATAAATATTAAATATAATATTATAATTACCAAAATATGAATACTAAATATTATAATAAAGTGAAATGCATAACATATCAGTATTGAAGATTGTAAGTTGTAACACATTAAAATAAAATAATAATATATATATATATTGGCCATTTATTGTTATTGCACTTTAGTGTTAAAGTATGAAATATTATAATGCACAAAAAGGCTAAACAACAGAAATAATGAAATAAATATCGAAACACAAATATAAGCAATTGCAATTTAAATATCATTATAACTATGATTATCACAGATAATATCATAATTATAATACAATTATAATACAGAATATTAATTGTAATTATTATAGTAAAAATACTCACAGGAAACTAAATCTGAATATGAATATACTTTCATTAAATAAACAAATAATAATCACAAGCATTTGCATCAATTTCTAAAGACATTTGCAGCGATCACTAGTATAACTAGAAGCTACGATTAAGGGAGCAAGGAGGGACATGTCCCTCCAAGGTGGTGTTCATTATGATAGCACATCGATCAGAATTGGGAAAAAATGGCTGCAATTCCCTTTGAAAGAGCATTGAATTGTTAATGACAGCGATCAAAGAGAGATGCCCATTCAGCGATTAAAGAGAGATTAGAAATTAAATAATCCTAAATGAAAGCGATTCAAAGGACACCACCATTTGAAGGGTGCAGCTTCTCATCCAATCGTAAGATACTTAAGGAAATCCATAGACATCCAAAAAGGCATCGATTAGGGATTGGGGAAAAGAAAAGGAGATCGGGGAAGACTAGCTGGCTACAAAGGAGAAGCCTTAAATCTGGGGAATGGATTTTAAAGTAGAATGGAAAAGATCACGGAGCTGATTCATGAGACACATTGGAGATTAGCAAATATCATTTTCCTCCATTATGTGTAAGAGTACACGCTGGGGGCGAGAGACCGAGCTTATTGGCATAATCTTGGTAGCCGGGAAACATTTAGTAGTTAACTCTAGGAAAAAAACTATATTCAGGACAAATTTCAATACAACTTCATCACCCAAACAACGAAAAATGGTTACAGAACTGATTGAAGCGACGTATGAAACTCATCACATAGAAAATACTAGCATGCAATAAAATAACAGTGCTGTCTAAATCTTGCAAGCCTTAAAGCATGAGTACAGTGGGTCAACAGACCGGAGATGGCCATATTCCTTCTAATGTAACATCACCAGCCAAGCAGAGATGAGATGAATATAATCATGAAATAGGACGGAAGAACAATAGCACCATGATTGTTTTTATATGGGAGACGTGCTGATTACACCAGTAGCTCCTGGGTCTTGTGTACGTATAGCAGGTCATATATACAAGTAGACTACACGTTCACCATAACTGCTTAAACATTGTATTGCATTAAAAGTAGCCGAAGGGAAAACATGTCTTCGTTGGCATTTAAGAGGGCATTTAAGAGACTCTCTGGCCTGTGGTAGACGGTTTTCTGAAGAACTCAAGGCAGTCTTGAATGGCTTTAGAGTAATGTGAGTCTCGGGAGAAGTGGCCTGGATAACACTTGTTGAAGAACTACTCCTCACACATGAGCCTCCACTCTTGGAGCTGTCAGAACGGAAGAAAGCTTATACAAAGGAGTTCTGCAAAATGGTGGCTGTGAAGATCAGGAAATGCTCCAGCAAGTCAAACCCAGGTAAGTATAAATATTTACATAAATTCGATTCTCCCTATATTGCTAAATGTGAAATGGTGTATGTATTATTGATCTCTATATGGGACTGATTGAATATGTAAGATTAAAATAAGGACTGCATTTTGATAATCTGATTGTAGTGCTAAGAGAGTTGTGGGCCTACGAGGAGGGGAAACAGCGTTGGGGTCACCCTCTAAGTACACCACCCCATGGTGGATGGCTGAGGCCTGCCACATGTGGGCCAAGAGGGGTGTACTGCTCTTGGGCTTAGGAGTGATTTCCGGGACAGCCTGCTGTAGTTGCACCCTCATCCTCCCAACATGATTAAGCGATAATGGTTCTGATTAAAGGGAACGGCAATAGGACGCCTCACTAGGCACAACACCCCATATGGATGGCAAGGGCCACATGGGGCCAAGAGGGGTGTACTGCTCTTGGGCCTAGGGTAGAGGGTTTCTTGGGCACACTATCAGACCATTTGTTCCAGGAAGAATGAATCAGGAACCTACAAGATTCCAATATATTTGTCTCTTGTTATAGGTGTTTTCTAACCTATTTGCACGTCTTAAACAGATAGTTGCATCACTAATCTTACTTTCCTTGTTTCTTTACATATTCAAATAAGAGCATCATATGATATTATCTTGTAAACATTTTCTAATTCTGTCTTGCAGTGACCTAATCAAGTCATAGACATTTCTAAACCAAATTAATTATTTGGAATTGATAAATTAGGGCAGATTTAGGGTTATCCCAAAAAGGGGGCATTACACTGAGGACAATGTCAAATCCCACAACACTAGTTTAATGTCTACAAAAGTTAACCTGTAAATTAAAGAATGCAATTTGGGATCATCCACGTATAGATAAAAGTTTCTGCATAGGAAGCATAATGAAGCATCTCATAATAATTAAAGATATTATGACCTTCATAAGGTACGTTATTTGTACAATGTCATGCAAGCATGTGATTGTTTACATATGATGATATCAATCATTTTCCTTCATCAGAAGACTAAAACCAATTCTTCAGAAACAAGAAACAATTCAAATGAACAGAAATATATGAAATACTGCAAAAATAAGCATAACGAACTAGACCTTTAAGAAACCAACAATTAGAACAAACACTAGTACCAAAAATTAATTGGACAAAGCATCAACCAACACCTTAAAATATGGAGACTTTATTCAGTGCTCAGAGACAACAAAGTGGAAGGCAAGCACTGTGTCGTCATAGGGAAGGAGGTCTTATCATATCTGAAATTATATGAAAGATTGACTTTTCAATATCTATCTCAACAGATAAAATGTACTTGATCTTCAAAACAAGTAGGTTAAAGCTGAATTGCATTTAATGAGGTCTTGTGAAATGCAACATACAACTAAAAGGTAAAATAAAATGTGCAATACAGAAAAATCCCTTAAATTTCAGGTCACAAAGGTAGGAGAAATTTGATAACGATCAATACATCAAAGTCATGCAAATTAGAAGATTTGACAAACTGCTAACATTTTCTACCAATTTTTTGTGCCAACCATCCCATATAAGGATATTCCAGTTTCATCTTCTTTTGCCTAGTATTCAACAGCGTTATATCTTCCATGACCCGTAAACTCCAAAAAATACCAGTTAAGGTCTTTAACTAATTTAGCATCTATTGGTTTTCGACTTTTCTGCAATCTCCCAATGTAATTTTGAAGAAAAAAATGGCAGTGGAGAAAATATACAAATTTGAACAGAAAGAAGCATCCAAACTCAAACTTACCTACAGCACTTTTTTCCGGAAGGGGTGGGATAAAAATCCCCTTCTTCTTTTCAGCAAGCCGCTCATGCAACCAAACAAAATCACTGTATCTTCTAATTACATGAAATTCTGGGGCTTGATACTCAGGCATGTTTGTCTGCTTATAAAACATAAGCACCAAGAAATCAGCAGAGTTAACAATGCATTTATACAACATTCCTGTAATCAATTGTCACAATATTAATCGTATACAACATACCATTGCCATCCTCCTAATCCTAAATGCTGAGCAATGACAATTCATTAACTACATCTTAAAAAGTAGTTGTGAAATAAAAATAGTTTAGAAACATTTTGTGATGTTACAAAACAAACAGGGACTTAGTAAAATGGTTTTGGAAAAAATTAAAACTGTATAGAAGATTTTGTATCTTCTACATAGGTTTTTCCAAATACATTCTACTCAATTTTATCAACTGAAAACCTTGTGTTCTTAAACAGGACTTCTTGGAAAAATAAATCAATCAATTCAAATTACAAAGTCATATTAAATTAAAATGCACTTGAAAGCAATATTTGTTTCTTGACTCTCAACTGGTAAACCAAAAAACATGAATTTCACAAATCATTTGAAAAATAAATAAAAGACCAAATGCAGGTACATTCAACATGTTGTTGAAACCCAAAATGTTTCCAACAAGCCAAAACAAAGTCATCAATTTAATACTAGACCAAAGGCAAAGGGCCTTTGGAAACTCCAACAATGTCCAGAGATCAAGGTTAAGAGGATCGCTTGCACTCCATCACTTAAGACCTAGGAAATGGTATCAATTCAATGTGAATTGGCCACCATATTAAGGTGTGTTAGATGGAATAACTACTCTCCAATCCACTAGACACCACCACTAATGGGGTCTTAGTTGATTTGATTTTCTTTTTCTCTGGCTATTTAGCTGTGGTAGAAAAGGAAGGGAAGTGAATCACCTGCCTTGGATGACTTTCTACAAAGTAATTCTTATAGTTTGACTTAATTATAGTGCTATATAGCAGTGAAACTCTAAAGTCAAATGGTGATTGAGCACATGGTGTAATGGCATGTCATGGGCTGTTTCATGATAGGCTCTGTGTTTACATTCCTGTAGTGGACATTGATGTGTCGGTTGAGTTGGTCCTTGGTGGATGGAGTATTTCAATGTACAGAAACAAGGCCCCCTGTTTGTGGCCTCACCAGCTGAGGCCGGTTAATCCACAAATTTACCAATCAAAATAAAAAAACTTCAGACTTTGCAGTTAATGAGGAACCTGGTCACTCTCATATAGGGAGAAGCCATTCATACTAGTAAAACCTAATTGAGATCTACCAGAAGTCAAAAACATGCAAAACAAGCATGGTTTGTCGCCTTTCTAGTGTTTCTAGGTCTCTCAGGCATGCTAGGGTAAATTGCTTCAAGTTAAACTTCCTTTTCTACTCCAACCCCGGCCCCACCCATTGTAAAAATTATTTAAGAAAATTTTCAAGTAATTGCAGTGTTCCCTAGGGATGCATACCCAGGGCCTAGACACCCATCCCAGATGTCCAAGACACTCTGGGACAGAAGAATGGACAAAACCCTGTACAACAAAATTAGATTGAGATGAACGCATACAGCAGAAAACAGGACATGCAGACAGGTTCATTACCAACTGAACCTATCTGGGTAAGTCAAAAGACAATTAGGAGATTCAAGGAAGTTCAAATGCTTGGAACTCCGTCATTTCAAAGACTAATGCCCTTTGGCATCTTTGTTCGTTCCTTTTGCTCAATTTGAGTAAACTGCATACCCTTGGAGCGTAATGTAATTCTTCTTGGTTGAGTCTTTTTGGTGTTGTAGCAATTAAGTGCAGTGTACGAGAATGTATAGAAACAAGTTGCGGAGCAGGGAAAGCTGGAAGAAGATTATCGTAAACAAAATACTTCAAGAACAGCACACGTAATCAGCTTAATCAAATCTCTTAAGATAAGACATGTGTTAGTGAATTGGCTATGGGATATCTATGTTTTTTTACAGATCATTCTACTCACAGGAAAAATATTTGGACAGTATCCTTGGATTTTTCTATACAAACATTTTTCCTGTGTAATGAATAGCACTGTGTTTTAAACATAGATCACTTTTTAGTATGAAACAAATGATAACTTGGAATGCATTAACAGATAGCTAACGTTTAGAAAAACACTGCAATGACCACATAACTAAACTATTACCACATAATGATGAGGGATTGGACGATTCCAATTACTTTTTTGACCTTGTAAAAAATAAAGAGATCAACTTTATGAACTGACCTTGGTAATAACACGATATGAAACATATGCCTGGACTCCATTGCCCATCTTGACGGGATCAGTTACTGTAACTGACAAAAAGGACTGCCCTGTGGGGGCTGTTGAAGATCCCGCAGAGCTCCGTTGCTGCATTATATTGTCATGCCAACTTCAATATAGATACAAATAAATTTATACTAATACCAAAACAAAATAAATCCAGCTTGTTCTTATTCAAACCCAGATTAAAGAAAATGCAACAAATTTTTACATGGACCTTCATATCAAAAATGTCCAGTTCATTTTCATCACAGTTATTGTAAATTAACAGACATCACATATCTAACTTCTAAGTTTTAACAACCGCGAGCTAGAAAGGATCCATGAAGCATAACACCAAAGCCACCAGCAAGGTAGAGGGATTGTGCTGGCACATCAGCCCGAAGGCACACACCCAAAGCCTACTTTCAGATTGGAAATTTTTTTGGCGCCGGTTGTACTTCATAATTCACCTCTTAATTAAAATCCATCCATGTACACCCGAGTCAGAATCTAATTTGAATTTAAGGGCACCTCCCTCACAATTTAAACCAATGCTCTGAACTCCCCAAAAAAAGATGCACCCTATCATCAAAACTTCTCGAGCATAACAAACGGATATGCAGAGAAAAGGCATGAACGAAATCCCATATTCAAAAATTTGGGGGTGTCTCCGTGAGTTCGTAAGATATGTTATTTCATAGCTACCCTTAGACAACTTAAGCTCCTTAATTACTGCTTACACAAAAAATTTAATTCAGAATTCTAAGCCCCAAAAATGCCCTTATCAGTCAATTGAAAGAATTCCAACACCCACAAAAATTAAACAGAAGACCCACTTCTCAATTATAGCAACTTACACACCAAATCCCACATAAGAAGAGAAAAAGATGAAATAAGCTATACAGTGTGCTATTGTTAGATTTATCTTTAAAATCTAATCAAATATAGCTATGGATCAGCAGAGTACCTTCAAACGATCCATGAATTTAGATAAAACAAATTGATTTTTTCTATTAAATTGCTGGAACTTACCTTCGATATCATGGTTTGGGGTGCAAATTTTTTATGTGCTTTGGCAAAGTTGAAAGGGTTCCAAATGTCCCAGATACCAATAACAGATCTACGAACTTGCCCACAAATACGTGTAAGAAAATTCAGAATATAAGAACAGTTATGACATGATTAGAGAAAGACGGAATTGTGTTTTTTTCCTTAAGACGGCCTGTAAGAGGAGGGATTAAATAATGATTTTTCTTTTTAAGGTGGATTTCTTTTCAATTCAATGAAACAACTGCAGCCCGAAGTACTTTTCGTTTTATCCAGCGCAGGTTTATGGCGTGGTTGGCCATTTTATGTATTGGATTTGTCTTGACTTCCGGTGGCTAGCGAAGTGAGGTTATGTATTTTGAGGCAGACTTTACTTTTGTATTGTACATTAAGATTTGGCTAACAATCTCATACTTTACTATTTATTATATAATTTAGTTATTGAATATTAGATAGAGAAAACAAATTGTTAAAACAATATTAGACATTTAATTTTATGTATAATTTTTATTTTTAATTTTGTTTATTACGCTGAAAGCGTTATACAGTAAAAGTAACGAAGGAATATTCATAAATTTTTTGAAGCTTCATTGAAAATGACAGGTGGAAGTATGTGCTCCTTAAGAATAACACACATAAAATGAATTTTTTTTTTCTATTTTTCGAAAAAGATTTAAATGAAAAACTTCTCAAGAAATAGTTTTTAATTTAAATAAAACTAATATAGAATAGAAGACTTTTAACGTCCACGAGATCAAAAGAAGGCCTATGGGACAGTGACCCCAACAATTTTAGCATTGTGAATTGTTGTTCTATTGCGTTTAATTTGATAATGAGCTCTCCCATTCTGCCCACCCATTCCATGCTAAAAAGATCTTAAAAATTTCCTATTGTTAACCCCCTTATGTAGCTTCCTCTGATGTCACCGTAAGCTTTACAATCTAGGATAAAATGTCTTTTTGTTTCCACCTGCCCCTGCTGCACATAAGATACAAACCCTCTCTTTCCAAACTTCTTTTGGCCTTTTATATATATTATTAGTTTTAAATATATCTTATTAATTAATATTATAATAAACAATGTTAAGTATTGATAACTTTCAGTGTTCTTTATATATATTATTAATTAATATATGTATACTAATTTGATAATTTAGGGGTATCTTTGTGATTGTCTTGGTCTTACTTTTAAGAGAGGCAAGCTAAGACGAAATTAGGATCACATCGACACAACCCTAACCGGATTTCATTCGGGGGAGAGAATCAATCTCGGGACCTACATGAGACAAACTCAAAGTGCGCAACCAACTATGCCACGTGTTTGGACCAAGTTCGTTTTATTTTTAATAATAATTCATTTATCACTTGTTTATAAATAATACGTTGCGTAAAATTCATATTATCATTTCATCATTATTTTTATCATTTTTCTATTTTGATTTATATATATATATATATATCACTTATCATTTTCCCTCCAACATTAATTAAAATCAAATTTCAAATTAAAATCTTTTCATTTAATTAGCTAATACTCCTCTTTTAAATAAATTAAAATAATAATTTATTTAAATTACATATTTTCTTCTAAAATAAATAAATTAATATTTATTTATTTCTTCAACTACCATTATTTAATAATTTAATTAAATTACATATTTTCTTCTAAAATAAATAAACTGTTATTTATTTATTTCTCCAACTATCATTATTTAATAATTTATTTAAATTACATATTTTCTTCTAAAATAAATAAATTAATATTTATTATCTATCTAACATTATTTAATTCTTCTAACTTTCCCACCATCAAATTCAATTTGGGTCTTCCCCTATCTTGAAATTTTCTATCCATGATCTTGCAAATTAATCTCCACTATTGGTCAAATGTTAAGTGAAGCATATAAATAAGAAGTTTTCATTTCATTCAAAACTCCTAGAACTTTTGTTATCAAAAATCGCTCTTGCACTCTTATTGGGCATTTAAGCATTCAAACTTTAACAAGCATTAACATTGTCATTATCAAGCATAGGTATCATTTATCTTTGAATATTTATCATTATCATTGCATCATATTATTATTATTATTCCATAGTTTGTTACTTTGAAGAGCAACCAACAATGGAGCAAATCAAGATCTTAGCTATGATGACTTTGCTTGATATTTAAATTCTATATTTTGAGTCAAGATCTTGAACTTCATTGTGTGACTGTGAGAGTGTGAGTTTTGTCTTGTTGTTATTTGTAATTTGCATTTTCATCATCCACATTTTGGCACACCCAATGGGACCCATGTCTTAGATTTAACAAAAAAAATCATAACAATTGTGTTTCTTTGAAGCATAGGTCATATTTGCATATGCAAATTGATTCACAATACTTTTGAGTCGTCAAACAGTGTTTTTGGGCCACACAAATTGTATTTGATATTGTAAGAGAGGGGGACCAACCAGTGCAAGGCCCCAGGTCACAAAAGGCCAAGAGCAGTAAGGCTGCCCTAACTTACCTTAGTTTAAAGGAAGATTAGGATAGGAGGGATGATAATGATGAGGACTATGTGTCCTTTGACCACTTTGCAAACTCGAGAGTTCAAAGGAGACTAGATGAGTCACTTTTTAAGGTCAACTCTACGTCCTAGGTAGCTCTTTGTTGGAGGATAAAAGCGTTGCTCTGGGATGACAACGCGACACGCTGGCGTCTCACGGGTGCGTTGTTGTCCATACGACCAGAAAACTAAAGAGATGAGGTTTAATCCTCAAAAAAGTATTGTCAACCTAGTTTACAGGTTTCTAGAATGATAGAATGAGATTAAGAAGAGTGAAACATAAAGACGAACATGATAAAGGAAATATATTACCACAAGGGTGACAAAGATGATTTCGTACAACAATCCTCCCACCAGCTTGCTTCAAGATCTCTCCACTTGCACACAGAAAAGGGGGAAATGTTGGGGTTGTTTAGGGGCCTGCCTCAGTCAGACCCCCATTTTGGTGTTTCCACCTCCACGAACAACCAAGTTTGCAATGATAGAAACAATGATAAAGAAGGGAATACAAGCTACGTAAATAGAAGACACTACAAAACAGTACGTGCTTACTCAACCAAAGATGATAGAGAAGATAAGAGGAGCTTACCACCTTCGTCCAAGCGCTCAAGGCTTGTGGAGGAGAAAATGAGAGGAACTCAAACCTCTACTATAATGGTGTTTATCTTGTGCTCGCACTATCAGAGTGATGGAGTAGTGGATTGCTGCTATGGAGTGTGAAGTTTTGCTACAAAGCTTGAAGTGAGTGAATGGAATGGAGAGAGTGCTCAAATGATCTTGCCCCACTTTTGTTGAAGAGAACAATGGATGAATGGATGAAGAATATCAAGGAAAGGATGAAAAATGGCCATATTCGGGTCAGTCAACCGAAGAGAGGTGTTACGCTTCGACTTCCAATAGGAAGTGTAATGTCTTTGTAGACTCCAACCACAGAAATCTGCCAAGGACATAAGCACGTCGTGCAGGCGTCCTCGACAGAAACGCCCCCATTGACACACAAAGCAAACGCCAAGTGGAATGTGAGCAATGGGCTTAAGTGGAATTAAGCCTCTGCCTCAGGATTTCTAAAGTGTAAGGGGGTAAATGAGAATTTTCATTAGGGGTGCAAATTCACGCCTATACATGTATATATCAAATTATATTTTTTTGTAGAAAGTTTATTTTTCGATCTACAGGTCAAATATGTACTTTTGGGTAATTTTGTTATGTTTTTTATCAGATTTTTAATGCTTTTGGTCTGGCTTATTGCACTTTTGATTAACCAGAATATTTTGTAAATCATCTAACAGCTAGTGATGTGCTTTCAATCTCTCTTGTTGCATTTTTGGTGGCTATCGATATGCCTTTAGTTAAATTTGCAACACTTTTAGTCTCTATCGCTGCACATTTGGGTAATATCTAGGGCTCAATTTCAAATTTTATATTAGTTCATTTCATATTTGAGAGGATTTTATTTTGCTAACACCTAACCTCAAATCTGATTTGTAGGTAACCCTAGATTTGAGATCTTATTGTCTTATTATCCTTTGTTAGTGTTTTTTGTGTGTAGAAAATTGGATCTTCAAGGGAATTGAAATGATAATGAAAGCAAGTGGATTTGGAGCTCTTCATCAAATTGTCATCTCAAAGATTAGTGTTGGACTTCGGGTTCATTCATTCTAATTTCCTTATCACTTTTTAATTTTGCAAAGTGCTAAAATAGTTACATTATTTTCTTTGCTTTTTATCAATCTTATTTGGTGTGTCTTCCTCATATTGAAAATTGGGCTAAAATTAACTTATCACATTTAGATTTGGGCTCTAAAATAAACAAGTGTCTTTTAATCTCTAAGATCTACTTACTTATGCTCTCCTCTTGCACCCAACAGTGATCTTAAGGATAAAAAATAAGTAATCTTGTTTTCTTTTAGGGGGCATGTCTAGAGAAGTGATCACTTTAGGGGATGACCTCAACTCTCATGTTCTGATGGAGTATAAATAATAGGCGGTGAATTAAAATACATACCTCTTGGAAGTGGAATATTGTCAATCTTGACTAAGCCTCTAAAAACTCTATACTTTAGAGAAGTGAAGGTGGAGAGTGGGTTACCCTTTCCTCTCAATTATTGGGGAGTATTCACTTTCATCTATGAATTAAGGCCTCATGTACCCTTGTGGTATGTTTATAGGATACCCCTAGTTGAGCTTGTGAATCTTAGTCAAAACTTATTGCCCATACCCATTTGAGTAGTCTTGTTTTTGTGTACTATGTGTTTGATTGTTTAGATGACCCATCTTCCACTTGAAAACCAAAGTGGAATATCCATTCAAAATTGAGCCTAGGAATTTACTTGTTTGTATCTTTTCTTTTACTTTTTATGATTAATAAAACATCCAAACAAAAGCATCAAAATCAAACAAATCAAGAAAATAAGAAAAATATTTTGTTGCATAACTTTCAAAACTAGGTCTTACATTTATTGTTTATTTTCCATCATTTCATCTTTTGATTCCATCTCTTGTCAAAGAAAATTGATCAAAAATCCAAAATCAAAACCAAATACATTGTTAAACTTCACTTATGGCTATTATGATGTGCATTTGGCTTATCTTGTAACACATTTGGATTATTTTGTAGCACTCCTGGGTGATTTTGCAATGCCCATGGTCAGTCTTGTTGTGCTTTTGGGCTATTTCATTATGCTTTTGTCTATTCTAGGTTGTTTTTGGCTACAAATTGTGTCCTTAAATTTTTAAAAACCTATCACAATCAAAGTTGGTCAAAATAGTATAACAAATCTTTTGTTGGCATTGTTTCATTGTCC
This sequence comes from Sequoiadendron giganteum, assembly GCA_007115665.2. Classification (NCBI taxonomy): domain Eukaryota; kingdom Viridiplantae; phylum Streptophyta; class Pinopsida; order Cupressales; family Cupressaceae; genus Sequoiadendron; species Sequoiadendron giganteum. The sequence goes on along the minus strand of CM021109.1, from coordinate 187,237,582 downwards.
TTGATACTATTTGAGGAGTGGACAAATCTTTGGTATCTTGTCTTATCATTGTCAAAATTTATCAAAGTTTGAATTGGATTTGCTATCTTTTATCTTTATCATATCATAACATTTGTGGATATACCAACTTGAGAGATTCAAAGCTACTCTTGAGTTGGAAACCTCCACTCTTTATCAAGTTTACTTGGACTCACAAGTCTAGTTCAAGTGGACTTTATCAACATCAATATTTATCATCTTGCTTGGACTCACAAATCTATTTCAAGTAGGATCTATCATTATCTTTAAATGTTAGCTCACGAGGGTACTAAAATACCTGCTCACCTTGTTAAGGATGTTGATTTCACTAACCTTGACATGGTGCTGGAAACAAGCCAACCCAATCCAACTCAAACATTATCAGGTGAGGTGGTTTCTAATTTTATATATTCACCACCAACTCCACCTAACACATCAAAATTTCAATGGAAAACATATCAAGGGATGCTTCATGATCAATCTACACCCCAACAATCACCTACCTTTGATAGATCTTGATGGGTTCATCTATTAGCCTATTTTTTGTTGTTTTTATGCATACTTTCAGACACTATTAGCTAATCCTTTTAGACAATACTCCTATGATATGCTATCCTTTCATGTTTATTATACAACCTTGGACCTAAATCATGGCAATGGAAATATGGTTATGATATAGTAGCATTGCATGGCTTATATGTATGTATGAAATGTGGATGGAATTCTATGCTTAATTATGGTAGTTAGCTTTGTGTATATGTTTTGTGGATTAACTTCTTGCAGCTCAAAAAGAATTGTAGCCCATAACAATTGGAAGTTGTAACCCGCAACAAAAGGAAGACTGGGACATCGAAACAGGGGAAATGTCAGATCAAGTTGAATGTAATGATTATCATGTGGAGACACCTGATGGAGTTGGAAGTGCATCATTATGATAGCTAATAAAGTGTTGGAGAAGAAGAATTATTTTGTTGATAGGATTCTAGATGATTGTTTGTGTGTTTTGCAAGGAGATCTATTTTACAGAGTTTCAATTCTATTTGAATTCTTCTTTCTTTTCAATTATAGTTTGAACAATTCAATCTTAACTATATACTCTAATATCTAGGAGTGGTAGTTAATGATTGCAATTAGTTCTTGCTTAGAATAAAACTCCCTCATGCTTGTATATAGTCGATGGTTGAGTCCTTAGAAAAGTTAGTTGATTTCAGTATCTTGCTATCAATTACTTTTCAGTTTTAATTATCAATTACAAATATGATGATTATTCAGAATGATTTCCTTAAATACAATCTGTGAAGAAGATTTTGGGTAATCTTTTGTGACGCGTAATGAATGAAGTTAAATTTCACATGGATGCATATAATCAAATATTTAGATTTGGTTCTAGTTAAGGAAAGATAGCCACTTGAGTAGGCCACTCAAGGTAGCTGTTCTTCACTCCATTTATAGCTGCTTTATTTCTATTAGTAGTTATTTTTTGTTTATCATTGTTTCATAAATTGCATGTGAAGCAGAATAGATTCTCATACTTTGATTATCAGTAACGAATTTTCATGAGCATGCATTCATTTGGTTAATCTAGATAGTACTCTAGAGGTTAGTGTGATAGATAAAATGAATGTTGCATAGTAAGATGGTTAAATCTAATCTAACATGCATAAATCTAAATCAAACAACAAAGAACGAATCAAATGAATTAAAAAGCAAATAACGTAAAACATAGAACAGTCTCACCAAATATCAATCCATTTCCTCGAATTATCTTGATTGTCCTTCTCCATTTTTCCATGTTGGTATTCTTGCCCTCAAGTTTTCAGTATGTATGCAAGCATAGCCTTGATGTATGTCTAAGCAAAATATCAAAGATTAAGTTCTTCCAAAAAGTGTATTGATTTCGGGAGGAGGAATAAAGCCAAAGATTAGCCAATTTATAGAAATTTGGTTTTCGAACGATCGGCTCAGATTCGAAAGAGAGATCAACGATTGAGATTGATGAATGTCATGTGATTGAGTTATATGTCAGTTAGAATGTGAGTTGGGAAATTCTGCAAGATAAAGATTAAATTAGAATAATAATTTAATCTGGTGTTAAGACTATTCAAAAATAGAAAGAATAAGAGTTCAAGATTAAATAAATGATTTAACCTTCAGTTAAAAGTCTTCGAAAATAGAAGAATTAGACTTTGAATGAAAATGATAAAGTTAGAACTCGGAGAATGATCTGTTCAAATGCACACATGAATTAATTAATTAAATAAAGATATTTAATTAATAAATATGTTCATGCATATGAGTTAGAACTAGTTAATTGACTGGTTGTGACAGAGAGTCATCTTCGCAAAGACGATCAGATATCGAATCCGGAGATAACTGACAGATTTAAATAGATCTTGAGTCAGATGGTGAGTGAATAATTAGTTAACTGGATGATAGAAGAATGTGACAAAAAAAATTAATTATGAATTAAATGTTAATTTAATTCAACATTCAAAATTAAAATGATTTAATTAAATAAATAATAATTTATTTAATTGACTGAAAATGTTAATTGAATAATTAAATAATTCGAAAAGAATATTTAATTATAGTCGAAATATGATAAAAGGTAAATTAAATAATAGATTATTTAATTCAAAAAGAGAATTAATTAATTAGCGACGTAATTAAATAAATAAGATTTATTTAATTAATCAGAGTTGAATTAGGGTCAATGAATTAATCAAATAATTTTATTTTTTTTATCAATAACAGGTTTTATTTTATTTATATTTTGAAAAGTTAATACATGCATGATAAAGATTATTACAAAATCCATCTCCATAAATTTTGCATTTTCCCCCTAGGAGATCAAAAGGCTCCATCCTAAAAACTACCTAATATTTTAGCACCCTATACACCTATGTTTTTAGTAGCCCTCGCCCAATGTCTTTCCAAAAGACAGTCTTCTTGATTCTAAAGTCCACGCCATTCCTGCCAGGATATTTCCCAAAGCTCAAAATTCCTTCAGTACTCGTCCATCCTTGCTTGTCTTGCAATCTTCGGCTTCGATACAACAACCTTCTTGTTACCACCATTTCCTCCAAAAAACTGAGCTTCGAACCTTTCGTCAAAAAAATAATCCAAAATTGTGTTCCTTCACTGCTCCATTTTTCCTTACTTCCCCTTTCACACTCTCCTCGCATCTTGACCAATTCCACTCTGCACAGATCGCTTCTTCTTTGGAATTTGGTGGGGGACGCTTGTTGATTCTCGTCGTCGGCTTGCTTCTTGTCTTCGCAACACTAGTTTCAAATTCTCCCATGCCATTAAAACTTCTAGCTTGTATGCTTCTTTATCTGTTGTCCTTCGCCACCTAATGAAAGGGATCATGCCTTCCTCCGTCACCTTTTCCATTGCCTCTATGCCTTCAGATACATCAAACCCAACCCCAAGCACTGCCCATTCAAGGAAATAATCCATCTTGTCTAAAAGCTCCACCTCAAACAAAGTGAGCATCACCCATTTGATTACTTTCGTGTCTTCACCTATCTCCAAAGCCCACACAAAAATCATCGATGCCATGTCTGCATTCTGACACCCTCTATGTGTTGCTTCCCGGAAGTGTGGCCCCAATGTCTCCAAAACTGCGTCCACCACCTCATCGTTCACCAACTTCAGCAGTTGTTTCATTCTTTTCACCGATGGTGGGTCGAAGAAAGCTTTCTGTTGCAACTTGGTTGAGAAACCCCACATCGCCTCCATTTTCGCCGAGCTTTATTCAAATTTGTTCTACTACAAGTAAAGCTAAGGACGTGAAGCACTTTATTTCTTCCCATAGATGAGGCTTTAATTATCCTTGCCATTATTATTTTTGTATTCCTACCCCCTAACTTCATCATCTAAACTTCATCCCCATCGCCGCCACCTTACATCATTTTCCTTTCCATATATCATGGGGATTGGTTCCAAAGTTTCTCACGCCTCACCCAATGTACTTACCTTTGTACATATCTTGGGGATTGGTTCCAAATCTTCTCATGTTCCACCCAATGTACCACTGTCCTAACCTGCAATAAACCCCTGACACTGTCCTTTCCACTTCTTGAAGAGACATTCATCTATTCCGATGGGACTTCCTGGCCATCTTAACCGTTAGCACACCAACCTTACACCATATGCCACCTTTTCCATAAAAACTATCCAATCACCACATAGAACCCCTTCTCTTTAAGTTTCAGGCACTATGCTCAGGTGCCTTCACAAACTAGCCGTTACTCCCTTATTAACTCAAATTCTCTTAAATCCTCTATTACTAGCTCAGCTTCACCGTTGAGTGAAATTTCCCACTTGGACAAAACATCTGCCTCTTTATTTCCCTCCCGCCTTATATGACTGACATTAAAATCCTCAAAATTGTCTAACTCTTTCTTAATTTCTCTGATGATGTTTTGGAGGTGCCACGCTTTCACCCCCGATTTTATGATTGCTTAGGTTATTATTAGGGAGTTGCCTTCCATATGTAGCTTTTTAACATTTCCTCGCTGCAAAAGCAATAGTGTTACCAGAATTATCCCTTATTATTATGCCAGCACCAGAGGGGCTTGGGTTACCTCTTGCAGCCCCATCAAAATTCACCTTATACCAGCCCTCCATAGGTTTCTTCCACATAACCTTGAGTTCTCCTGTAGCTTTTGGAGAAGACTTGACATTTCCTGCCACATTCCTCAATCAAATACCAGGCCAAGCTCGTTGCACTATATTATCCTCCAAGGAGAAAGGATAACGCCAATTATGTGTTTACGAGGCTACACCATTCATAACTTCTTCTATACTATGATCAATTCTATTAATCAGTCTAGCTATCGTTTCACATTTTTCCATGAAAAATCTTCTATTTCTTTCTTTCCATAACTCCCAAATTATCAACGAATGCGAAATAATCCACACACTAGACAATAAGGTTTTCTTCTACATCTTTGGCCAGCTATCGAAGACTTCTTTCAAAGTCCATGGGAGGGGACTCTGCTAGTTCAGCTTCCTTCTAACATGATCCCAACATTTCCCTACCATCTCACATTGAATAAGCATGTGGTCAACCGATTCCTCAACCTTGTCACACAAAACACATTTCAAAGGGCCCGCAAAACCAAGACGTTTTCTTCTTTCACCTGTGAGAATTCGGCCCTTTATTGCTAGCCATGCAAATGTGCCAGCCTTTGGTAAATAATTCTTGTTCCAACAAAGATCTTTCACCCAAAAGTTCTCCCGCTCCTTAGAGTTCAATAATTGGTAGCCAATCTTCACCAAATAGCACCCATTGGACGAACCGAACCATATAATCTTATCCTCATTCCCTGAAATGAAAATTCTCTAAGTATTAAAAATATTTTGCATTTGCTGAAAAAGTTGAGGCATCAAGCCCTCCTTAGACACCTCTTTCCATCCCCATTCCTGACCAAAAGGACTCGGTTTTAAAACCATGTGGTCTCTCACCTTGGTCCCCCACCTCTAGGAGAAATATTTTTTGAGAAGTTGTATATCAGGCTCCTCACACAAGTTTGGCAGTCCATCCCAAGAATCATCCCAAAAATTCGCCTTAAGACCATTACCAATCTACCACGAAAGATGATTAACAATCACCGACCTACATGAAACTATGAAATTCCAAATTGTTGAACCCTTAGGAGGGTTGCGAATTGTGAAGATTCGATGCTGCTCATTCGAATCTAGATATTTTGCTTTTAAAAATTTTACCCACAATAAATCTGAACTGGCATACATACTCCAAGCTTAGCACCAAGAGCCTCATTTAACAATTGCTAATTTCTCAAACTAACCCCTCCCTTGTCTTTGGCTTTGCAGATTTTATCCCAGGCCAACAGTGGGATCTTATCATCATCACTAGCCCCATTCCAAAATAACTTTCTCATGCATTGTCCAATAGAGTTTATTACTTTCTTAGGAATCCTTAAGCACATCATTGAATAAATCGGAATTGTCGATATCACTGTTTTTAGCATTAGAACCCTTCCTGCAGAAGTTAACCATTTGCTTTTCTAGCCATCCATTCTCTTAAGACAAGAGTCAACCAATTCTTTCCAGATGTTTTCTTTGTTCGCTCCCCCAAAAAGAGGAATGCCCAGGTATTTACTCGGGAGTTTGCCAACCCTCATCTCAAGAATTCTACATATATCCTTTTGTCTTTGTAAAGGGGTGTTGAAGAAAAAGATTTCTGATTTACGCCAGTTAATGCATTGACCTGAGGCCAAACCATACTTATCAAGAGTGCTCTTCATAACTCGAGCTTCTCTCAAAGAAGATTCCCCCATCAAAAAAGTATCATCAACGAACTGCAAGTGTGATATTGGTGCAATTCCATCAGCCACTTCAATCCCCTTCCACTGACCTGTCCTACATTTATGTGAAATCAACCTTCCAAGCACCTCAACAAGGATAATGAAAAGAAAAGGTGATATGGGATCGCCTTGTCTAATCCCCTTAGAAGATTCAAAAAAACCTTGTGGACTCCCGTTTACTAAGACTGAAAAACAAGGGGTGTTTATACAACTTTCAATCCATTTTAGCCATTCTTTACTAAAACCAAATTTCTCCAGCACTTTTAGCAACAAAAAAATTGTCTACCTCACATATGCTCTTTTGATGTCTAGCTTTACCATCAATTTTTCCACCTTTGCCAACCTAATTAAGTGTATGGTTTCCTGAGCAACAATTACTCCTTCAAAAATTGATCTATTCGGAGAGAAGCCACTCTGCTCAGTTGAAATCACAGATTCTAGAACCGATTTCAATCTGTTTGCTATGACTTTGAAGATAATTTTGTAAACCATATTACATAATGATATAGGTTGGAAATCCTCAAAAGAATTTGTTATCACCCGTTTTGGAATAAGGGCTATAAAAGTATTATTTAGGTCTTTCAGAATGAAACCCTCCCTCCTACATTCTTCCACCACCTCCCATAAGTCATTAGCAAAAATATCCCAGAATATTTGGAAGAAAATTGTAGGGAAACCATCAGGACCAGGGGCTTTATCCCCTCCTAAGTCAAATAATGCTCTTTTAACCTCCTTCAAAGAAACCTCCTCCATTAGCATCACGTTTTGGCCTTTTGAGATACAGTTCAAAATGATATCCAATAAATCAAAGTTCTGATTTAAACTTTCTGAAGTCATATTAAAGCTTTCAGCAAAGAACCTCACAACCTCCATGTTGATTTGAGAAGCATCCTGCAGAATTTCACCATTGTTCTCCTTTATTGACATGATCTTGTTATTAGATCTGTGCACTTTAACCGAGTTGTGGAAGAACTTGGAATTCCTATCCCCCTCTTTCAGCCATGTCTCTCTAGATTTTTGTCTCCCAAAAAATTCTTCCCTAGCTAGTGCTTCAGAGTATGCTTTATTTAGTTCTTTCTCCCTAACAAATTCTTCTTCTCTCATCCCATTCTCAATAATCCTAGAATGCAAGGCATTCAAATCCTCCTCCAATTTCAATTTCTCCACAAAAATGTTCTTGAAAGATTCACAGTTCCACAATTTCAGTTGCTCTTTCATAAATTGTAATTTTTGAAAAAAGATAAAAGCTTTATTGTCGGTTCTCTTTGGAGCGTTGTTCCACCAACCATTTACCAATTCTTTAAAACCTTCAGCCCTAAACCACATTGTTTCAAATTTGAAAGGACACCTATCCGGAGTTGCCTCATCTTGAATCCTCAAACTTATCGGATAGTGGTTAAACCCTGTTATTGGGAGGATCTCCGCCTCACACAACCAATGCTGCTCTGCCCAATTTCCTACTAGGAAGAACCTATCTAGTTTTTTAGCTATATTTAGGAAACCACCCCTTCTGTTTGTCTAGGTGAATTCCCCTTTTCTAAAAGGCAATTCGATCAATCCATTATTCATTACAAAATCACAAAAATCCTGTTGGCTCTGTCCAGACCAGCATAAGCCCCCAAATTTATCAGAGGGTCTCATAATCACATTGAAATCCCCCCCAAGGAGATACATTCTTCCCTCCCCCTCACTTAGAATACCCGAAATCTCTTGCCAAAGCATCTTCTTCTAAATTGGTTTATTGGGTCCATAAATATTGAGAATCCAAAACTTGCTCTTAATTATTTTGAGTCCACTTTACACCACTGCCAGTGTCTTTCCTATCTGATAATTTGCCTGTCCACTAAAGAATCATTCCAAAGAATTCCCAAACCACCAGAAGCACCCATCACCCCTAATGAGGAGCAACGCCAACGTCCAAAACACTTTGAAAACAAATCAAATTTTGAATCCTTTATTTTCATTTCTTGTAGTAGAACCAAAGCTAGTCTCGTTTGATCAAAGCATCTTTTGATCAAATAAATCTTGTCAAGGGCATTGCAGCCCCTGACATTCCACGAAAGGATTTTCATGTCTATCGGGAAAAGGCATAGCCTTTTCCCGTTCTTAGTTTACTTTGTCTTGCTGCATTTCCAGCTAATTCCAGCCTCATTCTATTGGTTTTGGGTCCTCTCTTTTTCTTCTCACCAATCTTTACTTTGTTTTTTAAAGCTAGAGATTGGTCGATGGTTTGTTTCTCAATGATTCCAATATTATCCTAAAAACCAAGGACATCCTCATCTCCCTATTCATCATTTGATTTTGATCATGAGGTTGAGTCTTCCATATTTCCCCCACTGTCCTGAACTCCTTCAAAGGAATTGTCTAGGTTTCTTATGGGAGATATGGGGATATCTTTGAATGTGGTTTCTTCCCCTAGATAACCGCTATCACCCAACTGAGCTAAAGTTCTAGATTTTTCCTCACATCCTTTGTTAAATTGATGTTCTCGACCCCACAGTTCACCAGATTTTTTTGCCTTGTTTTGTAGGAAAACTCTACTTGGAGTAACTTATTTCTCTGGATTTTGCAACTGATTAGGTTGAAAATGGTTTTGGTTCCATTTGGCTTCTCTAGATTGAAAGCTTTGTTCTACTACAAAGTTCCATTATTTTTGTGGTGATTTCTGCCTTCCTAATCCACACTCAATATCACTCCTTATGTCTTCTAGACCTATCTGTTGCCCACCTTGGTTGAACTCCTCACCCCTCATCTTTTCACATGGGGTGAACATAGAGTTTTCACTTCGAACAAAAGACTTATCTCTCCATTCTTGGGTTTCATTCTCATAGGCATTTGCAAAAAGAGCGTCGATTTCTTATCATTGGACGTCCTCCCATCCGTCATCCAAATCCATTGCTCTCTTAGTTTCATTTAGAAATTGAGGACCCCATTCTTGAGAGTTGTCGAAACATTCCTCTTGCATATCTTCCGAAAGATTCACTATTTCCTCAGTTAGACTATTTTGAAACAAACCCTTTCCCTTCTCTGGAGGGTCAGTCTCATTTTTAGACATCATTTTCCCAATGCAACTCACACATTCAAAATATGCTTCCTATATTTCTAATTTTTGGCCCCATATTCCTTCCCCCATTTTGAGTTCTAGCCTTTATGGCAGAGAGTGAATCCCCTGTCTGAAGACACAAATTCTAGGGAAAATGCTAAAATCTATTTTGTCGACCACCTCCTCCGACTTCACAAAGGTTCCAAACTTTCTACCAATCATACTTCGGGTTTCTTGGTCTCTATATTCATGTGGGAGATTTTTTAACCTAATCCATACAGGGATTTCTTCCACTGTTGTTTCATTCAAATTGAAATTTGGGGTCCAGTCCTTAATGTGAAACCCTATTCCTTCCATCACAAATAAACCACTGTTAATGATCCACTCCTTATCCTGAGTGGTTTTGCATATTACCATATAGAATCCATTCTCAAGGGTTTTTAGTTCACAGTCGTGCCCCCAATGTTTCTCACACCAAGACCTAAGCTTAGAGAAAGCATGTCATTTCCTACCCCATTTTTAGAAAAAAGCCCTAGCTTTTAAAAAACTCACTGAATCTTTCCATTCTCTATTTTCAAGAAGCAAAGTGGTCATGGTTGCATAGGAAATACTTGGCATTACCTGGCTTGGGCCGACTTTCTCCGCTTGCCATTTTGGGCACCAAAACTTGTCCTCCACATTTATGAAATCTACTCTTTTTGTTAAGTACCATGACCTAAAATGTTCACCCCTTTGTGGCTGAGATCATGCTCTCGTTCCACCATTTTCCATAACACCAGTCTTCTCATGCAGTTTATCTGGAGCTTTCCAAGCCCAATTTGGGTTCGCCCTTCTAGTTCGAGAGTAGTTCCGGTCGTTTCGTTTATTGAATGGCCACCGTGCCTGTTGCCCCTCACCATACTGGAAATTATTGTGCCTTCGAAAAACCTATCGCCATTGCTACTCCGCCATGATCCTTTCTTAACATTTATCTCTTTGTATATGAATTAATCAAATAATTAAAAGGTTATTTAATTAATAGAAGAAAGATGTGTTTAGGAAATAATTAAATAATTAAAATTATTTAATCATGACCATGGACATTAGAAAATTATGTCAAAAATGGTACTCACGGGCCTATACTAATTTTCAGTGTCTACAGTTTGCCCCTCTTTGATACAATGTTGTTTATCGCATTGTGTCAAAGAAAATTAAAAAAAAGATATGCCCTAGTGAAAGTAGGGTTAGGAAGGATGACAAGGAGGTATTGGTATGCCCCCTCGAGATGATAGGCGGGTTTGAAGAACATGAGCATGCTCTTGAAATGGATAGATAATGGTGGTGAATATGCAGAAAAGAAGAAATGTTAGCATGGATAATTTAAAATGTTAGTAAGAAACAAGAAAGGTTGTTTGAAGGACATATAATCTGCGATATTTTTCCATATTCATACTAAGCTTTGCATTTTATCATCATTGGGCGGGACTGACACAAATGGATAGTACACACCATGATATGAGATAGACCATAGTGTACAAAGTCATCCACTTGCAAAAAACAGACAGTCGCAGACAAGGAGTGTCGTAACTCATACTAAGGGCTAGATTGCCCCAATCTTTTTGTCTAGACAAACCACATACAACAAACAAAGAAAAGACAAGTCATGGGACGTCATTGATCCTCTAAACCTGTCATTGGACATCCTTGAGTAAACTAGTAACATGACTCAAAATCCAAAGTTAAAAAGACAGTTGACAGACAACAGTCAAAGAAAAAGAGTCCTAAGACATCCTTGCTTCTCTAAATCCTTCAAGGGACATCCTTGAGAAAGCTAGCAATCAGACTCATGCACAAATCGATAAAAAGATAAGACAAAATAAGATATAAAGTCATAAAGCCAAATAAAAGTATTTTCCAAAACTTGATCTTATGTAATTGTTTGATGTTTGACATAGTTTGATGTGAGGGATGACACATACCCTATAAGACGTCGAGTTTGGTTTCGACTTGGTGGCTATCTGTGTAAGGCATGACAAAGCTTGGTTTCAGAAAGACACGTGTTGTATAAGACGTTGAGCTTGATGTCATTGATGTGACAAGCTACATAAGGCTATGACAATTGATGATGTCCGTTGACAAGAAAGACATATCTTGCCTAAGACATAAGTTGATCACTTTGACAATGTGTTTGATTTTGAATTGATGACAATTTTGACATGTTTTCCTTTTTGATGCATGACTTGTTTTGATTCCTTGATTGGTATGAGTGTGTGTGTGTTTATGGTGTATGATTTGAGATGATTTACCCTAAAGGACTAACCTAGTGTGGCCTCAGGGGCTCATCGATTGATAGCCTTGCCTACGTTGTACACATAGAGACCTCGTAGTTCAACTAGACTTTAACATACATAACTGATTGAAAATGTGTACTTAAGTTGATGATATGCAACATGTGTGATAGTGTATGTGATAAACCCTATTGGACTAACCTAGTGCGGCCTTGGGGGTTCATCGATTGATAGCCTTTCCTACATTGTACATGTAAAGACCTCATAGTTCGACATGACCAACGACTTTGATATGTACTGATGGGGAGTGCTATCTCTCAAGAGCACTTTTGCTCATTATAAGATCTACTCTTTGGTCTTTCTAGGGTACTCTTCTCTACCCTACTCAGAGGTCACTCCTAGGACCCCTATCTCCTTATAGAACTCTCCACCAATTTCAAATTCTCACCTTTACTCTCACACCCCTATTAAGCACCTTTGAGCTCAGCTTGCCTAAACGTTTCCCAAGCCATTCTTGGGACTAGGAATAGGTCCTCCAACTATTCCTAGGGTGTTCCTACTCCACTCTGATCCTTCTTGCAAGATTCTTTTTGCATTTATCTATCGAATTCTCCTAAACCTTGTTTTTAGGCCTTGTAGCCTTTTTGCCCCAATTAGGCCTCCTAGAACCCGTTTTCTTGCCTTTTCTCACAAACGGTCTTAACAACCCCCAAATGTTTTTGTAAATTATTTCTATTGGCTATCAAGGCTCCAATATTTACTAGGCCTCAGGTCTTATAAGTGTCTGTACATAGGACTGTCCACAAACCCCCTATTTTCAAGGGTTTCTAGGGTTTTTGACTCGTTTTCATTCTTTGAGGGCTTCAACGACCTCCTCAGCTCTCTTCCTTGCACACACATGTCTATGATACATGTTCCTACACTCCCATACTCTTGATTTGCACAAACCAATCCATTTAGCAACTCTCCTTGTTGTTGTCCTCTCCAAGCTACTAGCCAGAATGCACTTGCACTCGCCTAGAGCTTGATGGTTGCATCAACTCCCCTGCACAAAAAGACTCCAAAAACTGTATTTACACTATGTACATAGTCCCCAACTTGATTCCAAGTGGCCATGAGAGGAAATCCACAGGAAGTCAAGTGGGACTCATTATTCCCAAAATTGGCCTGAACCGGCAATGAGACCAAGAACACCAAAAACTTGCCAAAACTATTAACCAATCGTGCCAAACAACTAAAATAATGCCACACGAAGTAATTACAGGTCACAAGTTAAAGCTTCAATGCATTAGTTCAGTCCTTTCAATCCATTCTTGACTGGATGAAGGCTAAAACACATAAATACAATCAAGTTTGCTCTCTTCCAATTACAAAAATGTGCTCTCCAAGTCTCAATTCGTGAAAACAATCCTCCAACTTAGGTATTAGGGTTTTTCTGACCTTATATACCTTTCTCCCACGTGCTAGGACCCTTGGGTAGGGCTTAGAGCATCCTTAATGCCATTTTCCAACTTTTTGGACAAATAGCCAAGGCAACTTTGCTCAAAATACTCACAGTGTCCAAGACTTACCCAAACCTCAAGCCCCTAACAAACCTATTTCCAATTCACTCATCAAAAACACACTTGGGACTTTACATCATAGTCCTTATTCCCTTGGTGGTTGGCTAGAACCACCTACAAGCCAAAATTTGTAAAGATCTCTCCAAAAGACCTTAAGGTGCTCCTACACCATGTACAAAGAGTCATGATTTTATGTGTTCAGATCTGAAGATATCTTACGACTGACTCCAACTCTATTTTTGGGATTTTTGACATGTTTTTAATTTTTTGTCTTTTTAAAGTTTTTGGATTTTTTCAGGACATTTTATGATGTTGGGTTGCTATGTACAAGGTCCACATGACACAGAACGAGGATTTTCCCCCCAGTTAGGAACAAGACATACATGATGGAGTGGGGAGATGGAGTGGACTTGATGTCAATCATTCCAAGTAATGGATAAGACAACCATTTATTATGAGTGAAGGTGAAAAGTCTGATTGGAATGATGGTAGATGAAGGAGCGAAGTCAACTACACATGGCACCTATTTGCCAGGTTTTCACCATGGTACTTATCCATAGCACCACCAAAGTGGTTTTCACTATTGGACGAATTATTTCTCTTTACTATTTTGTTGATTTTTCAATTTTTTTGGTGTTACAAAGATGCCTATTTTCCAGGTTTTCATCAAGGTAACCATTTTTTTTATTTTTTTTAAAAAATTTCCGATTAAGACATAGTTCTCAGAAGCTACGCATAGAACCTCTTTAGATGAAGGTTGTTGATTGGTGACAAAAGTGGTTCTCCTTCAGGGGTAGAGAGTTGATACGCTTCTGATCCAAAAGCTTCTATGACAATATAGGGCCCTAACCAGTTAGGTTCAAACTTACCTAGTTTTTCTTGTTCAACTTGATTCTTGGGGTTCTCCATTAAGACCAGGTCACCAATGTCAAAGTGTTGATTTAGAACTTTCCTATTATAGTTGCGAAAAAGACAATTCTGATATGCTTGCACATGATCTAGTGCCTTTTGTCTTTGTTCATCTAGGAATTCTAATTCATGCAATCTGGATACATGGTATTCTTCATCGTCAATATGAACTTTCAAGGATACCCTTAGGGAAGGAATTTCAACCTCAATAGGTAAGATATCTTCAGATCTGAATACTATGGAGTATGGAGTGGCACCGGTGGGAGTACAAATGCTTGTGTGGTAAGCCCATAAGGTAGGATTAAGTTGTAAATGCCAGTCATGACCAACATCATTGATAGTCTTTTTTAGGATTCTGATAATGGTTTTATTAGATGCCTCAGCTTGGCCATTACCTTGTGGGTAATATGGAGTGGAAAAATGATGTTGGATATGGAATTCTTCACATAGATGGCAGACTTCTTGGTTTTTGAAAGGAAGGCCATTGTTTGTGATAATGGATTGAGGTACACCATACCGACAAATTATGTAGTTTAGGATAAACTTGGATATTTGTGTGTCGGTTATGTAGGCCATGGGAATAGCTTCAATCCATTTGGTGAAGTATTCGATGGCGGTTATGATGAACTTATGGCCATTGGATGATGGAGGGTGTATCTTACCTATGAGGTCAAGTCCCCATTGGGAAAAGGGCCATGGTGAAGTAATCAGATGAAGCTCCTGTGCTGGTGTGCGTATCAAATCTCCATGTATCTAAAACTGTCGACATTTTCCATTGTAGGCCAATAATAACCTAATCTCATAATCTTGTGGGCTAAAGTAGGACCGCTAGAATGGGATCCACATATACCCTCGTGTACCTCTTGCAAGGTTGCTTGTGCTTCTTCAACATCAAGACATCTCATTAAGGTGTTATGTAAGGTACGTCTATTCAGGGTATCTCTAATGATGGTGTATTTGGCAGACTTACAGATAAAGGTTCTATGTTGGTTATTTGACAGGTCTAAAGGTAAGATTTGGGCATTTAGATAGTCGTATACGTCCTTGTACCAAGGGGAAGTAGGACCAACAATCGTACACACCATCGTGGAATCGGGGACATCATAGGTAGGGACCAACAACTGTTTGACCAAACTTGAATTTAGGCACGTTGCTAGGAATATCCAATACGGAACCCATGGTTGCCATAGCATTTGCTGCCCTATTATGAATGAGTGGTATTTCATGAAAGGTGATGTCATCAAATTACTACTTGAAACTATCGACCATGCGCTTGTAGGGGGGAAGTTTGTCATCTTTAGTTTCATAATCATCATTTACTTGTCAGACTACTAGCTGAGAATCCCCATAAACACATAGACTCTTAATCTTCCATTGGGCTGCCATTCTTAGTCCTATCACTAAGGCTTCATATTCCGCTATGTTGTTGGTGCAAGGGAAAGAAATCCTGAATGATTTAGGAATAGTATTGCCTTGAGGTGTAACAAATAGTATGCCTGCTCCTGAACCACGATTAGTATGTGACCCGTCAAAGTATAATTTCCATTTGGTTCTAGTGTTAACTTTGAAGATAAACTCATCAGGAAAATTTGCCACTAAAGGATGGTTTGCCTTCATGGGTGCATTTGCTAACTGATCTGTAATTACATGTCCTTTTATAGCGTTCCTCTCCACATATTGGATGTCATATTCACTAAGTATCATCACCCATTTAGCCAATCGGCATGTTAATGTTGCTTTATTTAGGAGATATTTGAGAGGATCAATCTTTGCGACCAACATGGTTTGGTGGTTTACCATATAGTGCCGAATTTTTTGAGTAGCAAAGACTACCACAAGACATGCATGTTCTATGTTACTATAGTTTAGTTCATATCCCACCAAGGTACGACTGATGTAGTACACTGCCCTTTCATGACCTTGATCATCATTTTGTGCGAGAAGGGCTCCTAATGCTGATTGAGTTGCTGAATTGTAAAGTATCAAAGGTCTGTCATCTGTAGGTGGCATTAACATAGGTGGAGCAAGCAGATAATACTTGATTTTTTGGAAAGATATTTAGGTGTCTATACAAATGTTACTCCTTTCTTGAGCAAATGTTGAAATGGATGTATTTTGTTTACTAGTTGTACTATGAAGCACCTGATGGACTGTAATCTTCCCTGTAGTGTTCTTAGTTGACCAATGCTAGCTGGGGGAGGCATTTCTATGATAGATTTTACCTTCGTTGGGTCTATTTCAATGTCTCTTCTAGAAATAATATATCCTAGAAGTTTCCCTGATTTCACACCAAAGACACATTTCTTTGAATTTAGTCTGACTTTGTAATTCTCTAGCCTTTGGAATATCTTGTCTAGAACTTTCAAATGATCTACCCTTGTTACTGATTTAGCTATTACGTCGTCGACATAGTCTTCCATGAGAGTATGTACAAAGTCATGGAAAATAGTCGTCATTGCATGTTGATACGTAGCTCCAACATTTTTGAGCCCAAAAGGCATAACATTCCAGCAGTATGTTCCCCACGAACATGTGAAATTTGTCTTGTGTTGGTCTTCAACTACGATTTTGATTTGGTTATACCTAGAGAAACCATCCATGAGGGATAGCATCTTCTATCTTGCTGTCAGGTCCACTATCATGTCAATTTTTGACAAAGGAAAGTCATCCTTAGGGCACGCCTTGTTGATATCTCTAAAGTTTGTACAAATGCGAATGCCCTCAGTTGGTTTAGTCACTAGCACAAGATTTGAAATCTAGTCTGCATAGTCTATGGATCTTATGAATCCGACATCCAATAGTTTCTTAAGTTCTGCTTTGACCAGTAGAGCAATTTGTGGATACATCTTCCTTAGCTTTTGTTTGATAGGCTTAACACTTGGTTGTAATGGTAGATGATGCAATATAAGATCTGGATCCAGCCCAGGCATGTCAGCATATGACCATGCAAATTTTATCTCTCTTTGTGAAGAAGTTTCGAAACTCTTGTTGTTTTGTCTCTGTCAAAGAGGCTGCAAAGTATATTACCTGAGGGTTTTCTTTTGTGTTTATGTTGACTTCAACAAACTCTTCTACTAATATTGGTGATTTTTCCTGAGCAATGGGGAGAATGTTCAAACCTCCATCCTTGGGTGCCTCAGAGAGGTTTTTTCCCTCGGATACATCCTTTATTTTTACTATTTATTCATCCAAAGGCGCCTTTCAGTTTTCACCTAGGGACTTGTCATTTTGCTCATTTTCATTATTTTTCTTTTTATTTTAATTTTTGTGACGAGAGGTGTAAACAAACTCCCCAAAATATGCTTTGTCATCCAAGTCTATGGTAAATCCAGCTTTATGATCCCCTCTTGGTATGCCTTCTTGAAGTCCCATGAACTTAGTTATTTCTTCGTCGTTCTCAAATATGTCTAAGATGGGTGTACCTTGTTGATCCCAATCGATAAGTTGGGGATATACGAGGGGCATGTCATCATCAGAGTTATCAAATGTGGAGGCTGACAAGGTGAATATAGAGTGGTTAACATGGTCACAGAAGTTTTGGACTAACTCCTTTTTGTTCTTTTTCCTATGGGTAGGTAAACTCTGATGTGGGACCACTGTAAGGGCTAGGTCGTCAGAAGGTGGTTCATTAGGTGCCCAAGATGTAGGATCAAGGGTTTCCCAATAATAATTCTTAAGCCATTCTTATTTGGACAAGGGCTTTTTATGACAGGGGCTAGATGGATTTGGTACAGGTTTTATCATTTTGTCAAGCTCCCCAAATAACTTATCTAGGTTCATGGTGTTGGTAGAGGAAAGGGAATCCCATTCATAGTCTCTTGAGTCAGGGGATTCATCTTAAACTAGGTCAAGTGGTTCATGAGATATCTCGATGTCTTCATAAGCACTTACTTCCTCTTGAAATGGTGATGAAGTACTAGAAAAGCCAATTCTAAGCGATTGAAACCCTAGTCCTAGGCCTTTTGGTTGTGGTGAGATAATGATCGGTTCAGTCCTTCCATTCTGATGTAGTCCTAACCCACTATGTCCGTCATAGCCTTTGCTTTGCATTATCATAAAGCCTTTTCCATTTGATCCTTAGCTATTTGAATAAACGGTGAGGGGTATTCATTGTTTTCCTGGTACAACCAAGAGGTAATATCATCTTGGTCCACAACTTCTTCACTTAACTCTCCCCATTTTGTCAATGTCATTGTAGGAGGAACATGAAATGTGACTGCTGATTGTCTCCTATCTATTGTGGGAAAACCATATGTCTTAGGTGGAACCAGTTGACTAACACAATAGGATGCCTTCATGTGATATTCTCCACAACCCTTGTCTTGGATCTCGACCTTAAAAGTGGATGGTGGTGGTTGCGATGAAATGGACTTGGTAAGAGTTGATGGATCAATGTACAGGGATAAAGTAGATGATGAAGCTTCTTGATTAACTGGCACCTGTAATTGTGGAACTTCACGTAGGCTTGTGCAATATTGAAAAGGATCTAGATCACCATCAATCGTGATCTCGGTGCCATTATACGATAATTTAAGACACTGGTGATATGTGGAAGGTATGAATTTCATTACATGTATCCAAGGTCTACCTAACAAAAGGTTATATGGAAGGGTGAGATTCAAGACTTGGAAGCTAGTTTCCATAACTGTAGGGCCAATCCTGATAGGGAGCGTAACAACTCCTTTGGATGATCTTTCCTCATCATCGTAAGCCTTAATAACTATACTCTTAGTGGTGTCCATGCATGCTTCTAAGAATCCTAATGCCTTAACCAATTTCAAGGTACAAAGGTTCAAACCTGCTCCTTTGTCTACCAAGACTTGTCTGACTTTGGTTTGATGGACTAGGACTTCAAGGTGTAATGGGTCATTATGATCGGTCTTCTCAGTTGAATAATCTTGTTGAGAAAATGTGGCATGATGGGAATTGGTTAAGTATCCTACCATTTCTTTGAAATGATTGACATCTAAGTTGGTAGGGATAGTTGTTCTTTGTAAGGCTTTGTTGAGAATGGCTCGATGATCTGGTGATAAAGTCAATAGTTCCAAGATGGATATTTGTACTGGGGTCTTGCCCAATTGTTCAAGAAAATTATACTTAGACTTGGAAGATTGTGTAGGTGGCTCAAAAGAAGGACGTGGAAGAGTTATCTTAGTTTTGTGTGTATTTACAACACATTCATGATGCTTCTTAATGGTGATGGTATGGATATTTTCATTTGCAGCTCGGAGGTGATTTATGATCGTACCTGGTTTATAATCATACTTAGCACTGTTATAATTGGCTGAGGTATTATTCTTAGTTCCCAAATTGGAGGCCTTTCCTTTCCCATGGTCATGTAATGGATCTATGAAGACCTTGTGATCATTGTTCTTGGTATGTTTCTGCCCATTGACCTCTATAGTTTTGTCTTCAACAAAATCTTGTATGATGTTTTCAGTTGTCTTCATTGTTGTAGGTTATGCTCCTTTGTTTGATTGTATTCACAATAGGCATTCTCATCCCACCATGAGGGTTTAAACTATCCAAGATCATACTATTTTGGTTCCAGAGGTTTTAGGAGATCATGTTTAATCACCTCTTTGAAAATTGTCTCAATTGGTTTCCCTAAGGGTGTAAACTCACATTTAGGAAATCTTCTCTGTGGTCGTTGTTCTTGTGAATTTTGGACAAAATTTTCCGTTTGATCTGGATTACTCATCATGTCTTTATTGGGGTCGTAACCTCTAAGTGTGATGACAGGTCTCGCATGTAGGGTCTTAGCATCAACAATACCGTCATTTGTAACATTTTTGTTTCTAGACTAGAACTTGTTTCTATCATTGGGAGTGTTTTGATGTTGAACAACTGGATTTCTACCTGGTACTTTAATTTCTCCTTTGTCAATAAGGCCTTTTTCAAGGATAATGCCCTTTTGCACCAAGTCTAGGAAAGAGGTACAACAATGTACTCTTAATTCACTTCTTAGTTTTGGATGAAGATTTTCAAGGAATATTGTGACTTTTTGTTTTTCTGGTATCTCAACTAGACATCTACTAGTTAAAATTCTCCATCTCTGGAAGAAAGTGGTAAAAGTTTCACCTTCTTCTTGCGTGGTGTGACACAAGGTAGCTATTGTTATTTCATTATCTATGTTGAAGGCAAAGTGTTTGACAAACTTCTCAGCTAATTCACCCCATGATCGTATGCCATATGGTAGTTTAGAGAACCATTCCAATGCTATCCCGAGAAGGGTTCGCGGAAATAGTCTCATCAAGTATGTGGGGTCATATGATATGTCCATGCATAGTTTAGAGAATTATCTAATGTGTTCTAAAGGATTCCTTCTCCCATTATACTTAAGTAAATTTTGTATAATTTATTCATGTGGGAAGGGTGTCATGTATAGCGCTTTGTCAAAAGGACATGGACATAAATCTTGCGTTGAGATAGTTTGTTTTCCTGACATAGAAATGTTGTCCATTTGTTGTTGAAGGATTTGCATTTGATTTTGGAGAACATCTACTTGTGTCAAGGACATGTTGTTTGCATTGTTGGGATCAAAGTAGGTCTTATGAAATGTTATGTTCTGTGACAGATTGTGATTTGGTGAGGGTATATATCTTGTTTGAATGTTTTGATTCTCTGAAGGGATATATCTAGTCAAAATGTTTGGATTTGGTATAGGAATATTTCATGTTGGAATGATCTGGTTTGGTATAGGAATATTTCTTGTCGGAATGTTCTGATTTGGTATAGAAATATTTCTTGTCAGAATGTTTTGATTTGGTATAGGAATATTTCCTGTCAGAATGTTCTAATTTGGTATAGGAATATTTCCTGTCTGAATGTTTTGATTTGGTATAGTTGTGTTTGTGCCAAAGGGGTTTGATGAAGATGCTCCCGCAGTGAATTGTAAACCTTGTGTTATGTTGAATGGGGTTGTGTTTACAATTGACGATGTTTGAGTAGGTATGCTAATTGGTATGGTTGCGGTAATTTGAGCAACAAAGACACTTGATGTTATGGTTTGCATTGGTTGAGTAGATGTTGTTTTTAAAGTGTGAACATCAAATCCTGGTGGTAGTGTGGCACCTTCTACTAGCAACTTTGCTAGATATCATTAGGGATCATTTTCCAAACACTCATCCATAAAGGATGCAAAATCAGGATCTTGTACGATGACGTCTATGTCTTCAACAAAAAATTGTCCATGTGTGTCTCTAGTGACATGTTTTTCAAGCAAAGTTTTGTGTGGTCTCTCTTTCCCTGATGGTTGGTTTCTGAAAGGATTGACAAATTTGTTAGGGTCTGACATTGCTCTATGTTTCTTCTTAGACCTTGTTTCAACCATGAAAAGTTGCTCAAAATGAGGTAATGCAAACTATGTTTAAAAAATGATATGTCCTATTTCTATGTTTTTGGGATTTTCTGAATATAAAGGATGTCACTAAAAATTAAGGATTTCTAAAATGACGTATACTAGGATGACGTATGCTAGGATGGATAGTATGCAAAATTTTTGAGTAGATTATGACGGTAAATGATTCTAAGATGGGTATAACCTACCACCTATTGAATAAATCCAAGCAATGATCTAACTTTACCAAGGAACCTAATTTTAGGACAAAGACAACTGACAAGGTGAATTTCCCAAACTAGATTGTTGAGCTGGAAAGATTCACTAATAGGATAATAGTGACTAGGTTCAATGATAATGACAAATCAGAGCATGAACGTATCCAATGACGTAGAAAGTTGTTTTATTCTACGATATGCAACTTCCTATGGGGTGTCTAAATGTTTACAACTTATGATGACTACGACTAAGACGTAAATGACACCTAATAATGCAAGGGTTTTGAGAAATTTCTTCCAGTTTCTGTCCAAGGTTGATCGTAAGAAACAAAAGTGAAAAAGACAGTTTTGCTTTCAGACTGAGTTTGCAGTTTTTTGAAATTTTCTATTGACAGTCAATTGCGGTTCATGTTTCAAATGCGTTGATGAATTTGATAGATGCGTTTCAGTTTTCAGATGCGGTTAATTGACCAAACCAGGTCTTGAATGTTGACAAACAAATGCGACCTTTTCTGGAAGATGCGGTTTATACTATGATAGATGCGACTTAGAATATAAACTCTGTGAAACTAAATCTGTTGATAGACACATGCAATTTTTTGTTTGACAGTTGCGGCTCACAAAAACACATGCGATTTTAAATATGATAGTTGCAAATCGTAAAGACACATGCGGTTCAAGATATGACAGTTGTGACTCAATTTACAGCTGCAGTTTTCTAATGGCAATGTTAAAACTGACTCAGTTTAATGATCAAGTTTCGACAAATAAAGCAAGAACAATCACAAAATACAAAGTGTTTTTAGTTTGACATGTATGAATCTATTAAAATCAGAAGACAAGTACAACCTAGGCTGTGTTGGATAGTATTTACTGAGTTCTCAATTGGATTTCTCCAGCTACGCATATTCAAGGCGGATGACTAGTAGCTTGACCCCACTGGCTCCCCTCCACGACATTCACTTATACGGGGCAACCAAGCTACTATACCCATGAAACTACCATGGCATACATTTCATCTCTACACATGAACCATAAGAATATGAGATGGCTTCACAGGTCCGACCTGCTACACTAGTAAATAGATAGGATTTTTGCAAAACTACAACAAGGTTTTTAGTAAGGGCATTTCGTTCGTGGGGCACCATCCAGTACGGTGAGAGACCTGTTATGCCTTGCATAACCACCCCATCTTTTTCCTTGGTCAAAATGGGTCCCCCTTTTGTTTTTTATCCTTGATTGTTTTCAACAAAGTTTGGAGTTTATTTTTCTCCAACACTTTGTTTTTCTTTTGTTTGTCTGTCGGAATCAAACCGGAACTAAATCGGGTTTTGAAACTTGTTTTAAAGCTTTCTTTTCTTCCGGTCCCAATGGTATTTTTGTAGTCTTTTTAGGTTTTTCTTTGTCAAAGTCGGAGCCAGAGTGGAAGTTAAGCTTGAACGTTGTTCAAGTTTCAAAATCAATTCTCTTTCTGCCTCCGCCTCTGCCTTTTTGTTTAGTTTATTTGACTTAAGTTTTTATGTTATTTTTTCTTATTTTAGTCTTCGTGTTTTGTTTTGACTTTTTGTTTCATTTTCTTTGTTGTGAGAGGAATCGAGACCGGAATTAGAACCAATGTGAAACTTGGACAAAATGTCAAAAACAATTCCAACTCCGATTCCGCTCTCGCCATTTTTGGTCGTCGACTTTATTGAAGTCGCATTGCAGTAATGAGCTAGTTCCCTCTATAGTTTGGACTCCGATCTGCCACATTTATGGAATTGATGATAGGTGCCATGCACACGTGAAGCTGTTGTTTTAGCCTTAATTAGGGATTAACTCATAGTTATCATCATTATTTAAAGATCTAGAGTGAACCAGAGTTGCAGTGGAGCAATTGTGCGTGTGAATCGATCAAAAGGGAGACAATTACGCGTGGATTGCTTCAAGGGACTACCTTATTTATTTGCATTTGAGGTAGGGGTTTTTTGTTCTTCTCTTTCATTTTGTTTCGCGTTTTCCATTTTTGTTCGATCGTTGGTTTCATGCGAATTCATGATTCTCGATTCTATTGTGCGTTCATGTGATTTGTGTTCTTTCTCTTTTTATTTAGTTTTCTTGTTTTTATTTTTTGCTTTTCTGGTATTTTGTTTCTTGTTTGTTTTTGACATGGTCGTTTTCATGTTTTAATCGTGACTGCATCGTAGTGCCTTAGTTTTTAAATGCATAGATTAATTACTGTTTTTACATTAGTAGGGTTTGGTAAATTATGGTTTTACTTAGGAATCTTGTTGTGCATTGAATCTAATTAGTTTGAATGGGGTTAAATTCATGCCCTAGTTATTTGAAATCGAGGGTTTGTGATTTAGGGTTTTGACGCATTCTTGTTTTAAATATAATGCCCTAATTATTTAGGTTGCCTCTCGGTCATATGGGGATGGTCTTGTATAGGTTATTTTCTAGCCCCCTTTCATTTTGATATGACCTAGTCTTTAAAATCATGATGTTATTTATCAGCCTGTTAAAATCTCTTATGACGTCATGATTATTTTAGGCGGAAGCGAGATCGGAATCGATTTAGACTTTGAATCATTTTTTGTGGAAAGTATCAATTCCATTTCCATCTCATCTCCGACTCCATTTACAATAAGAAGCAAGCTTTCAAAATACTGGTAAACTAGGCGGAAGCGGAACCAAAACTGAATATAAAGTTAGAAAATCTTCATGGAATCGAATTGGTTTTCATTCCGATTTCAATTATGGTTACTGTTCCAACTCCGACTCCGGTCCCGCCTTGTTATTACTATGATCTCAATAATTTTTTTAACTCTGATCTCAACAGTGTTTTAAAAGAGATTATTTAAAATGTGTTATGCCTGGTTTCGCCTTCGGTATATATATGAAGGGTAAGATCTTAAAGCTTGTTTTGTTATGTTTGTTCAAAGATCTAATTTAAGGTTTTGTTGCAGGAAGTTAAAGAATGTCAGGAACATCAGGATAAGCTTCTTAGAGGAGTCATCCTGCATAAACTTCAAAGGAATCAATTAAAACTAAGAAGATCAAACTGGAGCAACAACCTTATACCTTGACGTATAACCACAGAGGTCCTGTCATCACTGTCAACAAAGTGGAATCTGATTGGGCTGATGTAACTGACACCAATCTAGGATCATTAAATTTTGAGGAGTTATACTCAATTTTTTTTACTAAGGATGGATCAGGGAGAACTAGAAGAATAATTGAGTCTGGCTTGGCTCACATCACTGTATTTCCTCTATCCATCCAATGCCTAGAATTGATCATGACAGCAACAGGAGCTTACAACCCAACCACCAGACAATGTATGGATTCACAGGACAATGTGATTATAGACCTAACTCCTCAAATGTTTCAGCTAATGTTCAATGTCCCTGATCCAAAGAACCTAACACAGTTAAATGAGGCAAATGCTTTGGAGATATATAGCAAGCACAAGGAGGCTAATAAGGCTCACTTGAACAAGAAGTGGTTGAAAATAGAGAAGAAGTCTCTGACAAAGCTCCATGATCAACCAAAGAGGGTAGAATTTTACAGAGAGGTATCAAACCTAATAATGATGTTGTCTAGAGTCTTTGGGAAGAGGGATGCATTTCATTTCAAGGAATGGATGTTTCCTTTCATTCAGACAATTTTTAATGGAAAGCAACAGTTTGATTGGCCTATGATTATCTTAGATACCATTCATGATTAGCTAACTAGAATAAGGGAAACCAAGAGCTTTTTCATGACTTCTTATGTTGTCTATGCAATAGCCAGAGGAGGCATCTTTCCAGGTTTGAACAAAGTAGGAATATTGGGAGAAGCTAATGGACAAAAGAGAGTATGGGATCATTATGACCAGCTATCCCTACAGGTTTCTGAAACACAATTTAGAAGATTTAATGATGCATTCTTATATGTAGTCATTAACCAGCTTAATGGAGATGTAGGGTACAGATTGAGCCAGGAGGCCATGGCCTTTATCACGTAATGGGGATGTTGGTATATCCAATACCCCAAGTTTACTTATTTCAAGTTGGAAAGATTTGAGGGTCATCCCCACTTACTTCCAAGGTGTTGCAGCAATAGGATGATCTTGATGGAGTTTGTCTACCAAGATCTAGGGGTTAATGCCCGGTTGGCATTGAAACACAAGGCAGGTTGTCATAAGTTCCCAATGCAGTTGGGTGAGTATAGTTGCCTACACCTTGTGGGAGCTAAAGTGGTTTGTAGTGAACTAGTGCATTTGAAGTTGGGCTTATACACTGCCCAAAAATATTTTGATCCGAAGAAGAAAATGAATGCATTATTGGCTTTAGTCTTCGACAAACACTTCAACTTGTTGGAGGACTTCTGGAGTGATCTCCAAGATGAGTATGACCTGAGAAAGAGAAACTATGAGAGATTACTTGTTCCTCTTATGGTAGAATTTGGAGTAATGATAGATGTTCCTGATGCACTATCTGATGATGGAGTAGTATTGGATCCATCCTATGAAACGCAAAGCATAGGAACAAAAAGTTTAGATCCAATGGATTGGGATGCTGAGGAGACCATTGATATTAAATGCATAGCAAGGCCAGTGCTCGATAGGAGTATCTAGTGGGTTGTTCTTAGAGCCAAGACTCTTGGAGGTGCAACTCCCAAGAAAGGAAAGGGATATAAGAGAACCAATAGGAAGATGCCTCCAAAGGAACTATTGGAGTTTTTCCCTCCTGATGTAGAAGAAATTGAGTTTGAAGCTTCAGCTCAAGATGACCTTGAGGCACTAGAAGGAAATGTTCCAGCAGGAGCAGTGGCTTCAATATCATTTGTAGGAGAGTCATTTGTCCAAGTCCCACATACAGAGCAACAGAATGGAGAGATGCCTAAAGGCACTCTTCATGATACGACTGAGACCTTGAAGGAGAAGGAGGTAGAAGTGGAGATTCATGACCTTGCAACTGATTCTGATGAAACCTTATCAAAGAAGGATGTACAAGAAGAGATGCCCCTAGAAACTGAACATATGTTGACTAAGGAAGACCAGTGGGCACTATTTGAGGAAGCCAAGAAAGCCTTGGATGCTAAAGCACATGCAGAGGCAGTAGAGAAGCAAAAGGCAGAAGATGCTAAGGCACAAGCAGCTAACTTACTACAACAACAACAAGTAGAAGCCAAGCGAAGAGCTGATGAGGTAATGAAACAAAAAAGGCAAAAGGAGCATGAGCTCAAGACCAAGGAAGAGAATGATAAGCTAGAGTTGGTGCAAAAAATTCATGATCTAGAGGAGGAAAAGGCAAAGCAATGAAGGGAAAGAGAAGCCCTTGTGGCCAAATTAAAGCAAGTTGAAGAAGGAGGAAGCATAACACATACAAAAAGAGAAAGATGCTAAAGAGCTGGCCAAGTAGCTACAAAAGGAAAAGGAAGACTCAGAAAAACTCAAAGCATTGGAAGAAGAAAGAAACAAGTCACTGGAAGAGAAGAGGTTGGAAGAAGAATGGTTGAAGAAGGAACAAGAAGATAAAAGAGTGCAAGAGCAGAAGGATAAAGAAGAAGCTAAGAAGCTAGTACAAGAAAGTATGGATAAAGAACAACAGAATGTGCAAGAGGTTGATACTCAACCTAAGGTCAATGTGTTATAGCCTTTACCCTCTACAACTGTTGCTTCCTCTTCAACTATGATGGCCACCACTCCAATTGCTCCTACTTGGTTGAAAATTGATCTACAAAAGAGGCTAGTAATACCCTCACAACCTCTTAATTGGGAGGACATGATGAAAGAGATTGAAAAGGAAAGACCCAAAAAGAAGGCCAAAATCCTACATTCCACTAGACTCACAGAAGGAGGAGAAATTGTTGTTGAGTGCACAATACCAGTGGTAGATAAGGATGTAGGGGATATGCAGCTGACTGATTACCAGTTAGGCATAGTAAATTTAGGGAGACCCACTAGGAATCAACAGATGAACCTAACTGATGTGGTAGCATCATCCACCAAATCAAGAATGTTAAAAGATAAACAGAGAAAGGATGAGTTTAAGGATTGATTAGATCAGTTACATGCTTTCTTGAAGAATGTTTCTACTCCAAGGTCACATAAAATTACCACCATAGAGACACCAATTTTTCTTAGCAAGAAAGAGGTGGATGATTTGGTGCAGATAAGGAGTAAGGTTGGGATGATGGATAGATGGACCAACAAGCTTAATCAAGAAGTAGGTGAGGTGATAGAAAGTAGTTATGAGGTTCATGAGAAAACTTTGAGGTTGGTAGAAGAAATGAGTCAGCATGCTTAAGCATTAGGAGAACAAGAGGAGGAATATAGAGGGTATATCTAGAAGCTGAAAGAGATTAATAAATTGCCGAAATCCACTCTACTGGAGTAGTCAATCCTTGAAGGGGACAACACAAATTTATTGGAAAAAACCTCTAGCATAATCTGATTGAGATCATATTTCATATACAAGCATAGGAATGAAGTTCAGGATTCTAGCAAGGACCTAAATGAACAACTTGAGGAACTAGAAACTGTTGTGGTTATCCTAGTAAGTGGTGATATAACGGTTAAAGAAGGCCTTCCTTTAAATCAGATGAAAGAGAAATGGGATAGTAGACTTCAAGAGGGGATACAAAAAGGAGATGATGGAGAAGATCTACTTTTAGATCGATTGATGGATATTAGAGAAAAGGTGAAGGCTGCAAGAAGGGAAGTAACGAAGCTAAGAAACATGAGTGAGTTTGTTGCTACAGAGTTAAAGAGGATCAAGTTCAAGGACAGTTGGATTGATGGACCGGATCTAGATGTGCTTCAACAAGTCTTCTCTAGTTATGATGAGTACGCTTCAGAGCAAACTCCGCATGCATAACTGATGGTCGTATGGATGCATGGCTTTCTTTTCTCCTCCGCATG
Organism: Sequoiadendron giganteum; assembly: GCA_007115665.2. NCBI lineage: Eukaryota > Viridiplantae > Streptophyta > Pinopsida > Cupressales > Cupressaceae > Sequoiadendron > Sequoiadendron giganteum. The sequence continues at coordinate 187,208,999 of CM021109.1, read as the reverse complement.
CATGATTGGCAGTTTTGGGGTCACATGGCTTCTTTTTTTTTTCTCTTTTCTTCTCTCCAGTTTACTAGATGATCAATGTGGGAACTAGAGATCGAACTGATATGAGTTTCCAAGACATTTAAGTCCTAAAAAGGTGGATCTCAAATTTAGATAGGGAGGACTTCATATTTTGTACATCTATATATACCTGTGGGGTATCATTTTGTAAAGGTCGGCTGATGAGAATAAGATTAGCCACCTGATAGTAGCAGATAGGATGTTTCATAGTTTTTTTTACAGAGATACTTTATTCTGATTAGTTACAGTTGAATATAAATACAGGTTTTTATGCAATATGGTGTTGGAATTGAGTTTATTAGATAAGGTTAATGAATTATAGTCTATCTATATGCCAGTGATTGTGTTGAAGCATAAGTGTTTATTATGTGATGAAAATCATTAGAAAGAACCAGATTTAAGGATTATTTCATTAGATTATCTATGGATTGAATTATTGAAAGTCTGATGATCTATGATTCTTGCAATGAATAAGAGTGTGTTCTTTTAGAATCTTTAAAGTATTTATGATGTGTGATTGTGATGGTTAAATTAAGCACCTTAGATGCATGCAATAGTATGGACTATTATATAAATTACATCATGTTATGGTTTTCTTGATCTGTTGGAATAACATTCGTTGTTGAGAATATATGTCCAGATATTGGATAAGTTTTATTCATGTTTCACTAATGTACGCCCTGATCTATCTTTTTCTTGTTATTTAAAACCCCCTTTTCATTAAGAACAGTTTGATGAATCAATCATTGCTTGCATTCCTTATTACCAACAAATTCCCCTTGAATATTACAGTTGCATGGACCACTTGAGTGACACCAGACAGTTGAGAACCAACTACCAAGACCTTGGGAGTTAGGCTACTATATGTTGTCTTTCTTTTTTAGGAGAAATAGAGTAGAGATATTTTGTTTAACGTTGTTTGTGTCATTTTCACCATCAACAAGACCATTTTTTCCCTTCTCATCGAAACAGTGAGCATGATTTATGGGGTTTCCCCAAAAAATTTTCTTTTATATACTGGCTGGAAGTCGTTGGCGAAAGCGTGTTACTGGTCTGAGTCATCTTGGGGTGAGTACTTTTTCCCACCAAGACAAGCCCAAGTTCTAGAGTCAGTAACCATTTCTCTTACACCCAGGATCACACAAATGCACAAGGGGGGAGGATACTTCGATATACCAAATCGTAAGGGTTATTACAAAATGTGCTTTCGCACCAGATAAAGAAAACACTGGTTAATTTTAAGCCAAATGACAATTATCTAACTACCGAACACAAAAGTTAATTTTAAATACTTAAGGTCTTCGATAAAAGGTCCTGCATGCAATTGATTAGTAGTTTATTGGTTGTATTTGTCATTCATCCTGCAGAAAAGAAGGGGTTTTGGTTTTCAGAGTCTTCTACACTTCGTCCTACAAAAATAATGTTATCCTCCTAAAACACTGATGTAAACAAAAGATTAGCGAAAAATAAAACAAAAACAAAAATTATCAAAACGTGAAAAATATGGAAGTTAAAAAAATATGAAATTATTACCAGCTAGATGCATCGTTTCAATTCACAGATGAGTCGTGATGTTGACAGTCAAATGCATCTCGATATTTGTCAGATGCGGTTCGAGAACTCAGATGCGTCATTTCGTCAGTCAGATGTGGTTTGTGAACTTAGATGCGTCATTTCGTCAGTCATATGCAGTTTGTTGTATGATACCTGCAAAACAAAAAACAAAAAAAAGCGGAATGGAATCACGAAGTTTGAAGTGTGCTTCACGTCGGGTTCACCAAATGTGACATAGATAAAATGAATGTTGCACAGTAAGATGGTTAAATCTAATCTAACATGCATAAATCTAAATCAAACAACAAAGAATGAATCAAATGAATTAAAAAGCAAATAACGTAAAACATAGAATAGTCTCACCGAATATCAATCCATTTCCTCGAATTATCTTGATTGTCCTCCATTTTTTCATGTTGGTATTCTTGCCCTCAGGTTTTCAGTATGTATGCAAGCATAGCCTTGATGTATGTCTAAGAAAAATATCAAAGATTAAGTTCTTCCAAAAAGTGTATTGATTTCAGGAGGAGGAATAATGCCAAAGATCAACCAATTTATAAAAAGTTGGTTTTCGAACGATCGACTCAGATTCGAAAGAGAGATCAACGATCGAGATTGATGAATGTCATTCGATTGAGTTTTGTGTCAGTTAGAATGTTAGTTGGGAAATTCTGCAAGATAAAGATTAAATTAGAATAATAATTTAATCTAGTGTTAAGATTGTTCGAAAATAGAAAGACTAAGAGTTCAAGATTAAATAAACGATTTAACCTTCAGTTAAAAGTCTTCAAAAATAGAAGAATTAGACTTTGAATGAAAATGATAAAGTTAGAACTTGGAGAATGATCTGTTCGAATGCACGCATTAATTAATTAATTAAATAAAGATATTTAATTAATAAATATGTTCATGCATATGAGTTAGAACTAGTTAATTGACTGGTTGTGACAGAGAGTCCTCTTCGCAGAGACAATCAAATATCGAATTTGGAGATAACTAACATATTTAAATAGATCTCGAGTCAAATGGTGAGTGAATAATTAGTTAACTGGATGATAGAAGAATGTGACAGAAAGAATTAATTATGAATTAAATGTTAATTTAATTCAACATTCGAAATTAAAATGATTTAATTAAATAAATAATAATTTATTTAATTGACTGAAAATGTTAATTGAATAATTAAATAATTCGAAAAGAATATTTAATTATAGTCGAAATATGATAAAAGGTAAATTAAATAATAAATTATTTAATTCAAAAAGAGAATTAATTAATTAGTGATATAATTATATAAATAAGATTTATTTAATTAATTAGAGTTGAATTAGGGTCATAATGAATTAATCAAATACTTAAAAGGTTATTTAATTAATAGAAGAAAGATGTGTTTAGGAAATAATTAAATAATTAACATTATTTAATCATGACCATGGACATTAGAAAATTATCTCAAAAATGGTACTCGCAGGCCTATACCAATTTTCAATGTCTATAGTTAGAGTAAGTTTAGATACTAGTTTTGATCAGTTTTGAGTTAGTACAGTAATTCTTTATTAGTAATAGTTCAGTTACATGTTAAGTTGTATGCACCCGTAGCCATTAGCGCTAGTTTCTTTCTTTCATTGTTATGCAATTCTATAAATTTCCAGCAAGTAGAATACCTTAATTAGGATAACCTAGGTAGCCTCAAGTCTATGAAGGCACATATAGTGCAGCAACATCACAAGTTTACAAACCTTGGTTGACAATTTAATGAAATCTTTACAATATTAAGTGGATTGTTCATCTAGTCATACCTCTGAATTGTGTAGGTTCTACCAAGTTTATGATACATTAGTTTAGACTCTATAGATCTCATCTAAACATGAAAAATGTGTCTATTCCACCAAGTCAAAAGCAACATCAACAATAATATCGCATTCCCTTAAATCAAAAATCAACAACAATACATTCCCACGAGTGTACCACTATTGACACCTCCAAATGATTTGACAACAAAAATTCAAAATCTAGAACAAAAGATACCAAACATGGAAATGGGAAACATTAACATTAAGAATCTAGAACAATACATTGGAAGAAGTATGCCCTTATCCTTTTAATAAGTCTTTGAACATGATACCTTTCCCTCAAAACTTTGAAATGGCTAGATTTGACAAATATAAAGGAAAAGGTGATCCAAGAGGACACATAAAATAATTTTACATAGCTTATCTTGAGGTGTCTTGTAATGATACATATCTAATGCACATATTTCCTAGAAGCCTAGGAGGTCAAGCTATTGAATGGTTTTCACATTTACCTCGTGGGATCAATACTTTTCATGAATTACTAGATAAATTCATCAAACTCTTTTCATACAACATAGAACGTGAGAATTCCTTGACTAAACTTTATAGTGCAAAATAAAATGAGGGAGATTTCTTTGTTTCCTTCTTACAAATATGGAGAAATTTAGCAAGTAAACTTCCTCGTCCTATACCTGAAAAATAACTTGTCCCCATGTTTACCCAAAACCTAAACCATGAATTAGCATTTCACCTTCAAATTCAAGGTGGTAATACATTTGGGGAGTTCATTGAAAGGGGAATTAACATTGAAAAATCTCTCATTGCTAAGGGTCTTGTGATTTTTTTTAAAGATCATAAGGATAACCATTCAACATCTGAGGACAAGCCTAATATTTGGACCAAAAACAAGAATATTGTATTGATGATGGTGTGGTAGATGAAAAAATAGTTAAAAAAATTCAACCTACCCTTTAATTGGAAACAAATAATCCTCAAAACAATCAAAGTGGTAGAAGACCACCTAGGTAAAACAATGTTCCTAAAAGGAAATGCACTCCTTTAGGGGAATCTCCTAAGTTTGCATTAAAAATTTGATCCAAGCTAAACTTATCACCTTATCTGAAGTGAGAAATCAAGAGTTATCTATTAAACTTCCATGGTACAAATAAAATGACTATTGTGAGTACCATAAGATCAAAGGAGATAAAACTTATGATTGCTTTAAATTGAAAAATAATATCCAAGATCTTATAGATCAAGATTATGTTGGTGTAGACAATCAACATTAAACTAATGATGATCTTAAGATATTCAATAATAATATCCTTGATCATGGAAAAGTTGAACCTTCAAATAAAACAACAATCCTAAAGGGGCCAATTATGACATTTTCCCTTATGATTAAAACATAGCACACATATGGGAGTCCTTTCATTGCGTCTCTACCATAACCCCTTTGAACAAAAATCCTAAAGGTGTAGTAACTACATGTAGGGGTAAACCAACCCTTCAAGGGGATCAATCTGCATCATCATCAAAATCCATTATAACCTCCTAGATCATCTAAATAAAATATGGCATTGTTGGTCCCAATTCTCCATGATACCATGACATATACACTTACCTACATGGAAACACCCTCTCACCCAACTTATTTAATTCCCAATGACAATATTTCATCCACTACACATCCTTCTTCACAATCCTCGGTGATACCCTTTATTGAAGGAGCTTTGATGGAACTCTCTTAAGGTTCCTTGATACAAAAGAGGCTCAAACCACTTTACATGAAGTGCATGAAGGAATCTATGGGCACATACCAATGTTCTTATCCTAGCTAATAAGGTACTCAAAACATCTTACTATTGGCCAACTATGGAACAAGATGCTCATCAATTTGTAAAAAAGTGCCTACAATGTCAACAAAACAAAGATATTATTCATGCACCATCAGAAGAATTGCAACCAATCACTACTCCTTGGCTATTTACACGGCGAGGACTTGACCTTGTTGGTAAAATACACCCATCCTCATCCAATGGCCATAAGTTAATAATCACCATCACTAAGTACTTCAAAAAGTGGGTTGAAGTCATTCAACTCACCTACATAACTGATAAAGAAATGTCCAAATTCATCCTCCGTGACATTAGATGTCACTAAAACATACCTCATTTTATTGTCACTAATAATGGTATACCATTCAAAAACCAAGAATTTTGCATCCAACATCACTTCTCCACTCCATATTACCCTCAAAGTAATGACTAGGATAAGGCTTCTAATAAAAACTCATTAAGATCCTCAAGAAGATAGTTAATAAATTTGGCCTTGATTCACACCTTCCACTCCATCCTACCCTATGCGCCTATTACATTAGTATCTACACATCAACTAGTTCAACCCCACATTCCCTTCTATTTTAGCAAGTTGATATTCCCCTAGTTAATAAAGTTGGCCTTGATTCACACCTTCAACTCCATCCTACCCTATGGGCCTATTACATTAGTATCTACACATCAAGTATTTCAACCCCACATTCCCTTGTCTTTTTGAACCAAATTTATTTTTCTAATTGAGGTAATTTACCCTCAAAATATCTTTGTAACACCTTATTGATGAGGTGAAGTATTAGATTGCATGTCTTCATGAACTTGACCTACTAGATGAAAAATGAATCAATGCCTTGAATCATTTGCAAGCCTATTAAAATAGATTGTATCATATTTAAAATAAGAAGATCAAAACCCATCAGTTTGAGATTGGTGATCTAATACTTAAATAAAATTAGAAGAATCTCTAGGATTGAGAAAAAAAAATACAAGTTTGAACAAAATTGGTTTAGAACTTTCATTGTTAAAACCAAATATGGATTAGGGGAATATCAACTTGCTAAAATATAAGGATAACCCTCTTGAAGATACTATGAATGTCACCCACCATAAAAATTTATATTTATAATCCTTAGAATATCCCAACAAGTAAAAAAAAAAATGAAAATCAATAAATATAAGAAAAATAATAAAGAGATAAAATTTGTCCAAAGGTGAAAACCACTTTGGTGGTGCCTTGGGAAAGTACCTTGGTGAAAACCTATTTATAGGTGGCATGTGTAAAATCCTTATCCATCATCTACTAGGATATTTCCACCAACCCACCTTGTCATACATTTTAAATAAAATATATGGTTACTCCTACCATACATTCGCAACTCATACTTCATACCATGCCATCCTATACCCCTTTCATGACTTAGTTTGATCTTATTGCATTCCATATTTCATCTCACCATCCCCTTTTCACCTCCACTAAGACATTCTTATAAATACTATTAAAGAATTTAAATGAATTATACTTCAAATTGAACTCTACCATACACCCACCAATCCACTACGTCGACCTAGTACCTAAGTTCATTGAACTTTCCTCCATAGATTGTTAATGTATTACCCCTCACCACATGTTTTTAAATTGAATCATTCAACCAAATCCATCTAAGACTAAGAAACATGTCTAAGAGTAGCCATTGGACTAATACCTTTATCTAGGAGATCTCCACGAATTTTGATTTTATAACATGCATTATTTTTGTATTAATAGTTTGTAAACATCTTACCTCACCACCTCTCCTACTTTACCACCTTTATCACCCAAAAACCCATCATGACCTAATATTGTGTCACTAAATTGAAAAAAATCAAAGTTTTAAAGCTCAACTCTCAAGCTACACAATAAATAAATTTGGTACAAACTCAATAGGCTTTGCATTTGATATTACCATGGAGGATGAAGAAAAAGGGGATATTTTTATACCATTCAAAGTTAAAAATCCTCACAAGAGTCTCCCTCAAACCCCAATACACTTGACAAACTTAACTTCTCCATTAGCCACCACTCACCCTATACCTCTCATTGCATGTTAGGGGAAAATAAATAATCCTTTTTCATAGAAGAGATCCTTTATGAGAGACATATATAGTAATTAAAATCTATGTCCTTAATCTAACAACCACGCACATGACACATGAGCTAAAATAAGTGGATATTATAAGATGTGGATTAATTTTTAATAGCTTAGATCACAATCACATACCTTGGAATCACATGACACTAATCTTGTCCCATGACACTGAGCTTATCCAATGGCATTGAGATTGTCCCATGACACAAATTAAATCCATCACACTGAGATTTTATAGACTTGAACATGTGCATAACACAAGCCACATTTCAAACTGGAAAACCACTCAACCCCCTATGAATTTTCAAAAACATGCATTTGCCCTATACTAGCTACAATTAGCTAGGTTCCTACCCAAGAAAAATTTATCCCAACACAATATTTTGAGCTCCAATAAATTAAAGGCTTCCTTTGAACCTTTGGGAATGAGTTGGTTAATCTAAAAAGGAATCAAAACCAAAATTACAAGCCTATCAAACCTTTATATCAACACAATCAACCCAATAGGCCTCCATATCAAGCAAATATTTGAGGCCAAATACAAGCTTTGAATGTTACTCCTTTTCAAACTTACAATTCCAATGTTGCAAGTGTTGATTATCAAGGTGAAGAAAGCTTGCAATATGAGCTTAAATAAGTGTATGCAATTATGAAATATGTAGATTAACCTTTAGCCTTAGTGAGAAGAAAAAATGAGAGAGAGAGATAGAAGAATCATAACACATGCAAGAAAAATTTTACGTGGAGAAACCCCAAAGGGAAAAAAAAAACACCATAGAAATAGAAGCAATTATATTACTGATAATCTAAAATATTACATGCAACAATAGACTTCTCTTATCAAACTCTGTAAAATCTAATAGCACCCTATTACCCTACAAACTTGCAAAACTGAATTGAATAACTCTAGCTCAAGGCCCCAATTTATAGAGATTTGTGAGGATGAAAACCACCATGGTTTCACCAAACAATGGGCAGCAATACCGATTAGAAAAACCCACGCCTCCCTCCTTGAAAATGATCAAAAATACAAAAAACAACCTCTTACAGATGCTCTTACAACTGTCATAAGGCATCTCTCATGCATGGGCGCCTGGGGTCCAAGAATATCATATTCTGTCATAGAGAATCTGTCATATTGTCATAGCATCTTATGGAAATTGTCATACATGTCATAGATGCTCTTGCAACACCCTATTTTGACCCAACAACCTCATTCTAGAAGATTCCAAAGTGGGACACCTAGCTATTTTGTCCTTTTCCAAAAGGACAAATGGTAACGATAACACTGCATTTGTATTGTCTCTTTCACCACCGTTGGTCAAACGGTTTCACCTCTTATGGGTAAATGTACAAAACACTTTAGGAGTAATTAATTAAAGGATTTACAAGGTTGATGGCACCTAAATCCTAACATTCTCCCACTTGACATCATACATTGTAAATTACACCCATAGAGATGCAATTACACAGAATCAAGTACAATGATCAAGGCCCATGGCCTTCCTACACCAAGAGAATTTATCCATGGTGATTGGCTTCATAAGAGAATCTGCAACATTATCCAAAGTGTCAACTTTTTCAATCAAGACCTATCCATTCTCAACTATTTCTCACACAAAGTGATACTGAACATCAACATGCTTAGTATGAGCATGTTACATAGGATTTTTAGCCAAACATATGGCATTCTGACTATCAATTTGATCCTCACTATCCTACAATCAAAACCAATACCATTACCAAGTCTTTGTAACCAAACCGCCTCCTTAGAGGCATGTGTAGCAACCATATACTCTAATTTAGTGGTGGACAAAGCAACTATAGGTTATCTTTTACTCATCCAACTCACTGCACCTCCAAACAAAGTAAACACATAGCCACTAGTGGACCTTCGACTCTCCAAGTCACCTGCCCAATCTACATCAAAAAAATCTTGTATGTCCAATGACTTATCAACATTGTCAGTACCATGATAAACCAAACAATAATCAAAAGTTCCTCACAAATATCTAAATACCCTTTTAAAAAAAATCCAGTGTTCTTTACCAGGGTTAGACATAAACCGACTTATAACTCCCACTATTTGGGCTATATTTGGTCTAGTATAAATCATTGCATACATTAAACTACCGACAACTCTAGCATAAGGAACATTAGACATTTCATCAATATCATCATCTGATTTAGGACACATGTCTAAACTTAACTTAGTACCAACAGGAAATGGAATATTTACTAGTTTACAATTCTGCATATTAAACCTCTGCAAAATAGTGTTAACATACTTACTCTAACTTAACCAAATATTTCTACGAACTCGATCCTTAATGATTTCCATCCCAATAATATATTTAGCAGCCCCTAAATCTTTCATATCAAATGTGCCAAAAAGTTGAGTTTTAAGTTCCCTAATCATAGCCTTATTGTTAGCAATGAGTAACATATTATCCACATATAAGACAATAATCAGTATCTAATCATCAATAACTTTAAAATAAACACAGTGATCCTCTTCACTTCTAACAAAACCCAGCTTTAATGCAATGACATCAAACTTCTAGTACCACATCCTAGGTTACTTTTAAACCATATAGAGACCATTTTAACCTACAAACCAAGTGTTCTTTTCCTTTCACAACAAAACCGTCAGGTTGTTACATATAAATTTCTTCCTCAAGATCCCCATGCAAGAAAGTAGTTTAAACATCCATTAGTTCTATTTCTAAATCATAAGCAACAACAATGGATAAAATAAATCTAATAGAAGTTAACTTAGCAACAAGAGATAATATTTCACCAAAATCAACTCCCTCTCTCTGGGAGTAGCCCTTGGCCACTAATTTGGCCTTGTACCATTCCAACTTACTGTTTGCACAAAACTTCTTTTTATATACCCACTTACAACCAATGGCCTTTCTTCCTTTGGGCAAACTAACAAGATCCCAGGTGTCACAATTTTTCAAAGACATCATCTCATCCTACATGACCTACATCCAAGACTCACATTCTTCTATTCAAAGAGAGCCTCCCTGAAAGATCTAGGTTCATCATCAGTACTTAACAAAGCAAATTTACAATGAAAATCAGGTGGGCTATATCTATCAACTGGATTTCATTATCTTGTGAACCTTCTCAAAGGTGGAGTAAGAGGTTCCTCCTCATGTTCATCCTCATTGTTTTCAACTTCTTTTGTTACAAAAGATTCTTTAGAACTCTCTTCTTCTTCTCCATCTCCTTGTCCATCTCTCTGTTCTTCCACATGTGCATTTTCTTGCTTAGTTTCAAAATGCATTGTCTTTGAATTTTCCTTTGGTTGCTCATATTTAGAGTTAGTTCTAAATTCCCTAAAAATTACATCTCTAGAAAATATCATCTTTTGTGTTAGTGGATTCCAAAGTTTATAACCTTTAAAATTTTCACCATAACCTACAAAGATGCATTTCTAAGATTTGGGATCCAATTTAGACCACTTATCTTTAGGAACATCAACAAAAGCCTCATAACCAAAGACCCTTAAATGTGAAACTGAAGTCTTTTTACCCAACCACATTTCATATGGTGTTTTATCAACAAGAGCTTTACAAGGATATGTATTAATTAAATAACAAGCAATACCAATAGCTTCTGCCCAAAAACATTTACCTAACTTAGCACTACTTAACATGCTCCTAGCTCTTTCCATTAATGTAAGGTTCATTCTTTTTGCTACCTCATTTTGTTGGGGTGTGTAAGGTGTAGTATTTTGCCTAAAAATTCCTGCATGTTTGCAAAACTCATCAAATTCTTTAGAACAATATTCACCCCCATTGTCATATCTCAATACTTTTATCTTATAATCTATTTGATTTTTAATCAACGCCTTAAATTCCTTAAATTTGGTGAAAACTTCAGATTTTGTATACATAAAATAAATCCAAGTATATCTTGAGTAATCATCAATGAAGGAAACATAATAATGAGATCTAGCCAAAGAATTTGTATCCACTGGACCACATACACCCGAATGAATTAGTTCTAATAATCCATTAGCTTTATTAGTTCCTTTAGGAAATGATGACCTATTTTGTTTACCAAACACACAATCCTCACAGGAATCATTTTTACCAACAGAATAATCAGAAATATCGTCTACTAGTTTCTTATCAAGTATGGTCCTAAGACCTTTTTCACCAGTGTGACCCAATCTATGGTGCCACAACATAGATGCATTTTCAATGCTAGTTACAAAATAGGAATTACAAAAAGTAGAGGCATGTAGCCTAAACAAAATCTTTGTTCGAGATCCTTTAGCAACCACCAAACTTCCCCTTACCATCCTGCGACCAAACTTGTCAAATGTCACATGCATTCCAGAATCATTCAACTTGGAAACCAAAATTAAAATTTTTGTAAGTCCTGGAATATGTAAAACATCATCAAGGATTTTAACGCTCCCATCACTGAAACACAACTTTACATTTCCCTTACTAACAATCTTTTGTGAGTTGTTGTCATCCATGAAAACCTCTCCTCCATCATATTCTTTGTATGTAGAAAACCACTCCTTATGAGGAGAAATATGGAAGGAAGCACCTGAATCAATAAGCCAAACATAATTACAAACTATGTTAGCTGAAATAATCAAAGCATCAAAATCACTATTATCAGAGGACTTTTCTATGGAGGAATCTGCATTCTTTTTCTTGTTTCTACATTCCTTCTTCACATGTCCCCATTTACCGTAGTTCCAACACTTCACTTTGCTCTTTCCAAGGGTCTTAGATCATCCTTTAGACTTATCCTTCTTCTTATCCCCTTTAGGCCCTTTCTCCTTGGACCTACCTCACACATGCAAGGCATCTTGGGAGCCACTATGCATGGTTTTTCTCCTCATATCCTCTAAAAGAAGTATAAGAATAATAGTATCCATCTTAGGTTTTGCACCACCACTTGTTATAGCAACAATTAAATTTTCCCAAGATTTTGACAAAGAGAAAATAAAAAAATGCATTTATCCTCATCTTCTATTTTAACATCAATAGATGCAAGTTGACTTATAATCAAATTAAAAGCATTCAAATGTTCAGCAATAGAATCACCATCCTTCATCTTTAATGAATATAAACATCTTTTGACATAAAACTTGTTAGACAAACTCTTAGTTTGATAGATTTCACCTATCTTCCTCCAAAGCTTGTATGTCGTGTCTTCTAAAGAGACACTCAGGAGAACAGAGTCTGTGAGACACAACTGAATGGTCCCTTGAGCCTTCTTGTCTAACTTCTTCCAATCTTCATCTGGCAAGGATGAAGTAGATGGTTTCGTATCAACTAAAACTGGTAACCACTGATCTCTCTCCTCAAGGAGATCCTCCACTTTCAACTTTCACATCTCATAACCAGTGCCATTGAAATTCTCAATATCTTAATGAGAGGTGGAGGCCATGGTCTACAATATTTCACAAATCTACAAAACCCACAACACAAAAGCTCCCACTATAGCAAAAAATCTTCAACACTCTAAAACGAAAGCATCCCTTCCTTAACATAATTGTTAGCTCTGATACCAAATGTTGATTATCAAGGTGAATAAAGCTTGCAATATGAACTTAAATAAGTGTATGCAAATCTGAAATATGTAGATTAACCTTTAGCCTTAGTGAGAAGAAAGAATGAGAGAGAGAGATAGAAGAATCATAACACATGCAAGAACAGATAAGAGAGAAAACTCGAAGGGAAAAAACTCCACCATAGAAAGAGAGGAAAGTATATTACTGATAATCTGAAATATTACATGCAAAAATAGACTTCTCTTATCAAACTCTATAAAATATGACAACACCCTGTTACCCTGCAAACCTGCAAAATTGAATTGAGTAACTCTAGCTCAAGGCCCCAATTTATAGAGATTTGTTCGGATGAAAACCACCATGGTTTCACCAAACAATAGGCAACATTACCACCTAGAAAAACCCATGCCTCCCTCCTTGGAAATGGTAAAAAATACCAAAAATAACCTCTTACAAATGCTCTTACAACTGTCATAAGGCATCTCTCATGCATGGGCACCTGGGGTCCAAGAATAACATATTCTGTCATAGGAAATCTGTCATATTGTCATAGCATATTATGACAACTCATACATGTTAGTGATGCTCTTACAACTCTCTATTTTTACTCAAAAACCTCATTCTAGAAGATTCCAAAGTGGGACGCCTAGCTATTTTGTCCTTTTCCAAAAGGACAAACGGTAACGGTAATTGCATTTACATTATCTCTTTCACCACCATTGGTCAAACAGTTTCACCTCTTATGGGTAAATGTAAAAAATGCTTTATGAGAATAATTAATTAAAGGATTTACAAGGTTGATGGCACCTAAATCCTAATAGCAAGTAATTGAAGAGCAATGGTTCCTATCTAGAATAACCTAGCACAAGAATTTGAATGGTGCTTTCCTTGCAACCAACCAGATAACCAGTCTACATATTCAAATGGTGTCATAAATCAAACCTTGATGGTGCAAAACACATCAAATGTGCATCCAAATACCACTCAAGAGGAATCATTTTAGACAAGAGACTTCCAATAACATACACAAAATGAGGCAACATTGTTGAATTGGTAGGGGGGAGAGTTCTATGGAATAAATCAAACATATTCTTATATTACAACCAACACAAGGGTGAAGAAGAGAGTTGTAGACTCAAGAAAACCAACTGATATGATACCTTAAAATGCTTCTCAAAGAAACCAAGGTGCTACTGGTCCATCTACCTTATCAAATGTGCAAATGTTACAAAGAGATTAGGTTGTAGCAAACAAGAAGAAACCAAGAGTTCAACCCCAACCAACACACGATCAAGGTGAAACTATTGTCCCTAAAGGGCAGTGAAAGGTTATTATAGTCCCCTATAATGTATCAGAACCTATGAATAAGTTTAATATCAGTATGCCTATGTGGGACTCATTGTCTATTCCTAGGAAAAAGGACCTCTTGTAAGTTGCATTGTCTAATTTAAATGTATCTAATGAACCTTCTAAAGACCAATCTAAAGTGGTACTTACAAACACACCCCAATCCAATAAGGAACAACAAGATAAAGAGGTTAAACCACCACCATTTTATGTCTCCTTAATCATTAGTAACCATCTAGTCCATAATTGCATGATAGATTCAGGTGCAAGTAGTTCAATGATGCCAAAGCAAATTATTAAGAAGCTAGGCCTTGAATATGAACCACTTGCCAAGGGAGTAGTACAAATAGATGGGACATCCATCAATATTGTAGGAGTCATCAAATATTTGAACCTTACATTACATATACCTACCCAGGTCTTTCAATCCCACAAGATATTTATGTTATAGATCTCCCACCATACTTGCTTTATGCTTATCCAGGGAATTCACAACAAATATTAGTGGTTATCTATCATTTGATTGGTCACATATGTTGTTTAGGACAAGGTATGGTACCAAACTTATCATAATACCAATCCCATTGCCAAAATCATATTGAACCTTATGTCCCTAGTGTTATTATTGCAAATTGCACTATATTTGACCAAGTAGATCAGCCTATTGTCCAAGAAACTAATATGCAAATAAAAATAATACCTGATCTACTACTTGATGAGTGGGTAGCAAAAAATCATGAGACTGATCCCTACATATATTTGGATGAGGTAGGTTTTTGGGTTTATTTAATGAATGAAGAAGATTCCATTGTTCCCAACCTAGTGAAGGATGATGAACAACAGTATAATGAAGTATGGAAGATATACTTTGATGGGGTAAGGAGTAAGAATAGAGTTGATGGAGGTGTAATACTAGCATCTCCAAAAAGGTGACAAATATTATTCCCTTAATATTTAATTTTAGCTATACCAATAACACAACTAAAGATGAAGCTCTTATTCATGGATTGCAATGGGAAAGAAAGAAGAAATTTGATTGTTTGCAAGTGTTTGGTGATAGTGAGTTGATTATCAATTAGGTAAGAGGCTTACATCTAAAAAAAAATGATTTATTGAAATCGTATAAGCATAGGGTATGTGATCTAATTAAATAAATTATTTCTTTTAATATATTCATACCTAAAATAAAAAAATAAACATGTTGATAGGTTGAATGCAATAAAATCTCAATATAATATTCCAAGTGATGTCAACAACAACAAGGATAGTAATATGTTAAAGTGGTGGTAACACGCTCTATTCCCGACAATAATGTGCATTGAAAAGTATTTTATTGTAACCAAAAAATTATAATTTTTTTGCAAGAAGTTAAGTTTGTAGCTAGTAACCAAGAGAAATTATAGTAGCAGTATGGTGAGAAAATCATACAATTGAAATCTAAAAAATTACCTAAAGGGTTGGTCTCTTTGAACTCTATTTTCAGTTTTATGACCAAGTCAAAAGGGGAAGTGTCAGCATAGAATTCAAGCAATAACACCATGAGGAAGTTATCATCTTCAAGGAAAAACTCCTAAAACTGGGCAAGGTATGTACAACAGAAGAAAAACATGCTTTTATTCAGTTATATCAAGAATATCGTGGTATTTTTGTTTGGGAATATGGTGACTTAAAAGTTTTTGATCCCAAGCTTGCATAACACACCATTGGGTGAGAACCTAATGCTAAATTTGTAAGGAAAAAGAAAAGGCCCTTGAATCATAAACTAGACACCCTTACAAAGAAAGATCTAAACAACTTGATAGAGGGAAATGTTATATTCCCTATCAAACACATAACTTGGGTCTCAAATTTAGTACCTATAAGAAAAAGAATGAATATATTAGGTTACGTGTCAACTTTAGAGACTTAAACAAGGCTTCCTCATTACCCTTTGCCTTCAATTGAGCAAATATTGCAGGTTATTTCAAGTTTAAAACATTTCTCTCTTCATAATGGTTATTTTGGTTATAACTAGATCTTAGTGAAGGAAGAAGATCAATTTAAAATAGCCTTCACCACTAAGTGGGGAACCATGGCATACAAGAAAATTCCCTTTGGCTTGTCCACTACAAGGGTAACATTTAAAAGATTCATGGACATGGATTTTCAAGGATTAATGAAAAAGATTGTGTTGGTGTATATTGTTGATATAATTATGTTTTCAAGGGATGCTAAAGATCACTTTTCTCATCTAAAATATATTTTTGACGAGAGTAGAGAGTTTGACATCTCACTTAATCCAAGAAAACTCAATTTTTTTATTTGTGAAGGTAAGATCCTTTGTCATATTAAGGATGGGATTGCTATTGATCCAGAGAGGGTAAGTGCCATATTAGCTTTACCAAGTCACAAAAAGGGTTACAATTTTTTCTATGAAGGATTAACTTTGTAAGGAGGTTCATACCAAATATTGCAAATCTTTTGAAACCATTGACCTCCATGTTAAAGAAAAGGATGTCTTTTAGCTAGGCATGAGAATGAAAAAATATTTTTGAAGCCATCAAAGATGACATAGCAACAACAACCACACTCATAAATATTGAATTTTCTAAGGATTATATGCTTTTTTCCAAGCATAGATACTATGTTTGGTATGTTAATGCAGAAAAATGAAGAAAGTTTGGAGTAGTCAATAACTTTATTCAACCAAGGATTTGAAGGTTATGAAGAAATGTATTCTTTTGTTGAAAAATATGTACTTACTATTGTTAAAATTCTTTAAAAAATTAGGATGCTTTGGTTTCAAATAATAGCATCCATTTGATGGTTGCTCATCCAAGTGTCAAAGAGTTTTTATTAAGAAAATATTTGAATGAGAAGAGACTTAGGTGGATAACCAATTTTATGTAATATGATGTTGAAATCAAAGTGACAAAGCTAGTTAGAGGTAAAATATTGTGTGAGAATATTTTTATTTAGTTGGAAAATGATGAAGAAAATGATAAAGAGGTTATCCCAGTTCTTCAAAATAATCCCTAAATATCTGCACCTTCGTCTCCTACAGGTTGGATACAAGATATGAGGCATTTCCTACAAAAAAATGAGTGTCCACAAGGGTTAGACAAGGCAAAGAGGAGATATTTCAGACTACAATCTATCCCTTATGTAGTGTTGAATGATGTGTTATTTAAAAAGGATTTTATTTGTGTTCTATTGAAATAAATTGATACTAACCAAGTGGAGTGAGTTTTAAAATAATTATATGGGGAAGAAGGATGTATTTTTTATCCAATGAAAGCACTGAAGGTCATGAGAGCAAGCTATTATTGGCCTAATTTATTCAAATATTCTCATTCACTGGTAAGGAAATACAAGAAATGTGTATTTTTCTCAAGTAAAGAAAAACTAACAATGTTTCCTTTGCATCATGTTCAAGTTGAACAACCATTTATGAAGTGGGGATTAGATCTCATTGGAGATATTAACCTAATTTCAAGTGTAGACCACAAATGGGTGCTTATAGCCACTGATTATTTCACAAGGTGGAGGTGGACAGAGGCCATACCACTAAAGCAGGTAAATGTGTTGGGATTAAGGTGTGTCAAACTTTTATTCCTATCATTAATTAATTGATTATTAGGTGAATATCAATTTATCATAATTTATTCAACTTCCTAAGTTGTCATTCACTTTGTGGGTCTTATTATTGAGATGACATCCTACATGGTAGGTGATGTGATATGGCAAGATCCCTAATTTTTAGAAAGTAGGTTCCCACTCTAGGAGGTCCTATTTTTTAGGAGGATGATATCACATATTTCCATATTGGTGATAAAACTATTTTAGAAACTTCCTTTGTTGACTTAAGAGTCTTAGTTAACAGTTTCTATATCAAAATTGAAAAGGAACAAATCAAATTTTTGGGCTTATCTCTTTGAGGCACCCAAGATATGGATAATATATAAATAGGATATAGATAAGATGTTTTTCTTGAATATGGATGCCCAGGATGAGGATAAGGTTATTTTTGGGTTAACAAGTTGAGATAAATCTTGTGTTTTTTGAGCTTTTACAAATATTGGATTTGGAGAAGATTGAGGATGTTTTTTTGGGCATATATCTTGGTGCTCTATAAATATGAGAGTTTGCTTGAGGAGTTGTGAGGAGAAATTTTCATTGTAGGGTTATGTTGACATATTTCCTATAGAGAAGAGAAAGATGTAAATCTCCATGTTAAGGATGTGAGCCTGCAAGTGTACTGTAACTTGCTTGTTGTAGATTAATACATTGGTTCGATGTTTTTGAGTGTGGGTTTTTTTACCTAAAAGAATTTTCCCTATGTATATTGGTGTTTTTTCTCTTTTCTCTTTTATTGTTCTTCTTTCATGTTTTTAAAATTTGAATTTACATGTCTTTATACATTGCTAAAATTTACTTAGATACACAAACTACATTATCTTTCCTCTAAGGATTAATGTGATGGAAAATCAACTATGTCTATTTCTGCTTTAATGGAATAGTAGTATGGGCTTGTATCAAGTTGTTGAAATATGATTTAAAAAGGAAAATAAGATAATGAAGATGCATACTGGTTCTCATAGGCCTTTCTAGGTTCATCTTTCCCTTTCAAAATGAAAGCATAGTTTTAAGCTTTAATGAAGACCTTGTCAACCTAATTACATCATATCTGATAACTCCATGCTTTTTGTGAAAGCAAAGATAAGTGACTAGACTATAAAATATGGTGTTTATTTGAATACATCCTCAAATTACTATCCTTAAGGAAATAGATTAGTTGAGTCCACAAACAAGAACTTAATCAATATTATTAAGAGGACAATTGAAGATAACCAAAGATCTTGACACACTGAGTTGAAATCTACCCTATGGGTGGATAGAATAACCCCCAAAAGGTCATTTAGAAACACACCATACATACTAGTTTATTGCAAGGAAGCAAGGTTGCCCATATCCACCAAGATTTCAACTCTTAATTTGGTTAATCAACTAGAAATGTTGGAAGAATACCTAATGATAATAATTTTTGCACAACTGATGAAATTAGAAGAAAAAGAGAACTAGGCTATGAGGACAAGAATAGTACAAAAATAGAAATAAATGACTAAAAAACTACTAAAAATTGGTCTTGTGACCAGTATTTTGGTCACGTGACCATTAGTAGTTTATTGCTAGTCATTTATAACACAACCAAATTTATGACTAAACCATTTTTAGTCATTTAAATTGGTTGTTTTGATTGATCAATTTGGTAGTATACTCAGTGGTTAATTTAGTCAGTGATTGTTGTTAGTTGGTCATTTATTTAGTCATGGTAGTTGTTTATTTATTCATGGTAGTCATTTATTTAGTCATGGTAATCATTTAATTTAGTCATGGCAGTCATTTATTTAGTCATTGTAGTCATTTATAAACTGAAACAATCATAAAACTTCAACAAATCTGCTCAAAGGATTGAAAATAATTCATTATATATTCAAACTGTATATAAAATATTACAAAGAACTCTATATATAGAGTTTTGAATCCTCAAAGGATTGGAAATAATTAACTTTATATTTAAATTGTATATAAAATATATTACAAAGAACTCTATCTATAGAGTTTTGAATCCTCAAAGGATTGGAAATAATTCACTTTATATAGCATGTCTTTAATGATGTCATTGTTGCACATGGGGCAGGTTGTAAATGAATCTAGAAGGCACTAGTTTTGCATTTTATCCTTGCTTTGTACCTGTCCACAATCAAAATGACTTAGAGATATCATCTAGAAATTTTGAGTTAGAGATTTCAAATGTGGTTCAAAATGACTTATCCCTTTTAAAGTGAAGAATTTCACAAAGATGATCTTTCCAAGGGACAAAGTTAGCAAAAAATTTAAGATGTTTTATTTAAAAAAACAAAACAAAATAAAATTCTCCCTTTATAAACTAATAATACCTACAATAAAATAAACTTAAAAACTAATAATAAAAAATAAAATAACAAATAAATAAACTTCAATTCAAAAGAATAAATATAAATTAAAAAGTAAAAATAAATTTTACCTCTTCCTCAAGACCAAGTGCCTCCTTAAATAACTGTTCATCCTGAAACAAAATACCAAGGAAGACTGCAAATTGTTCAATCTGATTTTTTTTTAAAATGACTTGCTAAACAATACTAAACACTTTCATGTTTACTCCCACAAACTATGGAATAATGCATTTAGTGAAAGGAGAAAAAAGGCATTTTCCCCAAATCTGGTCAATTTTTAATGGGTCTCCCTCAAAAAGAGGAGCATTTGCAAGAACAATGTCTCAAAGTTTAATGCTAATTATGTCAACAAAAACAAGTATGCTTGCATCCTCTTCACGCCACTGACCATGTCTTCTCCATTCATGCAGCTACAAAAAAAATAACCAAGCTCTAAATTTGAAAAAAAAAACCTAAGATAATTAATATATTCATACATCAAAAAATACCAGTTTATCCCCCCAAATTTAATTGTCAGTCATGCAAATGGAGAAAAATACTAGTTATGCTAGAGGGAATGACCTGTAAAGGCATATCGACGGCTATCTTGCGGCCATATAAATGCAAAATGATTAAATGAATCTCAACCGTTCATCATTTTTCGACTATTTTTCATTATTTCTTGTTGCTTTCCTTGCCACTATTGGTTTTTTCTCCTCCAGACTCCTCCCTAGTATTGACCTTTCACTTCTCCAATTTGGTGACCTGCAACCTGAAAATAAGGTTTCAACGAGGGTTTTAGAGTATGTTTTTAAAATGAAAATTACGACCAAGATCCTAATACTGAGCACCATTAGGTTTTAACATGCATCTGATCCTGATACTGAGGAAATTTAGGTTTTAACATTAGGGCTCTTCATTCCTAGTAATGCTTACCAACTAACTGAAAACAAAACGCAAATAGCCATTTATGCGGTGTTGGTTTTAATGTATCATAAATAATAATTTATATTGGGTATACATTGATGAAATCATTTTATTCTCCTAAAACGAAATCCTTTACCTGCAAATTTTAAATCAATGAAATCCTTTACATGCAATTTTGCCACTTTCCCTATTGCTATTGGTTTTAGCTCCTCCAAACTCTTTTGGATTTGACCTGTAGCTTGAAAATAAGGTTACAATGATTTTGCTGCTTTCAAATTTGGCGAGCTGTAGCCTGAAAACAGGATTTCGACGAAGGGTTTAGAGTCTATTTATTAAAATGCAAATTATTGGTAGGAGTTGTTTATTAAAATGAAAATTATGGCGCTCATTATGCCTGCTAAAAAAAAATTCAAAATGGAATTGAAATTAAATAAATTACGATATATAAATATTTCATTTTTACAATAGATATTGTTAAATATATTATAATAATATAATATAATATTATAATAATATCTTATAATAATATAATATAATAATATAATAATATAATATAATATATATATATATGGATAGCTCCATTGGATGGCGTGGATGGGAATAGCGATAGTGTGCAGGCCCATGGCCTGCATGTTGCTCTCTGCTCGTGCATGTTCTTATAGTAGTTGTGGGTGGTGTGTAGTGGCTATGGCGCTCAGTGGGTGGGGTTCTTCTCGCTGCGTGGGAGTTCGGGGGTGTTCTAAGTGGTGGGTTGTGTGGGGAGAGGGTGTTTGTTGTGGTGGGGTTGTGTGGTGTGAGGGCAGTGGGTTGGGGTTCAGTGTGGGGTGGAGGTGGTGGCTTGGTGTGGGTTGCGTGTTGGGGTGGGTGAAGAGGAATGGATGGAGCTTCCAAAAACCTGGTGCTTGCTAGATCGATGCCATCTCAGCCTTTTTTGGCTGCCATGCATGCTCAAAAGTCGGATGCGTCTTTTGTGGGTGAGAGCTCGAAGCTCAAGAAAGTGAATGGGTGTTTGCCGCGCAGTAAAGATCGCCCAGTTTTGGTTATTTCTCCAGAATCTATGTAAGAAGACTTCTCTTATTGGAGCCAACATGTTCTTATCTATAAATTTCTGGGTATCCGTATCCCCCTTTCGGCTTTGGAGTCCTGGATTCGTAGATCCTGGCAAGTTGAAGGTAACTTTGATATTTTGGTTGCTGGAAATGGTTTTTTCATGGTTGATTTTTCCTGCATGTCAGATCGCAACCGTGTTTTTGAGGGGGGGCTGTACTTTTACAATCATGTGGGATTGTTCATGAAACCCTGGCATGGAGGATTCAATGCAGCTGAGGACCTGCCTTCTCGGGTCCCTGTGTGGGTCCATCTGCCATGGTTGCCATTGGAGTTTTGGAGAGAGGATATTTTGCAGAGTATTGCTGCCTTGTTAGGGAAGCCGGCTGCCATTGCTCAGAATACTTTGGATAAAAAGGTATTTTCATTCACTCGCATTTGTGTTGAAATTGATTTAAATAATATTTTGCCAGATTCTTTCGAAATTTGTATTGGCTCTGCCTCATGGATTCAACAGTTAGATTATGAGTCCCTTCCTTTTTGATGCCGATTTTGTCACGAGTATGGACACCTTCAACGCCAATGTCCTAGGACTACTAGAACGACAGGGGTTTCTTCTCCTCCTTCTTCGGAGCCTTCAGCTGAGAAGGGAGAGAAGGGCAAGGCGCCTATGAATGAGGGGGGGTTGAATGATGGTTTTATTCCTATTACGTCGAAAGCTAAGGGGAGGGGTCAGAAGCGGCCCTTTAAAGATAAACAGAGTGATCAGGATTTCAACTGTTTTGAGGTTCTGGATAGTCTGGCCTTAGAGGAGGGGATCCCAGCTGAGATCTTGACTGGAGCCACTAAAATGGATACAGGGTTGGAGTAGGATATTGTTGTTAAGGATAACTCTCCACCGATGGTGCAGGGGGGTGTCGGGCCTCTTGATGCTTCTGTAGATCTACAAGATGATATTGTTTTAGTGGATTTGGCTAAGGAGGTGTTGTCTTTAGGTAGAGGTCGGGGTACATCTCCTGGTCTTGGGATGCTACAACGCCCTCTCAAAAAGGGGCATTTCAACAACTCCTCTAAAGTTGGTCATAAGAAGGATGCTGACAAGCTTAAATTTACTAGGGATTTTTTGGTGGAATCGGGGTCGGTTAAGACCATTGAGGCCCACTTTGTCCAACCTTCCTCATGATTATTCTATCATGGAATGCAAGGGGGTTGAATAGCGCCTCCCGTCAAAAGGCTATTTAGGGTCTGATTGGGGTTCACTCTCCGGATATTTTCTATGTGCAGGAGACTAAGCTTCAGGTGGATCTCATGCTTCAGTTCTCTCCTCGCATTTGGGGTTCTGGACAGTGCCAGTGTATTGGATCTAGGGGAAGTTTTAGAGGTTTAGCTCTTTTTTGGGATCCTCGTAAGGTTGTTCCTCGCTGGTGGATCTCTAGCCATTCCTCTATTTCTGTGGTGGATACTATTTTGGAATCTGGTGAGACTATTTTAGTTAGTAATGTTTATGCTCTGATTGATATTCATGGTAAAATCCAGCTTTGGGCCCATATCAGGTACGTTAGGTCCTGTGCACCTTATTTGCCTTAGATCTTAGCTAGAGATTTCAATTTTGTTTTGTGTTTGGAGGAGAAAAGAGGGGGGCTTCCGAGATTGGGTCCTGCTTCTAACCTATTTCGTGCTAATGTGGATTCTCTTGCTCTTGTTGACATTAAACCCTCCAATGGAATTTTTACTTGGAATAATAGGTGGAGTGGGCCTGCTGCAATTTCAGAGCGTTTGGACAGATTTCTGGTCTCTTGCTTTTGGGTTGGGGGCAGTTTGGTCACTTGCTCTGAGATCCTGGATTGGTGTGGGTTGGATCACTGGCCAATTAAGTTTTCTGCTTCTTCTCTCCCCAATTCTAAGAACCCTCCTTTCAAATTTCAACTTATGTGGTTGCGCGATTCATCCTTATATAATCTGGTTGGTCAGTGGTGGAGGGAGGGAGCTCCTGCTTATGGTACTGCTATGTATGCTTTTGTCAAGAAGCTGCAACATGTCAAGTTTCATCTTAAGCGTTGGAATAGAGCGTGCTTTGGCAATTTACAAGCAAAAAAAAGGGAAGCGCAGGAGAACCTTGCTGTTATCACTCGCCAGATTAGGGATTTGGGTTTTTTAGAGGCTCTTGGGTATGCTGAGTCCCAGGCCTTGAAGGTGGTGGAGGAGTGGGAGCTTCATGAGGAAATTTTTTGGAAACAAAAGGCCAGGGTTGACTGGCTTCCAGAGGGAGACAGGAATACTGCTTTCTTTCATCATTCTGTGTAGGCTCGTCAGAATAAATGTCGTATCCCCTCTCTTGTCAATCATGAGGGCTCTTCAATATCTTCGTAAAAGGCTTTGTCCAGAGAAGCTCGTCAGTTCTACTCTGCTCTGTGCACTGAGGATTCCCCCCCTGCTGAGGCTGATGAAAACATGGTCATTTCTTGTATTTCTTCTTTGATCTCTAATGACTTGAATGCTTCTTTGATCCGTCCGATTACTTTGGCTGAAGTGGAGGAGGTTGTGTTTGGGATGAATAAGGGGAAAGCTCCTGGCCCTGATGGTTTCCCTGTTGAATTCTTCCAAGAGTTTTGGGATATTGTGAAGATGGATTTGTTGGAGGTGGTTTGTGAGTCTCTTCATAATAAGCAAATGCTTCGTGCACTGAATGCTACTTTTCTGGTTCTCATCCCTAAGAAAGATGGAGTTGATCAACTTGATTACTTTAGACCTATTGTGCTCTGCAATGTGGTGTATAAGATTGTTATGGAATTGATTGCAGAAAGGCTTAAGTCTTGTTTATCTACTGTTATTTCTGAGGAGCAAGGAGGCTTTGTGGAGGGCCATCAAATTTTGGATGGTGTGGTGGTTGCCTCTGAGGTCATTCATTCCATGGAAATCTCTAAGGTCGAGTCTATGTTCATTAAGTTGGATATGGCCAAAGCGTACGATAGAGTTAAATGGGGATTTCTTTAGAAGATTATGTTGGCATTTGGGTTTTCTTCGGATTGGGTGAATTGGACTATGAGTTGTGTGACTTCTTCCTCCTTTTCGGTTATTGTGAACAGTGAGCCTTCTGAGCTATTTGGTGCTTCTAGGGGCCTTTGCCAGGGGGATCCGCTCTCTCCTTATCTTTTTATTATCTTGGCGGAGGGGCTTGTCCACTTCCTTAAATTCCAAGTTTCTCAAGGTTTGATTCATGGTTGGCAGTGGGGGATGGGTCTTCCAATGCTTTCTCATCTCCATTTTGTGGATGATACTTCCCTTATGGGGCTGGCTCATATTCGGGAAGCTCATTCCTTCAGGCAAGCTTTGGATATCTACCTTGGCGCTTTGGGTCAAAAAGTCAATGAGCAAAAGCCCTCTATTTTCTTCTTTAATACTCCCCAGGCTATTCAACGAAGGATTGCTAGTATTTTACGGTTTCAAATTGGGTCTCTCCCCTTTGTCTATTTGGGGATTCCTCTTGCTGTTGGCAGGCAGCCCCGGTCTTCTTAGCAGTTGTTGCTTGACAAGTTGAGAAAGAAGGTAACTCATTGGACTCATCAGTGGTTGTCTACAGCTGCTAGAGTTACTCTCCTTAAGTTGGTTATTCAGGCCCTCCCCATCTATAGGTGTTTTGTTCATTCGGCCCCTATGTACTTCCTTAGGGAATTTGATGTTCTCTCTTGTCAATTTCTTTGGAGTGGCAACTTGATGTCCTCTAAGTGGAGTCTTGTTAACTAGGATTCTATGTGTAGACCAAAGCAGGAGGGGGGTCTCGGCTTATGCTCTACTATTCTGAACGGTCAGGTTCTTGCTGCTAAGCTTTATTGGCATTGGTGCACTAATCAGCACCAGCTATGGGCTCAGATTCTTAACCATAAGTATCTTAGAGGTGTTGCTTCTTTTGAAGTCCCCCGCTATCCTCTGGAGGGGAGTGGTTCTATGATTTGGAATGCTTTGACAGTGGGGGCTCAGTTGATTAAGCGTGCTCTTTTCTGGATCTATCACTCAGGATCTCAGGCTCTTTTTTGGTTTGATGCTTGGGATGGTCACCCTCCCCTTCTTTTTGATTATCCTCATCTTCAACCCCTCTGTGATGTTTTTACTACTGCTGGTTGGGACACCGTGGAGCATTACAAGATTGCTGAGCATAGTGGTTCTGTGGTTACCTTTCGCTGGAAGTATCCTACTGAATGGCCTCCTGGGGAGGCCGAGGGGAGCAGGCGCGAGCTTGCTCAGCTTTTGGATTCCCGTGCTTGTAATTCTTTACGGGGCCCGATTATTTTGGCTTGGGATGGCTCTGATAGGTCTGGGAAGTACTCTGTGTCTACTGGCTATAAGCAACTGGGTAGGCAATTGTATGGAGATATTGAGGTCCCTTGGTGGAAGCAAGTTTGGCATAAGTTGGCTTGGCCTAAGTGCAACTTCTTCATGTGGTTAGTGGCGTAGAGCAGGTGTCTTACTTGGGATAATCTTTGCAAGCACAGATTCCAAGGTCCCTCTAGATGTGTGCTATGTTGTAATTCAAAGGAAAGTGTCTCTTATCTTTTCTCCCAATGCTCTTATGCTAGGGAGATCTGGCATTTTTGGTGGGGGGTGTGGAATACGCCTTGCTGGCATGTTTGCTCATTAGCTGAGTTTGTGGATCGCTGGGGCAGGGCCCCTATTTCTACTTCCTTTCTTCAAGTTGCTTGGGGGATTGGCCCTTCCTTTATTATTTGGAATCTTTGGTTGGAGAGGAATCATCGGGTGTTTCAGGATGTGTTATTGGTGGCCCCTCATCTGTGGCAGAAAATTCTGCATTCCTTGGGTGAAACTGTTGCTGCTAAGTGCGATCTATCTGTTTCAGTGGCCCCTTCTGATGTTGACTGTTTTAAACGCCTTCATCTTCCTCCTCCACAACAACAACTCTGGTGTAACAGATGTCGTCATCCTACCCCAAAGGTGAATAGGGAGGGCAGATGGTCCCCTCCTCCTCAGGGGATCCTCAAGCTTAATACTGATGGCTCTTCTCGTGGAAACCCTGGTCATGCTAGTATTGGTGGGGTTCTTCGGGATAGCTTTGGTGATGTTCAATTTATCTTCTCAGTGTATAAGGGTTTTCATTCTAATAATCTTATGGAGGCTCAGGCAATCCTTGTGGCGGTGAAGCATGGAAGTCAATTGGGGTGGCACAGGTTCATTTGTGAATCTGATTCCCAGGTTGTTGTGAACCTGTTGAATAGGCAGAATTTAGATGATGTTAGTTGGCAGTTGGCTCTGATTGTGGAAGAGATTCTCAACCTTTGTACTTCTCTGGAGTTAGTTACTTTTACTCATATTCCTAGAGAATGGAATGGTGTTGCAAATGGTTTGGCTAAATGGGCTTCAGATCATCTTCAGGATTGGAACGTGCTGGATCGGGGTCAATTACCCCCTGATTTATCTCAACAGTTGAACCACTTGGTGGACTTGGATAGGGCTGTGTAACGGCCTTGCTTTGTACTTTTCCTTGGTTTAATAATGTTTTTACCCCTCTTTTATTATGTAATAATATAATATTATATTAATATTATTAATATATAATATTATAATATTATATTATATTATATTATATTATATTATAACCTCTTTACTCTCCATTCCCTCACCCCGCATACCGGCACACCCACTTCCTCCTACTCTGGGAACATTAATATTTTTTATCACTTTGCCCACTTACCCACTTTATCTCCTTCACGCACATGCGGGTCAATGGTGCAATGGAATTTTTAATGAATTTACTTGGCAGGAACATTAATATTTTTTATCACTTTGCCTCTTTTTTGCCCGCTTACCTACTGTATCTCCTTCACACACATGCAATCCAACGGTGCAATGAAATTTTTAATGAATTGACTTCATATTTTTGGACTCACCATTTTGTAAATATTATAATATAATAATAATATATATATTATAATATATATTATATAATATGATATTATATTATAATAATATAATATAATATAATATATTGTATTGTAATATAATATATTATAATATAACTCACTCCCTCAATTCGAAATATATTTTTTAACTATCCACTTTAATATCATATTGTCTAATTTTTATTTGTATTTGTGTGACTAATTATTTAGTTGTGTTTTTTACCCATGATCAAATTAGTCATTTATTTAGTCATTTGTAGTTGTGTTGATCAAATTAGTCACTTGTGGTGATCAAATTAGTCATTTATTTAGTCATTTGTAGTTGTGTTGCAAAAAATGAGTAAAATTTAGTCATCTTTAGTTGTTGTGACTAAAATTTTGTCACATAGTCATTTATTTTCCAAATTCTACTAGTGCAATGGAGCTTCACCAAGCTCAAATGAAGAGGCCCTTTGATAAAAGAGCATCTTGAGAGTATTTTGAAAGGAAGATGGGTATGTGGAAAAACTGCCTACACCAACCTATTTGAGGAGAGATTGTACAAAATTTCTAAACCTTCAAACCCTTATTCAGTTACAATAAAGAAGATGCACATAATAGGTAAAGACAAACAACACATGTATAAGATAAACACATAACACTAGATATATGTGCGAAAACCCTTATGGGAAAAACCCACACTCCAAACACATAGCTCAATCTATATTATTTAGTAACAAGGGTTACAATATAGTACTAGAGAAATATTCTCCAGGAGTCTCACACTACAACAAGAATCTGAAGCAATTCCAGATGCGTAATGTCATCTTAGCAATTCTTCAACCTATCATATTGAAAATACACTTAGGCATCAAGTATTTATAACACTTCAACATGAAGAGGGTTCCAAAACTTTTCATAATCAAATCCCATACCCAAGTGTGAACATGAGTTCATTATGACATGTTATCATAGTCAAAACCCATAACTTTATGCTTTTTCTATTTCTAACACATGGCCCCTCAAAATTAGCTTCCACTCAACATGCAAGGCACCTATACACATATAGTTATCACATGCACACTTGGGCACCCCCATAAAAGTAGCTTGACTACCATACTGTGACTTAGAAACTATCATACATAACTCTTACAACTATCATAACTTGTCATATCAAGCTGTCATAGTCTGCCATAGTCATGACATAAAGACTTATGAAAAAAGCCATCAAGTTAGCCACAAATTTAGGACCTCTAAAATGGGATGTCTACCTCTGCAATTTTAACTTACAAATTACACATGTCACCTTCCATGTAGGATGTCGCCTCATTGGCAGGTCCCATAAAGTGATAACAAATTTGGTAGGCAATAAACTTAGGAAATAATTAAATAATCATCGATAATAAATTAAATGGTAAGACTCAAAGGTTGAGACACTTTAATCCTAACATTCTCTCACTTGTCAAAGACCTGTCAAGAGTCATCTATAATCAATTGCTTAGAGCCATGAGGCCCATGGAAACAAAACATCATCTAAAATTATTTGTGCTCATTGGTTGTGTTAATACATCTGCAACATTTGTCAGGGTGTCGACCTTCTCTAATTTAACCTTCCCATCTTCCTCCATATTGCAAACAAAATGAAACTGCCTATCAATATGATTTTTTTTGGCATGAAAAGTAAGATTCTTTTCCAAACAAATAACACTCTAACTATCACAACAAATAGTGATTTGTCTTGCATCAAGCCCAACATCTAAACACAAATTCTTAAGCCAAATGGATTCCTTACAAGCATGAGTAGTTTCCATGTAATTTTCTTCTATTGTGGAAAAAGTGACTAAAACTTATCGCTTACTCATCCAACTAATGGTTCCACCAAACATTGTGAATACATATGCACCAGTGGATCTTCTACTATTAATATCTCTCAAACAATCAAAATCCACAAACCCACAAATACAAATTGAATGTCGAGGTCCAATAAAATAATCATGAAAACATGGGGCATACTCAGAAGTACCCTGCAAGTATTTGAACACTCTCTTAACCCATCTAGGATTATCCATAAAATGAATTAGGACTCCAATGACTTGAGTATTGTCTAGCCTCATATAAACCATAGGATACATCAAACTGCCTACAACACTAGCATAGGGTACTCTAGTCATGTCCTCCATCTCAGAAGGAGACTTTGGAGAATCTTCCACAGAAAGCTTTGTGCCCTACAAAATGAGAACAAATAACTGTCTGCAAGTTGTCATGTTGAATCTTTCCAACACCAAATTCACATACTCTAGGTTAACCATAGATTTTTGTTAGCTCCATCTCTTTTGATCTTCGTCCCCAAGATATATCAAGATACACCTAAATCCTTCATTTCAAACTATGATGACAACTGAGACTTCAGATCTGAAATCAAACTTTTATTCTTCCCAAAAAATAACATATCATCAATATACAATGCAATGATGAGAATACAATCATTAAATTTTTATAGTAAACACAATGATCAAATTTACACCTTAGAAATCCCAAACTCAACACAAATGGGTGATCCCACAAAACTGGTTTATAATTACATTGAGGAAGGAAAATTGCAAAAATGCCCCAAAACCAAAAATTCGAGGTTTTAGGGGTTCACTCAAACTAGGGGGTTTGAGTGAACCCATAAAAGGGTTCGCTCGAACCCCCTAGTTCAAGCAAACCCCTTTTTCATCCCAGGTTCGCTCGAACCCTGGATATGGCACATTTTTTAAAAGAAAACAATGGAAAATTTAAAAAAGAAGGGGGGTTCGAGCGAACCCCCCTTCGAGTGAACCCCCTTCGCTCGAAGGGGTCAAGGGGGGTTTGCTCAAACCTCCATTTTTTTTCCCTTTTCCCCCTCTTCTACCAAATTTCTGCAAAATTTTGTCTTTTGAAGCTCGAGTTGAGGATGAAAATGGAGGAGACTTCACAAACCCAACTGGATGATGGTAGTCCTTACCTTTTTTCATCAGAAAATAATAGATTATAGCTCCTTTAAAGAAATAGGTTCTCAGAGATGATTATTCATGTCCTCAAAAACCAAGGGAAAGATACACTCAAGAATGATTCTTTTATTGACATCATTTTGTGGATCTTGATTTTTATTATTTTTTTAAAGTGACAAAAATATTCTATAAAAATATCAAGAAATGAAGATAGTTATTCCCCATGAGTAGAATTGAGACATACTAAAGCATTACCATCTCTAAGCTCCTTAATCAAGTTATGAAAAAAATAATTATTCCCATTACCTTCCTAAAGCTAGCCAATCCATGATTTCTATTTTCAATAGATCACCTCCTAAGCTCCCATTCTAATATGTTTTAGCATAAAATTATTCTTCATGAAGCAACTCCTCAATCATGCATTCATATTTAATTTGAAAGGTGACTCTCTCCAAATTTCTTGAAGGAGCCTTTTATTTTGAAAAATATGTCCAAACAAAAACCTATTCTAGTTCTTAAGATTATACTTAACAAACTAAAGATGCTTGAAGAAAGAAAACACATCTATACCAAAAGATGGTTTTCATTCTCACCAGCATCCCTCCATAAGCTTAAATAAATCAGAATCTCAAAGCCACATTAGTTAGAACTTAAAGAGGGGAATTTTTAGGCTTGAGAACACAAAGGAATGGTAAATAATAGGCCAATGGTTAGACCCTTTCCAACCCAAAATCTTTGAAAAATAAGACTAGTTTAAGCCAACCCAAAAATCTAAGACAAGAAACCTATCTAGCCTTTTTGAAATGGAATTAATTCCACATTTTTTATTACTCTATGTGAAAGTATCATTTGAAATTATATCAACTAGGGTAAGAAAATATGTGTTATCCCTCAATATGGTAGCATCTAGACAAAGATGCTCAATCCCCCTTCTTTTTACATATAGGCTAATGATAACATTAAAGTCGCCTGCTAAAGTATAAAAAAGAGAAGGAACCAATGAATGAATAAATTGAATATGAAACCAAAGTTAAATCTCACCCAGAAGGTTAGTAGTCTAGCATATGAATTTGTAATAAAATGGACTTTCTAAAGACAAAGCAAGAAAAATCACAGAGATTGAGTTCCTACTCCTAGCCCATCAAAATGGATTGAATTTATAGGGATTCCAAAGATAAGCCACCCCTCTAGAAGAATCTTGAGCTCCAATACTAATATATTTCCTTTCTTTCCAAATCTTTGAAGATATCCTTGTCATATCCTTAGTTGAAAGCTTTGTTTCTTGGATGAAGACAATATCTAGATTGTGATCCTTTATAAGACCTTGAGTAGCCTTTTTCAAGGGGTACTACTCAAACCCCTTGAATTCCAAGAAATGAAAATCATTTCAGGTGGCTAAAAAAATGAGAATCTAGCATCTTGATGACTCCATATTCCACCAGCAAGTTTGCTATCAATTTTACTTTATCTTGTTATTGTTTCCTCCCTACCTTTGATACCTTATCAACACCTCCCTTCTTGAAAAATATTTGTTGGAGTCCAAAGATAGGAGTCTTCTTTTTTCCATCTTCCTTCCCCCTAATTATTTCACAGGATCCAGAAATACATTGATTTCATTTAACTTTGAATGACTTCTTGTTATGAGAATAAAGCCAACTGCTTTTGCAAGTCTCAGGAGCCTACTAATGAATGTTGTTTATCACAAGATAACTATGGGTAGGAATTCCTCCTTCTTTTAAAGACTCGTGTATTTACATATAAGACCTTAGAGATGAATTAATACCTAAACTTGAGAGGTGCTTATCATATTCTACCATATTGATGTCCTACTCTCCAATATCCATTTCCTCAAAAATTTCAAGAACATTGAATTTATTCCCAAATATTTGATTTGGATGTAGCTTTACATTGGCAAGTAGAAGATCTCACTTTTGAGTGTGATTTTATAGAAATGAAACCATTTAAATATGGTATAGCATATTACATCAAAGCCTTACCCTTTGCTATTAGATTAACTACTTGTACTTTAGGAATAGGAGGAGAATATTTGGAGCCCATTTTTGTGCAATTTCTCTGTAGTACTCATATTATTGACATGTATGGTATCAAAATAGAATATCTTCATAATATTTTCCTTTTGAATCCAATTCATGCTACCCAATATGATCTCTAATGACTTAGGACTTGTGGATTATTCAAATTAATTTCAACACAAATATGGGTGAAAGTGGTTATCTTCTTGTCAAGGGTTTGGTGAGAAGGCCCTAAAGGCTTACAAATGATTGTCGCTATAGAATACAAAGTGTCAAGTCACCAAAAATACATTGGAATCCTTGGGATATGTATTGAAATAATAATTTTAGAAGGTAACTCCTCTAAAGGGTGAAATCCCACATACCAGGGTTTGATCAACAAACCTGCTTGGTTACGAAAGTAAGGGCCTCCTTCAAATATTTTAATCCTATTTGAAATTTGAAGAAAACCATGATTTTTTTCCATTGGATACTACAATAATTTCTAAATCCCCTTTGAGAGATCAATTATTTCTAACTCACAATTCCAAGAAAGGCATGTAAATTCTTAGGCGCATAAACTTGCAAATAAGAGCATGCTCCATCAAATATAGGACATATTTGGCTATGGATTCTAGATTAATGACCAAAGTAGGATAATACATACACTTATCCAAACAAACATTAGATTTTATTCAAGGCCCCATATGAAGACCGGTTCTCATTTGTGAGTTGTATGCAAAAGAAAAATAACATCATTTTGCATGAGTGGACAAAGAGGGATCATCCCTTTTAAGAAAATATTTAAAAGATAAAATAGGGGGTCCTTTGGACCTCCATGGGCCACCATGTAAATAGTCTCATTGAAGCTTGAGAAAAAAAAAAGAAAAACACCAAGGAAAAATAAAATGTCAACCACTAACCAAAAGACAAAGTTTGCAGGGAAACAAACATGAGGAAAGGAAGAAGGTTAGACAAAGAAAAACATGCATAGGATCATCCAACTACTACAACAATAAATATTCCAATCAAACCCTTGCACTCAATCCAAAAACCCATGCTTATTTTTCCATCACCCTCCTATATTATCCATTGTACTCTCTACCACTTGCTTGTTTTATCTTTTGGTTTTTTAATTCTTGTTAAACTAAAGTTTTTAATCAAAACTTGGGTCTATTGACAAAATTAAATGCTTTAATTAAAAAGGAGTAGTTACAATGTAGGATAATTTGTAATTGTTTGAGTGTGATGATTATCCATTTCTTTCTAGGAGGGGTGTCTATTGGAAATAATTCATTTGATGTGAGAAAGGAGATAGTTGGAATTATCATAATCTTTTCCCTCTTTTCATGGCCTTGTTTATTTATATTATCTATAGTATTTATTTTTATTTATCTCTTCTAATTTTTTTTGTATCACATTTTGGCCACTACTACTACCTATATCATCACTATTAGTAGTAATATATTCTTCATTATCTCATTTAGAAACTGAACCTTGAACAACTTAAGACCCTTATAGTACTAGTAATGGTTATATCTCACACTAAGGATTTGAAGTTGGAACAAATTTAATTTCACTAATTGGAGTTGCATATCCTTGGGATTACCTTTCATACCTAGGGCCTTCTAAATTGTGAATTTTTCTAGTGTCTACAAGTGTTATTAAATAAATGGTTTTTCATTCTATGGTCCCTAAACCACTACCTTCATATTTGGGGAATGGATTCCCTTGAAGAATATGTTTCTTTTATTGTGTTAGTCAAACGAGGTTTATATGAGTAGTGTATATTAGGATAAAATGGTTTCTCTTCCTTGTCAATATTAAGTTGAGCATTAATTATTTCAGATGGAAGCTCTCTATTCTGTAATTTTTAAATCCTTCATCTTCTAACATCTCCTCATATCTAATAAACTTATAGAGACTCTAGAATTCATTTAAACTAGATCTTTTAGTCACTCTTTGAAAAAATGTCATGTCTCTTGCCTGGAATCTCTGGCTATGATTATTTGTGTGGATTCAATGTCATTATTTATGCTAACAATTATTTAAGTTATATGATTATCAAGATCAATTTAGATTCTATTAATTTTTGACCTCATCCCAATAATTCTTATTGTTGGTGTGAATAAATGTCATGTACCTAGTTAATTCACTCACTAGGTAATTAGGGGACTTATTCACATGTTAAGTTTACTTAGGATATAAAATTATTTCTAGAAGTCTTAGTTGGATTTTCTAGAACTTATCTTATCTAGCTTTTATGCTTGATTTCTAGGTAGTTAGGTTGTTAGTTGTCACATGTCGTAGGATTAAGACACATGTCACAATAATGTTCAATCCTATTCCTCACCTTGCCTATCTAAGGAAGGTCATTGTACTCATATGTAATATACTTCATACCTTATCATCATTTTGATAGGTCTTAATATCAAGCAAGCTCATATTCTTGCATACCCTCTTGTAGAAGTTTTTCATTATTTTTGCAGGTGGTCTTGGGTATTGAGCTAATATTCGACTCTTACATGGTATCAAAGCCAAGCCTTGCAAAACCTTTCTCAGATTTGAGGGTTGCGCTATTGCTAGTGAGAGATCTAGGTTATTTTTAGTAAGTTTGAGTATGATCTTCCCTTGCACCATATGGTGAACTTGGGAATCAGGAAAACTTGAAAAAAAATACTAGATTTGAGGGTTTCTCTATATGTGGGTTTTCGTGGAAGGTCACTTTTGGCTCATGTTGGAGGAAATATGAGCTCATATTCAAGTTTAGGACAGCTGAGAAAGTCAAGATCGACCTTTTTTTTGCCTAATTCTGACATTTTTTGCCAAAGTTATGAGGGTTTAAAGAATTGCAAGATCTGGAGGTAGCAGAGCTTTTGGTGCATTTTCAGTCCAAAATAACCTCACAATTGTCTTCAGAAGGCTCAAGATACGAATATTGATATAAAATATGTCTATGTTTGGCTTCGGCTATTTGTGAGGCAAAAAAACTTACCTAGGCAAGCCGTACAGCCCCCCGGGTATGGTACGATTTATTTTCACAGAATAAAAAATTTATAATTTTTTATATTCTACGAGGTTGCAATATTTTCATTTTTCAGGTTAAAATGTTTTGGCAGAAATATTATAGTTTTACATAAATATTATTGTTCAAGGCCAATTCTATCGGTTTTTTATTATAAATATTTTTCAGGGCATATTTTTATATATTTGGCGGATATATTATATTTTATATGGTGATTGTTAAATATTTTTTGCAGACCTTTTTTATTGGTTGGTGGTTTTAATTAATTTTTGCAAACAAGATTTTGTTTTGGACAGATTGTAGAGAAATTCATATCATTGTCGGCCTTTGTACGAGGCCTTTCTATTTTTCCAGGCATTAATTTTGTGTAGCTTGTACTTTGGTTGAAGCTTCGTTCAAACCACCAACCATTGACTATTTTGAGCCCATTTTTCCTTAACACCCAGGTCACATTAAAATCCATGGGTTCTATTGTCCGCTAGTGGCACTTGGGGAGCTACCACCAATGCCCAGCTGTCCTGTCGCTCGCCTAACGACGGGCCTTTTTTTTTTCCGTCGACAGAGCCCTAGGCCACATGGGCGACTCGATGCCAACCCTTAAGGGCGCAAACATTGCATCGATTTAGCCTTAACTGTACCTAACTTGTCCCCCTAGGCCTAAAAACAATTGTTTTTTTAATTTTTCCATAACTTTTTGTCACAATATTGAAATTCTACAAACAAGATATCTACAGAAATCTAGTTTCATGTACTTCACAAAGGTGCAGGTATTTTTGCCCAATTTTTTTGTATATACAAGTTATTGGCAATTGAAGTTAGATCTCCCTTTTGGACCTTCAAGCTCACAAATTTCTACCATTTTCTTCAATTTTGGTGATTCAAGTTGCATTTGGAAGGTATTCACGAGCTCTTAAATTTGGTTCATACAATTTTTCCAGATTTGGCCCCAAGTGTGGTTTATTTAGATTTTTGCATATTTTCTTTCTAATTCATAACTTAGACATCCTGTCTCCTGGAGAAGTTTTGTTTGTGGGGGGGCTTCATTTTCAGTTGTATTTTCAGATTTAGGAGTTTCTAATTGTTGTTGGAGGTCAATGTCTTTTAATCTTGGATATTTATCATAGTTCATTATGGGGTTTTCATTTCATCCTTCTTTGATTATGTTGAAAAGGGAAACTATAAACAATGGAGATATGGTATCATAAAACATCTTTGATGGCTTCAATTGTTGCCACATTTATATGATCTTGTTCCCCTTCTAGGTATTGATACTAAGAAATTTGCTTGGAATTGCAAAAGGGACCATGTCTTAGGAGTTATTGCAATGCATATTGATGATGCCACTTTGAATGCTATTGATCATTTTGAGTGTCCTCATACTCTTTGGACTAAAATTTGGGAGACATATGGAGATCTTGATTCTCAACCATTCCTAGATGATCTTGTTTCAGTCTGTATTGTGCCTCTTCATTTTTCAAACAAGATACCTTATGATCATAATACTATGCAGGAGTTTACAAATTTGGAATACTTTGAATCTTCAGATGAGGATGATGAGGGTTCTTCAGATGCCCCTTCTTCTCCATCAAATATAGTTGTTGTACCTTCCCCTTTAGTGATTCATTATGTAGAGTCATTGATTGAGGCTCCCATCATTCCTGTTAAGTAGGACTCTACATCTTTCGTTGATGATTCATTGAGAACTTCCACTGATTCATTGCAACAAGCAACTCATTATCTTCATGATTGGGATTCCTATTTATCAAACATTGCATCATTGTTTATGGAGTCTCACATTTTAGATTTGGAGGACACATTTAAGGGGTTATCTCTCCTCTTTGATGATAACCATTGCAAAAAATTTGTCAAACCATATTTTTCTTTGGATCTTGTTCAACATTAGTTTCCACATAGTCCTAATTTGCCACCTTCTTCTTTGATTGGGCTTGTAACTGATTTGATAGTGGCATCTTCATCTTTAATGGATAAGGAGACACATGAGAAGCTTTCAGATTCATCATCATACATCTTTAAGCTTCTTTATTTTAATTCCTATCCAAAATGGGAAGCATTCTTGCATTTGTACTTGGTTTTGTTTCTTCCAAAAGGAATGCAAGTTGTTTGTTGACATTGGATCATGTTTTGTCTTTAGGAACTTACCATTTTTGCAAGCGATTACACATTTTAGGGGGTCTACATAGTCTCTCTCTTTCCCTCTTATTGGGGGTTATTGATTGTAATGTATCTATGTGATGGATGGTTACTTGGAGGGTATCATGGATTCCTCCATCCTTCCTCACTTAATTGTTTCTTTTCTCTCTTTTGGAGAGGAGTTTTGTCCCATAGGGTTTTCTCCTTTTCTCTCTTTGTGAGAGATTTCATTTGCATTTGTACATGGGTACCTAAAATGGCCTTGTATCTTGGACCCATCTTTGCATCTTTTTTGCATCATTTGCATAATAATCTTCTCCCTAAGTTGCACTTAAGGAGGGGGGGTGTTGGTGTGAATAAATGTCTTGTACCTAGTTAATTCACTCACTAGATAATTAGGGGACTTATTCATATGTTAAATTTACTTAGGATATAATATTATTTCTAGAAGTCTTAGTTGTCTTTTCTAGAACTTATCTTATCTAGCTTTTATGCTTGATTTCTAGGTAGTTAGGTTGTTAGTTGTCACATGTCATAGGATTAAGACACATGTCACAATCATGCTCAATTTTATTCCTCACCTTGCCTATATAAGGAAGGTCATTGTACTCATATGTAATATACTTCATACCTCATCATCATTTTGATAGGACTTAATATCAAGAAAGCTTATATTCTTGCATACCCTCTTGTAGAAGTTTTTTATTGTCTTTGCAGACCTGGTCTTGGGTATTGAGCTAATCTTCAACTCTTACACTTGTTTTTCAATATTTCTCAAAAGGGCTTACTTTCACGTTTTTTTTAGATTGTAGGAATCGGGTAGCACAACCCCTATAAACTGCAGTGCACCTGGTAAAAATTTTAATGTGACCGGTGGCGCTGTTGTGAAATGCCCTCCGATTCCATGGGGGTGGGGGAGACTAGACCTCATGACCAACCTCCTGAAACAGGAAAGATTTAGCCAATTGAGCTAGGGCCCCAACCCCACTTACTTTCACGTTTAACTCTAGATGCATTGTTCTTATTTTTTACAACCCTTGCTTTAATCACTTCACATGGGTGATACTACCAATGAGAGTCAAGATTAAATATTTCTTTTTTTAATTTCATGTCCCACAACAAATTCTTTTCTTTTGAATGTGAACCCTCCACATGCAAAAGATAAGGAAATATGTTCTTTTTCTTACTAACAAACTTTAGTTTATCTATGTTATCCATCTATTATATATTCCAACAAAAAACCTTCCTTATCCAACTAATTCATAGTTTGTGGTCTTATACTCCTTATCTATAAATTCTTAGCACAATATATTCCTCCATGAAGTACCTATAAGCCAATTATATTTCTTTCCCCATTGAATGCAATTTCTACAATGATCAAGCAATTTAGGAATTGGAGTATTTCTAATTTCATTATAAATTAGAGAATAATAGTAGTGTATAAAATTGTATTTCCTTCCATTATGATCCATCCTTATCTTTTGGGTCCACTTAGATAGTGGAATTGACCTTGTCAATTGATCATTTAACCATGGCTTAATTTGGAGCTTGTTAGCCACAAACATTCTAGTAAGTCACCCTAGAAATCAATGATGCAAGTAGGTTGTGAACCTAAAGGTCTTAGTGTTGTATGTAGAACTTCCTTTAATCTTAGAAAATTGTATGCATGGATTCTGCAATGTGGCCTATAAATTTGTAACTAAAAAGTGGAAGAATATAATAAACATTTTACAACATTTCAAGGACAACTAAATCCATGTGCTTATTAATATCAAATCCAAGGAAAAATATTAGCATATAAATCGTATTATTAACCCATGATTAAAAAATAAGATTATAAGGAGGCATCACATTGGGTATGTTATCATAAATTATTTTATTCTAAGAAAATATTATTTGGAATTTGGAGCCACTTCTTCATAATTATGAGCAATTTTCTCTAGGTAAATGTAGATTGATCCAAAATATTTAGGTGGAATCCCCAACCCATAACAAACTTATTCTATGGTAATGGACATGATTTCTTATCGGTTATCTTTATTAATGATTTATCTTCTATTTTCATCACACTATTGGGCACATACCATGATAAATTTTGGATAAGGGAAAACCTTGGGGAAAACAATGCATCCCAATCCAACCATTCATAATATGATGATGTACTATCAATTGGTAATAGTTTTTTAACCTACATTTCGGTTGATGCTTTATTCTCAAATGTGTAATTTAGTTGTAAGTTAAACCTAGCAATGATTATAGAATTGAGTAAATATCATGGTATTTA
Source organism: Sequoiadendron giganteum (assembly GCA_007115665.2). NCBI lineage: Eukaryota > Viridiplantae > Streptophyta > Pinopsida > Cupressales > Cupressaceae > Sequoiadendron > Sequoiadendron giganteum. The sequence goes on along the minus strand of CM021109.1, from coordinate 187,168,473 downwards.
TAAATAAGCTATGAGGTTTTAAGAAGTTTGGCATAGTCTATTTTATTTATTGCTAGTTTATATTTCATTACTATGTAGGTAGACATGATTGCAAACCCTCAAACCTAAATAGTAAACTCCAAGATTACTTTTTTAAAAATTTAAGGCTTAAAATTTAGCAAATTAGTAATCAAAAGTTATAAGGAATGTAGTATTTATTTTATTTACCCAAAAAGAAAAATTTATTGTGCACTTGCAATGTCCCTCACTTCTAACCAACAACACTTAGCCATTAAAAAATGATTCAATTATCTAGGTGCAATACTACATACAATAAATTCCTAAGTTTCTTGTTATTCTCAATAATTTCCCAAGTATACAAAAATTAAATAAAACAAGTATGGCATTAATAAGATACATGTACTTATATTAATATATAATATAATATAATATTATACATTGATCATATTTAAAATATACATTATTAAACATAAATAAAATCTAATTTTTTTGAATACCCATAAATGGTAAACTTCACATCATATAATAAATGTAGATCAATGACTTAAGTTCTATTTTAGGCCTAGGTTTTGACACACCTAAATTTAAACTTAAAGTTTTTAGAATAGGTATCCTTAAAAGATGAAGTGTCAATGAAATTTTTAATGAAAAAAAATATTACGATTAACCTAGAAGCTTCATTAAATTTATCATGTTCAACATGCAATAACATTATTAAATAAAATTATAGGGCTCAACAAGCCTTTTAAAAGACGCATGCTTGTAGTGCCATGTAATTAAACTAGAGACTTCATATTAAAATAAAAATCAACAAAAAAATAAATAAATATTGTATAAATATAATAAACAATTTTAATACAAAAAATGATGTGCATTTTAAATGCAATCTTCTAGTAGAACTTTGAATTGGAAAATTTGAAATCACACCAAATCTTGGTCTTGAATATAGAAGAGGCATCTAACTTCAAAGATAAGATAATTTGTAACATCTTGCTACGCAACCCGAAGGTTAAGAGCAAAAAGAGGACAAGATAAATTTTTTTTGAATAGGAAGAATAACATACACATAACGTAATTACCGATTTGATAAAATGACAACAAACATGGCCAAATATGACCTAAAGGACATCCCAAAGGAGAGGACTAATCCACCCTCTAGAGAAAATCTGAATAGGAGCAAATCAGACAGCTCCAAAAATTTGCTCTGGAACTTGCTGCTCCATAACTTGCTGCTCTGGAACTTGCTGCTATGCTCCGGAACTTGTTGCTTTGGAACCTTATGATGAAACACACAAGACAACAATAGAGAGCGTTGATGCTCCAGAACTTTTGCAAACAATAACATGAAGGAAAAACACATTTATAATTCTAATTTTTGCATGAAAACTAAGGAAAGAAAAACCATAATAGACATCATAATACAGGGGATTTTGATACCAACACCGGAACTCGTAAACCAATTATAAACATCACATTTCTTCTCATTAAGATATATAATTTCATGATCTCTCAAAAGAGTACAATATACACAAAGGAATGTACATGAGTGCAATATGATAAATCAAGTACATAGGATAGATCAACTCCAAGTGGTGCTCCAAAACCTGTACGCCAGTCCCCAATGGCAGTGGCAATGCCTCCCTACCATGTGGACTCCAAAGAGACCACCCCACTGTGCTCAGAGGTAGTCACAAGGCCCAAGTAGAAGTAACAAGGCAAGGGTAAAATATAGCCAACACTCACTTTTCAAACACAAAGCAAACACATTATACCATGCATAAAGAAAATATCACAACATGGAGATACTCATACATTATCATGTTAGGTACTACTCAAGACTACTAAGATACAAGGTCAAGAGTGAAGATCGGATGGAGTGTCATCATGCGTGCTCGAAGGGATGGCACCACACGGAGTCAAGTACACCCCTCTTATAGACGAGGAGACTCAATCATGCCTGAATCAACGCCCTATAGATGGATAACTCAATGCCTCGTAGACAAATAGACCTTCTCAAGTGCATCCTTAGCCTTTACAAGTGCTCAAGGCCATGCACGAGGACTCATTATATTATAAGATTTTTACCCCATCTCATTTAACCAAATAGGGAACCAAAATCAAATATGAAATAATGAAAAAACCACTAAAATCCATCATAAAGGCCCTATAAAGCAGCCAAGCAAGCATTGTTGCTAAATCATCCAAACAATGGATCTCATACACTCACAAGTAGATCAAATATATTCAAGCATTCACCATTAACTTCATAAAAGGAACAATCATATAATCGGTATAAACCTCATTAAATCATCCCACAAAATCACTTTTAAATAAGATTAAATTTACCAAATGGCAGTGGCACAAAACTCAGTTTTAGCTGTTGTTCAAACACACGAGGAAGAGGCATAAAAATTCCATAAAAGATAAAAGTGCCCAGACCTAAAATCGGACAACAACCCAATTCGTATTTTGATGTTTCAAGATGGATTTCATCTTCAATTTTCAATTTTATGACCCGAAATAAGGTGTTGTTTAGAAAAACATTGTTTTAAGCATGGTTGACAAAAACACGAAAAATGAAAGTGCTCGGATTAAAAATCGGACAACGACCCAATTCATATTTCAACGTTTCTACATGGAATCCCATTTTATTCTACATTTTTGATAGGCGATAAATGAGCAGCAATGGAAAATGTTATTTTACAAGAAGACACAAATTTGACCAAAAATGAAAGTGCTTAGAATTAAAATCTACCAAAGACCCAATTGAGATTTGAGAGTTTCTTCATGGATTCCACCTTTAATTTTTGTTTTTAACAAGAGGGTAATAAGCAGCAAAGAAAAACACGTTTTAACAAATTGGGCAAAAAACAGAAAGAAATGAATGAGCCCAAAATAAGATTCTTCCATCAACCCATTTCAAATTTGGTAGATTCAAGATGAATTCCACCTTTTTTTTCAAAATTCAAGACAATAGAATGGATCTATTTTTTTTAAAAGACAAACATTGGCAATGAATAGAGCTAACAATGCACAAAATTCTGTCATACATAAAAAACTACAAAGCAACAAGTTGAATCCAACCCAAACATGATCTAACCTCCAAGAATTCACAAAAATAAAATAGAGAAATAGATCTGTCATAAGAAAATGCAAGGCACACCATTCCTAAGCTGAAATACATTCAAGTATCACTAGAAATTCAAGGATTCAAAAATCACAAAGAAGAATACCTCAATGCTGCCCCAAAATGAAATTGAAGGAAAACTCGATGTATATGACACAACAAAATTCCAAATTTGAACAAGGCAACAAAACTATGTTGCACCTCCAAAGCCATTGCCCACAAATTTCTTCTCATTTTTGCTGCCCAATTTGGAGGGTTTTCTCCTCTTTCCCCAAAGCCACAAATTGCTTCTCCTCCCAGATCACTCCCCCAAAAAGGTTCAAAACAAAGTATAAATATCAATCACAAAGTTGCCCATTTTTATTTATTTTTAAATAAAACTCCTCCACAATAAATCACATTTTAAAATAACACTTTTTAAAACAATACAATATCAAAAACTTATTTCCATTTAAAAACTCTCAAACAATAAAATGAAGTAAAACATTTAATTAAATAAGTCATTGAAGCTCTCTAATTTAATTAATTAAATCACTAAAATATACAACATTCTCAAATACCCATAAAATAATAATTTAAATCCAATATTAAAATACACAAGGCTCCCCAAAAGATTTAAATAAAATTATGAGGGCTCACAAAATGGATTAATAAAATCGTTTAAAATTTTCAAATGAAATGTATCATTCTCTTGAATGATCAATAAAACACTATAAAATGCCATTTATGAAATCACGAAGAGATTTCGGAGAAACCACATCAAGACACCGACAACCAATTAAATATCAATATAACCACATAAAAGATTAACGAAGCCAAGACAAAATACCTCAACAAGGCATACTAGTAAACCACATATGACTGAAAGGGTGATCCAGACATACAATTGAAAGGTGCTTCAGACATTACCGTTAGGTAACCATACGGTAAGACATCAACAAGGAAACATTGCACTAACAGGGTACAATGAGCTAGGGTAGGGGACATGTGGCCTATATGCAAGGAAAACTTTAGTGGCAAATCTTCACCAATTGGCGAATAATTGAAATTGGGACCTCCAGAAATGGCAAATAGTACAAGCTAAAAACGATGTTGAATCGCCAAGTTTTTACAAAAAAAAAATCGCGTCTTGATTAATTCGCTTATTTATTATATTTTAAACGATACGTCATTGGATATGATTCGTCAACGATTTATACTATAATCACAAATATCGATTATATTCACCAGTAATAGTATATTTCTACCATTAATTTTGGGGAAATATCGCCACATTAATAAATTACCATTTAATTTCAAGGACATTTTAGGTTTGAATAAGGATTTTATTTATTGCCATCAAAGCATCACTTAACTTTTTAATCGGACGATAGCAGGTTGATTTCGTGGCCTAATACACACATGCCTTTTAAAAGGCTTGTTGAGGCCCAAAATTTGTTTTGGGCCACACGATTAAATCTAATTGTGTGGCCCTCAACAAGTCTTTTAAAAGGCATGTGTGTATTAGGCCACAAAATCAACTTGCAGCTATCCAATTAAAAATCTAAATTGCTAATCGATGGCAACATTTACACTTTTCATTTATTCTTACTTTTAAAGTGAGATTTAAAAAAAAACACTTAATCCGTGTGTTATCCAATGCATTTTTAAAGGAGAGATTTGCCATTGTCATTAATCTTTTTAGTGAATATTCACTAGGATTCGCCACTGTGATTATTATTTTTACCAATTATTCATTAAGATTCGTTAGGATTTTTCAAACTTTTTTAATAATGTGCATAGATTCACCAAAAAAATTAATAATTTTTTTCAAATATAAGAAAAGATTCGCCAGGATTTTACACCTTGGGGTTTCTTAAAGTTATTCCTGCTTGTATGACTACCTCCAGTTACCACCATCGGGGAATAAGAGTATGCTCAGGCCTGTGAATCCAGGTGGAGTCGATACTCAATACCTGCATCACTCCAATTACACGTCAAAGTACATGTACATATAACATATATCATATAGCTAAAACAACATCAATCATCAGGAAGAGGATCATGATATTGTAAGCCTCTTAGATACAAGTGTTACGAAATCATCCCTTTCCTATCCATAATCATACAAAAGCAATAATAACTAAGCATGTAATCCAACATAATAAATAATCATGATAACCTATCGCATAATCATCAATGTCTAATCTCATTATGATAACATTTATAATGCTAAATCAAAATTAAAATACCATCTTACCCAGGATGGAGTTAGAGAGGTGTTACATAATTATGATGACAATGGATATTGTAGTATAAGGTGAGTAGGGAAGCAATATTTTATAGCTTTGGCGGTAGTACCTTAATAGTCAAATTAATAAAGTTGCATGGCATGATTCAATAAGAAACTTACTACTTAGGTTTACATACTTTACTATTTAGTATTTCATTAATGATCATCAATAGTAGAAGAGTCCAAATAAATTTTCAAAGTTAATGTGATGGTATTTATCACAATAAATATGCGTAGAGCTAAGTTATTTAAACATAAAATAACCATGACTATGTAGGATTTTATTTCTTTGAATCTTAGTATGATGGACATTGGAAAATTTATTTGTGTATGACCATGCACGTTGCTATTTCTTTCCACTTCTCAAAATGAATAAATACAAGCCCTTGTCAACTCAAATGTATTATATTAAGAATTGATAATTTTGAGTTTTACAAATGATACATACTACTATAGATGGTGGGTTGAATTTCATAAAGATAATTCTATGTATGAGAAGCTTGAAATTAGAATCAACACATCGAATTTATAAAGTAACACTATAGATAGTGACATACAAAAAATAAATTTAATTTTGCTTTATTGACCTCATTGTTACCCACACCTAGTGGTTTCTTGTACATATGATTCAAATCTACATGTAAACTTGTTTGTTGACACTGTGGATGACAACACATAGTCAAATTTGTCACACAAAAATTTCAAGTTAATAGAATGATTATGGAATATAGTGAAGTATTTGTTCAACATCATGGAATAGAGGGACAAAATAAAAATCATTATCAAATATTAAGACTTAGAGTCTAGAGAGAAAAGTTTTATATATTTAAAATTTTGATATTTATTACATGTTAATGTGATAATTGCTACAACAACACATGCATTCTAACTTCTATGTATTTGTTTGAGGCAATGCAAATCATTTTATTTTTTAGAACCTCTTTCATTTTGTAAATCACTTTGTTAATGACAATTATGGGAAAGAACGAGTCTTGATATTTTCCTGAATAAAATATTTAATTAATTTAAATTAAATTTTCCAAAAATAATATATAAAAGTAAAATTATTGAAATAAATTATTTTCATAAAAAATTGAAACTATTGATATAATTATCTGTTTAAGATGATATTTTTTAATTGATAAAATGTGGAGACCCATCTATAATATATTAATAATAAACAAAATTATACATATAAAAAATAGAGCTACAAAATACAAAAGGAGTCATAACATGGCTCAATATCTCTCTTTAGCGCTAAGTTATACATTAAAATTGAGCTGAACCAATTCATTTAGTAGAATAACAAGAGCCATGACAAATAATATTGAGGGTCCAATAGCTAGAGACACAAGTTGGACATCTAACACTTGACATAGCAGGAAGTGGATAGCTTTAAAAAAAAATTGCACAAACCTACAATAAAGCTACCAAGATCCTTGGGGCGGGGGCCCTAGCTCGGTTAGCTAAATCTTTCTTGTTGTAGGAGGTTGGTCACGAGGTCTAGTCTCCCCCACCCTCGTGGTACCAAAGGGTGTGTCGTGCCAGTGTCGTTGGTCACGTTAAAAAGCTTACCAAGTGCATTGCAGTTTATAGGGGGTTGTGCTACCCGATTCCTATAGTCTAAAAAAAGAAGCTACCAAGATCCTTGGCATGAGATTTTAGGGTGGCACCCGAATTGGTTACTTATTTTTTGTAGAACCTCTACCATCACATTGTGTATGCAGATCATTGAGTAGAAACTTGAGAGTTGACAACGAGAGAAGATACTACTAATATCACTAGACTATGGCTTACATCATATTATATAGAATGTTTTAGGAATATATCCTCTAATAGTAAGTAAGGTTGAATGTAACCAAAGATTAGTCGGTGTAGTAGACCCTTGTCCAATAGCAAGTCTATGGTATTGGAAGAAAAATGGAGAATGATTCAGTGTAAACTAATTGATTGGGGAAGTCCAAGAGTGGAAATTTTCTCACTACAAACCATATTGCATATTCCACATGCTCACAATCAAAGTAAAAATGAAGATAAGTTTTATTATCACATGGACCTAATTCCTTTGGCTCCCACTTACAGGGGAGAATACAAAAGTAAATTTTTAGATAACAATATTTATTTTGGAATTAGAAAATACAAGAGCGCTCGAGAATACTCCCTCTTGAGAATAAATAGCCAGTAAAATATCAACATTGAATGGATTCATTAATAACACATCATGAAAACTAAATTGACCACACATTTTTAGAAATTATTGTCTAGATTTACAATCTATAAAGTCCCATAAAAATAATGGCAAGGATGATATGGCTCAAGAAATATGAAGACTTATACACATTCAAATTACAAAATTAAATGACAAAAAGTCATTATTTATATTTAGTAATGTATGTTATGTATATTTTAATAAATTTATAATATTATTCTTTCATTTTGCTTTGTTAATGCTAATTATTTATAATCAAATTAGTTCCAAAGAACAATCAAGCTCATAATATCTCCAAGTTCCAAATGTTACCATCATTTTTCTCTATTAATGTCAAATTTTAAAAATAAAGAGTCTAAATATTTGTCCCAAAATTATATAACAAAAAATGCTTGTGGTAATTAATGACAATTTTATGGTATTTGATCCTATATAACTCACACATGCCCTCAAAATTAATATTATAAAAGGTGATAGAACACTTGTGATTTTAATATGATATTAAAAATGGAGAAGTGATTATATAGAGTATGATGAGAGGTTCACAAAGAAGCAACAAAACCAAGATAAAAGATATTATAGTAGTTTCAAAATACCCTTAAAAAAGAAGAAAAAAGAAGGGCCTATTCTAAATCAGACCATTGAATTAGAAGAATTATCAATGAAATTGGAAGCATTAATAATAGGAGGGACAAGAACATTCTCAAAAAATCTTCAACAATGCACCAAGTTGGAAGACTAAGGGTAAACACATCTTATGTCTATCCATGGAAAGATAAAGATGATTAATCAACAACAAGAAAGGTAGGTCCACCAATTAATTATTAAAACATTAAAAAAAATAACTTTAGCTTGGAACCACAATCTCTATGCATCTCCCTTCCACTAAATGCAACATTACAACATCTAACTAACATTGTCAATAAAAGATAAAGTCAACAAATTGCTGAAAACTAACAACTCTTTGAATAGTTTCACCACCCTTGAAAGAAGATGCTTATAATATAAATTTGTATTAATTTATATAGCCAAAAAGTATCATGGATCATACACATAATCCAACTTGATACTCCACCATTTGTCCCCATAAATGACTAAATACTGCAAAAAGGACCATATAATTTTTTGAATATATTTTTTTGTCACATCATCTTGACATACCAAATTGGCAATCCATATTTTGAATTATTTCTCAAATGTTCACTAGAGTCAACTTCAAGTATCTTCTCTAACATCCCTTATAAAATTATCCAAACCTAACTCCATTTTTAGTAATTTATCCATTTTTGTACAACACAAAATTGAGTCCAAATTGACATCTTGAAATCATGATTTTGACTAGGCAAGTGTGATATTTTGAATCAAATTTTCATGCATCTAGAGAATTGATGGTACCGCTACCATCTAGCATGGATGATAGTTGGTATCTCTCCAAGGATTTAAAGTTATTCATTTTTTTTTGCAATGCTACAAAAAGTCCATTTTGGTATATGGATACATTAGTCAATAATATTTCTATCTAATAAATACTTACAATTTCACTGAGGGCACTTGGGTTATATTTTGCATTTTTATGAATGACCTTAATTTGTGATACCCTTGGTACTAATGTGTTAAAAATTGGTGCTAAGGAAGATTCATGTTGAGAAAATAATTTATTAAATTATAAATAAAAAATATCTCAAATACATCCTCTTGGTGTGTTTTAGATAGATGTTTTTAAGATATATATACTAGTTATATATAATTGATAAAAGGTATATATCCACCTATAATATATTAATAGTAAAAAAAAAAAATTTATACAAATGAATAACAACATTACAAAAATACAAAAGGATCCATAAGATGGTTCAAAAGCTCCCTTCAAAATTGGGTTGAACCATTTTGTTTAGGGGAGTGTCAGGAGCCATGACATATGAGACCAAGGTTCCAATAGTATGAGACATAGGTTAAACATATAGTATGTGATAGTGTAGGAAGAAAATGACTTTAAGAAAAATTTGGCCACATGTTCTTTGCATGATAAAATGTATAGAAGGCATTTTTATTTCGTATGAGCTCCACCACTTTTTGACATGTTAATACTTGTATGATGGTGTAACAAGAAATATTTTCCAAAATTTTACCTTTGAAATGATGCAAACACCATTAACTATATGTAGCTTCATATCTTCAACTTGTACCCATTTTCCTTTATCAAAGTTGGACATGCTTCTTTCAACATGTCATCTTTTGACAAATTATGCTATTAGAAAAATGTGTTAGTTTGGGCATAGATACGAGGAGTGTTTCAATGTGACATGTGTCCAAAAGTACAAATTTCTTTATTCTTTTCCATAGTATTTGTAAACTCTAAAAATTATTCCTAGATTAATGAGCTCAGATGGCTCATTGATTTTTTATCCCATAGTGCACTAGCTTCAAGTTGTGAGAATGATAATCTTGAGAGCTTGCACCAATTGTTAGATATTATTTTTATGCAATCAACAATTCCACTTTACTGATTAATTATTTTTTAATATTTTCATAATGGGACTCGCCTAAACTAACATGTCATTTCTCAAACACTAGTATAATAGAAAATATGTGTTTGTAAATAAATATCCACTTAAACGTTTGCATTGGAGGGAGTCATTAATAACACATCATGAAAGCTAGACTAGTTGCACAATTTTAGACATCATATTATATATATATATATATATATATATATATATATATATATATATATATATTAGGCAAAGAGCACAAGGGCCATATATTAATATATATAATAAAGAGTTACACAATATGTATGATTTTATTTTGAGGAATTTTTTCTAGTCGGATAACATAAATTTCAATTACAATTTAAAGCATGGCTCATGAACAACTAGATTATATACATATCACTACGTAATAGAGTCATAGATAAGTAGCGCCGATGAGCCTTCTACACACTAGATCGAGAGATCGCACGATTGAGAGATCAAGTGAACTTTTCTAAACATCATACTTTTACCAAAACCCCCGACATCACCGGTCACCGATACCACATAGGCATATCGAGAGATCGAGCGAGAAAGTGAGCACACTTCTTTTTTATTTTGAATTCTGGCCCCGACCTCCGATCTCTAATCGCTAATACCATACATTATCGGACGATCAGGAGATCAGGAGATCGAACAAATTTTATAGCTTTCGAATTTTGACTCCAAAACAGTCGATCACCCCAATTGACTAATCCAACACTAAGCATCATTGGGCGATCAGGACCTTTTCCTCTGATACAACACTAAGCAAGACGTTGATAACCCTAATCTTTGATACTCCACTAAGCCACGAACAACCTCCAATATTGACGCTCCGATATCAGTGATATGTTGATATAACACTAAACACATCCTCTATAGTCAACTTTCGATGCATGATCAAGATCTGCCAATATACCACTACAACCAAACTCTTCATGACCAATGTAGCCGCTAAACATTGTCCAATATTCACTGACCACTATCAAAGAATGGGGATCGGGGAACGATTCTCGTTTTAGCATTACAAACAACTCAAACTTATCCGCCAGTAATGCAACATCTCCGACACTTGACTTCGTCGATAACACAAGGCATTAAGTTTAGTCGAAAACAAATAACAAGGTCGTGTCGAGTCTTCACACGAATGACTCAGCTAGAGTCACTTTTCATATTCACCAAACCTATCCCAAAACTCTGATCAAATCGATATGTCGATAACTAAAAAAGGGTAAAGGCATAAAGTGAATTTATTAAATATTTAATATATTCATGCCAAAAAACCTTATCAACCAGAGAGTGAAATAATTCATTATCTGGAGCATATGACAACATAAACCCACGTGCCATATATGGATGGAAGGCTCTCGAAAAACCCATTTCAATTATGCACTCTGATTTCAATTGTGCTCTCTCGATCTATAATTTTGAAAATCAATAAAAGCTTTTAGATCATCATTGTTTTCTGTTATTGTTACCTCTATTTTCTTACACCCCATATTTGCTAAATAATCAACAAGCTTGTTCCCCTCACGATATGTATGTGAGATCTAGAATAGTTCAAACTCATCCATTAACTCTCACACCTTTTCTAAGATATACTTTAGATGCCAGTTATGACATTGCCTTTCCTTGCACATGTTTACAATTACAAGTGAATCTCCTTCAATGTGAATCTTGTTGATTCAAAATTGCCTTGCTAACTGCAAACCATAAAGAATGGCCAGTGACTCCACCATATTATTCATACCCGACAAAATATGAATTGATCTAGCTGCTTTCAATTTACCCCAAGAATCTCTAATGCAAACACCTACCCCTGAAGAGCCCGGATTCCCGCTAGATGAACCATCAAAATTAAGCTTAAAAAAACCTATCAGCGATAGGTGCCATTTGATTAGGCTTCTATTCACCTTCAATTTGGAAGGTAGTTTCATATTCCGTTTAAAATGCAGAATAATACCTTTCCAACCCTTAAGTATGCTTTGATCCCATGAGGTAAATTGAGAACTAACATTCTTCTGATCCTATACATATGCATTGACCACTTCTACAACTGATTTTTCAATTGTTGCATGGACAGAGTGATCTAGTGCTGAATTTTTTCTAAATATGCGTACATGAGATCATATATTATTGAACGCTTCTGCAATTGATCATATATTATACTTATTATTATACATTTTATTTTAATATGACGACTCTATTTGAATTCCACAACACTCCAAGCATGTACCCTTTAAAAGGCTTGCTAATCCTTGGAATTTATTTTATTAATGCCACCACTAGGAAAACATGGTGAATTTAATAATGTTGTCAATTGAACAGTAAGTATCCACTCATTAAAATTTTTATTGACACATGTCTCTTAAGGAGATTTATTTCAAAAAAAATTCAAATTTGGGTGTGTTAGAACTTGGGATTGAAATATAATTTAATTCAATGATCTATAGTCATCAAATGATGTAAAATTAATTATTTAGAAAATAATATTTTTGTGAGACACTATTTTTAAATAAAATCACAAGAAAATTTACTAGCAAAAACCAACAATGTGAATAAATTTGAAAAAAAATACCACATAATTTTACTCTCTCCAAAATTAGAATATATTCACTAGTTTTGAGGAGATTTTTCTTAGAACCACTAACCACATTTAAAAAAATCATGCATAAATTCACCAACAACAAAAAAAATAAAATATGAACAATTTTTTAAAAAAATCATGAAAACTATTATTTTCTCAAAATTAACTTATACTCACCACAAAAATTATTGCCTTGGGCCAAATTCACCAAGATTTATATCTTTTTTTAAGATGGTTTTCTTAAATTTATCCCTACGCTACATTTGGGAGCTTATCTATGGATAAGCCACCGATCTCTAATATTGGCCAATCTCAAGAAGATTGCCAACATCTTCATCGAACCATTCACATAAAGAAATTTTCTTCATTTATGAGCTTTTATGGGGTGTGGGAGGCAACTTATTTGGGTGAAGACACTTAGTCCTTCCTTAATCTCTTTAGTTTGGAGGGGTACTCTTTATCTTCTTTGGAGATTCTTTTCTTGAGGGATATATTTGTACATGGGTATTTCACTAGGCTTCATTTGTTGGGACCCATCTTTTCACTAGTCTAAGTTGTACTTAGGAGGTGTTAGTGTAAGTTTTTTAATTTTTCTTACTTGGATATTATGTAATTTCATCCATATTTAGCTTATCTTTCTTAGTTGTAGTGAGTTATTCAAAATAAGGGTATATACCATCTTTCATGAATGTAAACCCTACCTATTTTTGGTAGTTGGAGAGACTTTTCTCATTGTCTAGTTTTGTCTCCCTGCTTTCCCATATATGAATCCACTTCTCTATATTGTTATTCACTCATGATTTTTTGAGCTCTCATAATGCTAATTTAATTCTTCATTATTTGCATGTCTCTTATGGGAACTAAGTCTATTCTACTATTTGATTTTTTATCATTTGTTAGAATAGTTTTATTTTTCTATTTCTTACACTAGGTTTTGGATAGATTCAATTTATTTATAAATATAACACTTTTTCCTTCTTTTTATCTTGAAAATATAAGTCATTTATGTTTCCATGCTCTTCTTATCACCTCTTATTGATATTCCTAGTTCCACTCTAGAAATTTGGTAATAAGAAACCTCTATTCTTATCTTTATCACTAATCAAGGTAGCTATTTCAACATACTTGATTCCTTGAGCATCTATAAAGATGGACAAGATCACTTTTTATTTCTTGGGATAAAATAGAAAAAGGAGGGATTACATGTCTTAGATGACAACTATGACTAGGTCAAGCATACATCATTTTCTTCATAGGTTCAATCAATCAAGTACTCAAACTATAGATGAATTGTCCTTTGAAACAAATCCAATTTGGTTTTTTCCCAATGGAGAGTGGATGAAAGATTGATAAATTTTTGCCAAAGAGGATTTAAAAGGTGGCATATGATGAAATTGATGGAGGAAAACCATTAGGAGTTGGAGTGGATTTTTTTATTGGGCAGAGGGCTTTGAGAATAAGGTCAAGGAGAATAATCCTATGAGATATAGGAGGAGGATAAAGAGTGACTAGGACATATTGAGCTTCCTTGAACTTTTCCCCCTTTTGAATGTGAATTTGGTTGACTTCCTTATAGTGAGTTTATTAATACTTCCTAGGGGTTTAGAATACTAAATGATCCATTGCATTTAGAAACACCTTGTAATGAAGGACCCTTAGGTTAAGGAACATGAGATATAAGAACTCGTGTTATCACATTTAAGATATCCACTTAGTGGATTTTTCTTCTTAGAATATTGTCTTTTGGAACCCTTGCATTATTTTATTTTCTTATCTAACCATGAATAAAATTGAGAAAATAATTTTTAGTTCTTTCCTCTAAAGAGGTAGCCTATATTATTGACCAATACACCTTTAGAATAGGCTTCAAAAGAAGCTAGTGGTCGTTATATACTAGATCTATTAGGCTAACATAATTATCAAGTACTTCTTTGAGAATTTATTAAGACTAAAAGCGTGAATATAAGAAGATAAGAGTGGATTTGATTGAGAATCATTTATTGAGATCATTTTCAAATATTCTTATAATTTAGAAAAACAAATCACCATTAATATAATTGAAATACTTTACACTTTCTTTTAGTTCTATATGGATACAACTCATAGAATTTATATTAGTAGGAACCCATGACATTGATTATCTCTAATCTAAGAAATATTTTTCTTGTAGCAAGGGAATAAATAGGATTTGAAGTTGTGTATAAAAATTTAGATTATCTCACCTTGCATATTTTATTATGGAGGTAATTACAAATGAATATTCCCAATATTAATATTCTACTTAATCTCAATAATGATTGAGATAAACTAATACATCCATGGTAAATATTTCCAATCTATTAGGTTGCCAAATATTTTATTCAACAAGGTGATCATGTCAATAACTTCTCACTAGGGTTTTAGGCATTCTCTCCACACCAATCCTCAAAGTATTTATCTAGTTTTTGTTGATTACCCTTAATAACTTGTTTGATTCATCTCCCTAGTATTTCCTTGCAATCTTTGCTATCAACTTAACACATTATTCATTATCAATAATATATAGCATGCCATTATTAGACTCTGGAACCAATTGCAATAGTTCTTCATTTGAAGAATTCAACATTTTCCTCTTGTTAGTGTCATAGTTTTTTGTGCACACCATAACCAATTCAGAGCATTGAAAGTATCCATGTGGATAATTCCACTTGCAAGAACTTAATTTATTGGAGTGAGGTTTTGTCTTCTCTATTCATTCTTGTATGAAAATCCTTTATATCTATGTGTTCACAATTTTTTTTAGATCAAGGAAAGCTTAGGATTTATCTTGGAAGAGGGTACATGACCCCTTCAAATTCATAATTCATTTCTATTTTGAATAATAAGCAAACATCAAATGGTTAAAGGGGACAAAAGAGAGCTTACCTACCTTGTAGAGTTAAAATGACCAAATGAAATAGGCAACACAATTTTTGGGTTCTTGAGTAGCGAAAAATCCCACCATGGAAATTTGTAGTGCACAAGTATTTGAAAAATCGTCTTCTTCATGCCTTGTTTAAAATATAGAACATGTGTATATTTGTGCAAAAAAATTGCAAGGGTGCATGTAGGTTTTTCTTCTCCACCAAACAATGCTTACAAAGGTTTCAATCAAGTTTTCAAAAACTCTAGAGGGAATTTCCACTTCACTACCAACACACTATATCAAACTTTTAAAACATTGGTGCAATTTTTGAGCCTCAACATAATTTGGTAAAAATAAGACTATTATGTAAGAAAAAATTTCTTTATCACATGTTCAATGACCAATTAGACTTTTGAAGTGCAAGAGTAACATGTGATTTTTATAACTACAAATGAGACCAAATATTTGACAAGTGAACTCAAGAACAACCTTAGCCTTCAAATGATTGAGTAATTTCAATGCGAATTATGGTTAGGTTTTTTATAAGAAAAAGCAAGGAAAATAAGTGCAAGAGCAAGGAAAACATTTATCTAATAGAAGGAATGAAAAGAATGATGATATGGAAATGAATTTTAACTTTAAAAGCCTGAATACTGCAAGAAAGAACATGGTGATAGGAGGCAATGAGATCTATGAGTTTGAGGAAGTGTTTTAGCGACATTAAGTAAGATAATAAAATGTGAAATTAGGGTTTGGGTATTGTTTCATATACTTGGCAATAAATGTAGTATGTTAAGTTAGCTTTTAGAGGGAGGGTGGGGATTTTTGATAGGTTTACAAAAGTTGTTGGTTACAAAAAAGGTTTGGATATTTATTTCTTAAGTGTTTCTTAGGGTTTCAAAGATGTCAAGAAACTTTGTTAAAATTGTGAATGTACATGAAATATTTGATTTCCCTCTTATGAATTGTTGGTAGAATTTTGGGCTTTTGGTGTACTCGCACAAGGCTACTAACTTGCTTTAATGGTCTAATTCCCCACTAAGGAACAACTTGTTGAAATTTTATAGTTTTGGATGGATAATATGATAAAATATTAAAACCTAAATTTCTAATTTCTAATTTCTCATTGAGATAGTGTAAACCAAAGTTTTAGAACCTTTGTGTAGTTTTGCACAAACCATGTAACTATAGGAAAATCTTACTTCTCCACCTATTGTATTTCTATAACTTTGTGTAGTTATGCAATGCATTTTTTCTCTTGAGTTCATTTTGGGGTGTTTACTTAAAATTATTTTGTCAATTTTAGACAATCAAATTTATACCTTAATCAAGTTTATGACCACAAACAATTTGACATATGAATTTTCATCTTTTAGCTACCCAAATTTGAGACTCAGCTTCAAGACTTCACAAAAAAAAATTAAAATGAGAGAACATTCAAAAGACCATTTCATTAACACATCGAGCACTCAATTTTTTTAAAATATAGTCGACAATTCAATACAACAATTGGTTGTAACTAGGTACACAGACTACAATGATGTAGAATAAACTCTAGATTCTTATTTTTAAAATAGTAGTATTATTTCAGCAATAGAATCATACATTTGACAAAAAAACATTTAGATAAAAATGAAAGAGAGACTTTGGATATGAAAAATGGGATGAAACGAAAAGCACCACACAATAAAAATAGAAAGGAACACAACAAAATCCTAAAATACCTATATACATGGCAGGGCACAACCTACTTTCATTGTTTGTAATGTTTGAGGTATTTATTTTTATCATTAATCCTACAAATTAATCCATCCTAGCTAATTCACTCTAAACATCACCATGTGTAATTAATTCTACATATTAATTAATTGATCTCATGTATCCCATCACATTCCATTAACTAATTAGATATCATTAATTAGTTAGCTAATTCTTAATTAAATATATTTTAAATAATTAATTATATTATGTTAATTAATTAATTCCATTTTAACCTACTAACACCACTTCATACTTAATTAATTAATCATCTTCACATCATTCCATGTTTAACTTATTGTAAAAAAAACATTTTTTTCCTCATCTAGTCATGCAAGTAGTTGATTCCTTGGTATATGCTTTGCATATTCATAAATTAAACAAATTAAATACACTTAAGTTCATGCAAACAATTTTAAGATGAAATCAAATTGGTCTTAAGTAAAAAAAAAGAAAACTCAAATTCCTAAAGAAAGTGAATTAATTGCAACAATTCACTTCTTCATCCAAAAACTATAAATCCACCTCACCTTTCACAAATTCAACCATCTATAAAAATTTCGATTAATCATCTTGACAATCTATTATTCATCATATTGGAGGTATACACTACAAAGATCTTGCATGCTTATTTGAGCAATCACATTCATAAGCATGAGCAAATCTTCTTCTCAAAAGAGAATACATGCAATCAAAGGTTTGCATTGTTTTTAGGATAGAAGTTGAATATTTGTTATTCTAAATTCGCTACTCAAACTCTAGCATGCCTAGTGGGACCATATCGCTTCCTATGAATTTTACGCTTTTCTTTTTTCACATATTACATAAAATTTTAAAAAACTTAGAAAATACAAATATAAAATACTCAAATAAATGGATTTAACACCTTTTTGACTTGAGTGTGTTTTTATAATTCTATGAAGTATATATATGAGATAGTTTTTAAAGTATTCGTTGTAACAAATCAAAGTTTTTCAACTTCAAAGATAGGTAATATCTTTACTACAATGTCTGCCATTATATTGTCTTCTTCCATTAGAATAGTTAGCTAAACGAGCATATAGTAGCAATCTCTGTCATTATTTATATTGCCTTCTTCCATTAGAGTGATTAGCTAAGCAACTGTATGAGGTAGCAAACCCTATCATTATTTATATTGTCTTTCTCCATTAGAATAGTTAGGTAGGCGAACATATGATAGCAATCCTTGTCATTATCTATATTGTCTTCTTCTATTAGAATAGTTAGCTAAGCAAAAATGTGATAACAACCCATCGTTATTTATATTGTCTTCTTCCATTAGAGTAATTAGATAAGCGAACATATGATAACAACCCTTAAATTTATCTAGCTGCAAGAGTCTCTTTAATTGTTTTAACATAATTTTGCATGCTTCAGATCGAGATTTTATTGTTTAACTCATTTTGATAAATATTCATATTTAAGCGGATGATAATAATTATTTATCATAGATTTTTCAAGAGCAATCTTATTTCCTGTTCAGCTTGAAGTACACGAGAATAGAAACATAAGATCCACTACGGATTAGAAATGATTTGGAAGAGTAAAAGGAAAAGTATGAACTTACATATCTCAAAAAAGGTTTGGTAGAGTTTATATCCATAATTATTATTGCGATCTCTGCATTTGGGATGATTGAAGCACTTGGGAAGATTACTTGGTCTATGAAAGATTATCACTATTGCTGTATATAATGCAAGTGAATGCCAGATCTTGAGCCTGTAGACCCATGCACATTCTTTTTGTCTCTCCCAAAGCCCAAGCTCAAATTACAAGTTGTATAAGATTTATTTTAAAGCGTTTTAATGGTTGAGGTAATTCTAAAGGGGTAACCCCAAAAAGCAATGCCTTAAATCTCTACTTACTATATGCCATAAATAAAGGAATTCTTTTGTATTGATTTATTTATTTAAATTATGTGATGGAGTTTTTATTTTATTTTTTATATCAATATGTTCATATATTTTAATCAAGGATTTAAGATGTCCATCTAATAATTATTGATCGTTTTTTTCATTTCATAGGGATTATGTTTTTAAAGACATCGGTTTCAAAAAATTATTAATGTTAGGTTTATATGTCAAATGTTTAAATCGAAACTAAATTTAATTGTTAAATCTTAAGGAATAAATCAATCTTGTTTGATGTGCTTACATGGATTTTTTCACCTTAGTGAGATCTTGAGGATAAAAATGACTTTCTCATTAGTTTGTGTTGTCATGATTTGATCTTGTATTCTCTCTTCTTACACCTTAGTGCAGTCTTTAAGATCAAAAGTGGTCTTTTCACTTGTGTATCCTAAGGGTAGTTCATATATGCTCTCTTCTTACACTTCATTCAATCTTGAGGATCAAAAGTGACTATTCCTCTTTCATTTCCATTTTTAGGGGTCTAGCAACTTAGATTTAATCACCACTTGTTGGACAAACCTTGTGTTCTGATGGGGTATACAAATTCAAGTTTGGAACTATTGTTATTGACTAATAAATTACATGTTTTAAGTGCACTCTAAAGTAAGGCGGTTTCATCCACCAATAACCATACCCTAGATAGTATTCCTTTAAGTTGAAATTATTATTTTTGGTGAAGCTCTAGTTAAAGGGCATAGAGTGAAGTGAGAAAGGATTTGAGCTCATCCTCACACATATTACATAATACTCTATTTTCAAATATTTGTGCTTCATGTAGTTTTGGGTATATCAAGGACTCCCTTAGTTAAGTATATTTTAAGCTTGGATTAAAGGACCATTGGTTGTTTGTAACTTGTGATGCATCGATAAGTTGTTAGCCCTAAGAAGTTACACACCATATATCCTTGAGATATATTGGCCAACGAGATCACAAGACAAACACACCACCTAAATAATATAGGTTGTTGTGTTGATTTCTTTGTATTCTTATTTTTTATGTCTTTTTTATATTCTTCATTTTTATGCGAAGCACATAAAAAAATCCAAAGCCAAAAGTTGATACAAAATTTATGGCTCCAATAAAAAAACTTTAAGCTAGATGAAATTAAAACAAACATGGAAAACCCTTGTGGTCCAAATCCATTTAATTTAGAATTACCTTTCAATCAAGTTCAACTTGAAAACCTCCTCCACAATGATGATACTAATAGCCTTGTCAGCCATAGTGAACATAAAGGTGACCATAGTAACTTATTTAAAATTGAATCGTGTCATACCTAGGTAGGTTGGTTCTTGTTTATAAATAAAGACAATACTCACATGCAAATAATAGAATTAGGAGCGAAACTTCCCTCAACTTATAATCTAGGTAACTTTAAAAACATCATTAGTGTGAAAGACACAACTCCTACAAACTAAGAATCCAATCCTATTAATCAAAAAAAAAATCTAGATGCAACTAATGTTGCTTTTGTGAAAAAAAAAATCCAACACAATGAGACTCTCAAAATTAAATAAGGTTTGACAACCTACAACAATTAAGTCAAAAAATAGAAAACTTAGCTTCCCATATGAATTCTACAACATCCAACCATTCACAACAACCCTAAAATTAAAATCCAATATCCATTATCGTATCCCCATCATTGCCACTCAAATGCACACCATTTTCCTAAAAGTGATAGACTATGAAGGATTTCGTCAAACGATTACAAGATGGAAGCTAAATTTAGAGAAAAAAACATAAATTTGAGGGGTTATGCCCCCACCCATTTGATTGAGAAATATTGTGCATATCTTTTACACTTACTTTGAACCTCCAAAATTTGACAAGAACTAGGCAAAGGGTGATCAAGGAGAACACATTAAATAATTCTACATGTCTTCCAAAGATGTGTCCTATTGTGATACTTACCTTATTAGGTTATTCCCTTAGACTCTAGGGGGTCAAGCTTTGGAATCGTTTTTGCACCTTCATAAAGGGTTCATTACAACCTTTATAAACATTGATGAAATATTGTTAAATGATTTTCCTATAATGATTAATATGAGATTATTATGACGGATCTATACAATGCTAAACAAAGAAATGGAGAAAGTTTCTCATCATTCCTACAAATATGGAGAAGACAAACTAGAAGGTTCCCTTGGTTAATTCTAATAAATTAATTTTAGTATCTTCATAGCCAACCTTAGTCTAGAAATGGATTTTTATTTATATGTACATTATTCTACTACCTTTGATGAGATCATTTAAAAGGGGTTCATATCAAGAAGTCACTTGTTACTAAAGGATTGATCCAACTTTATCATAAAGGCCTCAATTAATCCCAATCAAATAAATGAAATTTAGGTAGTAAAAATAAGAATGCCATTGATGATGGAGTTACCTATTCAAAGAATAGTAAATCCACTCAAAGTATTCCTAACATTACCATCCCTAGGGGAAACCTAAATAAGTTTCATAATAAGGCAATATATTCCTTTAGTGGAATCATTGAAAGCCATTTTTCACAAATTGGTTGTTTCAAACATGATGTTTTTTACAAACCAAACCCTTGGATGAAATTAAACCAAATCCAATATGGTTTAAAGATCATGAAAATTATGAATTTCACAAAATCTAATGATCAAAAAATTGGTGCATGAAACTAAAAAATTATGTAACAGGCCCATTGTTCTACCCAAAAAATTTACTATGTTTTTCACCTCAAGTAAATAAATTATGATGCCAACACTTAGCAATAAATTTTTCCTTTTCAAATATAAGAATAATATGCAAATTTGAAATAAACATCATTCCAAAAAAATTCATTGCATTACAACAAAGTTCTACAACTTTCCAATGTATTGATTTCATATTACATAATTTCATGATTACATTTCCTCTTTTACAATCTTCCATAGAAATGGATACATAAATACTTACATAGCTTCCATGAGCTCACTGGAACTAGGTATATGAATGGTCTAGGTGTCCTCCATCAAATCTTGGTCACCTATTGATGAGGGGAAGCATCACTCAAGTGCTTTTTCGCCAACCACGGACTCACTGCGGTCCCCCACACATCTACGTAGCTTGGTAGATGGCCTTACCCTTCGACGAAGAGATTGGTTTGATAACCTCATAATAAAATTGACTTTTTTGAACTTGGTTTTGTTTCTTACATATCTAGATCTATCATATAGTGGCTACAACTTACACATATGGCATTCCCTGCCTAGTATGTAAACCTAGATCACAGTGACTGACAATGTAAATAGTGGAAACTTACACTACTTTGGCCAAAGTATTCATCACCCAGTACTTCGAGTGGACATCATATAATTCACCCACCTACCTGGATCATAGTGACTGACAATGTAAATAGTGGAAACTTACACTACTTTGGCCAAAGTATTCATCACCCAATACTTCGAGTGGACATCATATATTTCACCCACCTTCCTAGCTCAATTTTTATTGACCATTCATACCCTATGCATAAGCTATCCCCTTACGCCAAGGAGTAACCTTAACCCTAGGAATAACCTATTTACCTCTTATGTTTACTATGACACTTCTACTTAAGTAATTCAAAGTAATTCTAACATACCAAATAACCATTAAAATAAACATAACATCACATCATTAAATGACTCTAATTCAAAAGTATATTCATAACAATAAAAGTTCCCATACAAGAGTGAAATCTCAACAATAAATGACTTTGATCAAAAGGTATAATCTCATCAATAAATGACCTCAATCAAAGGTATAATATTCAAAAATAAATAACTTCAAACAAAGATATAATCAACAATCAAATGATCAACTAGATCATAAAGTCTAATTCCAACCTATGTTCTTTAATCAATAATAAAAAACAACCCTACCAAATAAGTTATTCCTAACCTAGGGTTTCAATCAAAGTAAAGTAACATTTAATTGAACATAAACCAATCATCAAAATTCTCTTTCAATTACCTCATACATTCTCATGTTTACTATATTTGTATATCATCTAGAGGACATAATCAACTTGAGAGGAGTTGGTGATTTTACACCAATAGTCCTCTCACAATACGGTTTTGGGTTACCGAAACATGTGTCCTCTTTTAGAATTCCATGAATAGGAATAGACTCTAAATAAAAATAAGAAAAATAACATAACCATAAATACATTTTATCAACCATACTATTGAATAACGATATAACCACTAAGTTTGTACTCTAACCCAAGAGTCAAGATTCTCTTCCTGCTTTCTAGGAGGAATAAGTAATCAATCAACTTTGATATTATCAATCAAGGTTTTCCTAACATCGCTACCTAACTATGATGACATTTCTATCATGCCACCCTTCCTACTGATTACTAACCTCATCGTCTGCCAAGGTTTACTTAGCCTTATAAGCTATCAACTTAAACACTCGCAATTTATTATATAGAGTATATGCATATATCCTATAACGAGGTTTGTTAACAACTAGACTCATCAAGAATATTTCTCTTTCACACAAAGAAGAAAATAACCATTCCATAATAAACAACTAAATATATTTATCAAAATGGAAACCAAAGACGTATAATATTTTCAAATCATAGAATGCATAATAAAGTATAAATCAGCATGTATGTTTGTGCAAAGATCCAATCGATCAAACTAGATTCCTAGCTCAATCTTCCCAAAATCAACAAGCAATTCTCAGCTATCTCTCTTCCACTCACCAAAAACTTACCTCCAAAACCTCTTTCAAACTCTCAAGAACCTCTCACAAACTCTCAAACTCATAAAATCAAAATAACAACAACTCAGAAAATAAGCATCAAGTGTGCACATAATGTGTCCCATTCGAGGGAGAAAGCACCTCTATTTATACACAAATGTGAGAAATTATAGGCTAGAAACAAGCTATCAAAGATGACACTTCTCAATCCTAAGGTTCGACTCAGCAAAAAGAATAAAAGGTGGTAGCTAAAAACATTACACAGTAAACACATGCACAACCATATTTTATCATAGTGAATGAGTCTCTTATACAAATGAACAACAAGAATGACAATAAAAAATGCTAAGGTTAATATCTTCTATAGGTCAACTCATTTTGGCCGACTTCTCATTTGACCATTTCTCATATTTCAATTTGCTTCACATGCTGGAATTTGTTTGCAGATTAGACTTCTATCTAGTTCATACTTTTCATATATTGGCGCCACCAAAATATCATGTGCCCCTATTCTTTTGGGTTGTAATTGATAAAGACCAGGTCAAAGTTTCATGTACATGAGAATTCACTTTGCCTTTGCATTTTAACTTAGTCTTAGCAAAATATATTACACGTTGGTTTGCTCCATGTTCCAATAAATATCACATTCCTTATTTTCAAATAGCACTTTATACTAATCTAAGCGTTGTAGCATTAGACTAGCCTTTTCATTCTTAAGGCTACGCTTTAAATCCTTGTTTTATGTGCTATCATAGCACTACCCTTTGTTTACATTATACAGTGTTTAAATACTTTATGCAAAGCTTTTAGCAAGTATGTGTTGCCTCCATTATGGTGTGCAATCCTTTAATTTCAACGCTATACATTAAATGTATAGGCTTCGCTTTATTTACTATATTCTACTAAATACATTATGCGCTTCAATGCTATTTGAAATCATTACATTTTAATATATATTTATTATGTATATACATATATATACCTTCATTTTATAAGCTCATCAAATACATTATTCGATATTCGAATACACATATACATATTTACGTATTTTGCATAATAACGCATGCATATATATATATATCATGCATTGACATTCAAAAACGTATTTACAATCTTATAGATCAACATATATATACAAAGTATATATCTCTTTGATTAAATATAAACACATAAAGAAGGACTCACATCTGACAAGGAGATTCAAACACATAACTAGAATCAAAATAGTCAAAGATAAAATCATGTCTTCTAAATCATACTCAAACAAGGCTAAGGATAACTCACCATTTCCCAAACTACTAACTCGACTTTACTAAAATAAAGGTGAGTGTTTGAAAGCTCAGTTAGGTCTTATTAAGGGGTTACCAGACCAAGCTCCTCTCCTGAGCGATACTCCCCCTCACGTACCTAAGGACTCAGATTTTTCCTGCATCCAACTTAATACATTGCATAGGTAGTTAGCCGCTCATATTAAATCCATTTATTGTTAGAATCCAAGATCACCTGCATGCAAATGGATACCTATCACATGCAAAAGACATGCAAAACCAAGAAGATGTTCTGCAAACCTCAAAGTGTAAAATGCATTATCAGAATCTCAGTTATTACAAAGAGATCAATCCTTATGAAGGAGATCAAGAAACCCTAAAAGGGAAACCCTAAATGAAACCCTAGTGTGCACACTTAATAATTAATAAATAATTATTAATGTGCCTAAGTTTAGCTTAAGCAACTAGAGGAATAAGTGACTTAATTAATTAACCAGTATGATGTAATTAATTAAGCGTAATAAAATTATTACTCTAACACTATAAGATGAACTTA